>JARYHS010013630.1:146152980-146169978 GCA_031002005.1 Vandiemenella viatica
TTACAGAGACATCTGTGGACAGCGAAAATATTCGACCAACCACTGAATAAGGCAGGGAGCAGAATGTGCCACCAGACTAGTCTTTCTTATTACAGATATAACCCGTCCACAGTACTCGAACTAATATATATCTAATACACAAAATACCTGAAACAAAGGAGAGGTTGTCAACGGTGGGAATATCCGTATTGACTTGAGTTTATAATAGAGAGATAGTATTTAATTCTAATAATGTAAATCGTAAGCGGAAGCTGGACAGCAATATCATGCTTGAATTAAAACCCACAAATTTAAATCGAGATATAAACACATTTAATTACCGTTCATTGAATCAATCTAAAAACTTTATTGATGTATGCAAGATTAAATCCGCAACAGAAAATCAAGCATAAGCAAAAATAATAATTAACAAAATCTTAGTTATTCGCAAATTAATAAGCTCAGGGGAGAGCACGAAGTTTGACGAAGCACATTTAGGTGTTATTGGTGTATTGGATTTCCGGTGAATCGTGGCGGAAATTCAGTGATTACTGTGATGAATACTATGTGCAGCGTCGTGGACAAATGGATGTCTACCATTGCGCGGAGATGGTGATGCGGCGTGTGGTAATGATCAAGTGCGACGAGACGACGTGCGTTGTCGAGAGAGTTCTCGGATGGTTGCAAGTTGTCCAGCGATTATGTTGTTCCGTTACCAATCTAACACTTGATCAAGTAGTTCGGGAATTTACACTAGTCCAGCCATGCTGCTGGTGGCAACAACAAACATTATCATCCGCGACCACTGCTGAAGTCGATTTCCGCAGAAGCTAGTAGGCAGAAGACGCATTAGCCGTCGCAGCAGAAGCTGCAGAAGTCACGAGCAAGTGCTAGGATCAAGTGGCTCACTAACGGCGTTCGCCGTCGAGGAAACCTCGGTTCGTCCGTCAGCCAGCGTCGCGACGTCACTCGCTACAATCGGTGCACCCTGGAAATCGTCTCGCCTCGCGACTGGTCGCGCGAATCAGAATTGTTCAATATTAGCGTATACTCTGATTCGCTAGAACTTTTCCCTCGCATTCACTCGATATTCGTTCACATAATAGTGCCTGGTCTCCACCGAAAAAGCGTAACTGGCAAATTTCCAATACCTTGTAGATTACCACGGACCACTGACAGTTGCAATAAATCGTAGATAATGTTCGTCATTCATCAAGTCTACCATTCAAAACTGCTTCCCGACCGTTCTCCAACCTTTGAGAGGTCTCTTCTTGCTGGAGCCCATGAGTTTGGTTTCTGGCAGCGTGCCAGTCCAGCTCGCCAATTCGGCTCTTGTCTCCCCCGTGTCCTGTATGGCTTCCGCTCTCCTGGAGTACTCCAGAAAACTACCTACCACCCAGATAATTTTTATTAATTACTCCCCTTCATTAAATTGTCCTCATCACTAGTGTAACAACTCAATCCTTACTCCATGATAATAGATTTTATATGAACTAAAGCAACTAACTATTTGTACTACAACTACCCCAACCGCCAACGTCAGTTTAATATTCGACTAGCGTCGGAGGCTGAAGCGTTGGCCGATGGAGGAACTTGAAAGAATGCTATGTTTCTGGGCGTTGTAAGAGAGCTGATGAAGTGTACATGTTCACTACAAGACATTAACAGATAATTACGTGATTTCTGTCTTTCTGGCATCTAGACATAAAAAATGTATAGAGAGAACCTTAAAATGAAAAGATACGATTCAGGTACTCATAAGACAAGTCCGACTGTCGAATCACCATCAAATTCCGTAAACCGTCAATTTAAAGTCTCTGCGGGGACGTTTGGTACCCTATATGGAGACTACCACCCTTATGGGACCAAATGGCATAAACCTCCTGGACTCAGTAAATTCCGAGTATAGCGACAGGTATTGGGCAACAGGGTGAACACAGATAGTAATGTCAGCGGCGAAAATTTTCATTTCGGAATTTCAATAGGCGCTAACTTTTTCAAGTCAATTTCGGTATAATTGAGTTAGTACCATATGTATATGTCAAATTTTTTTTTCCTATCCAGTAAATATTAATGATCAGAATTTTAACTTAGTTGTTCTCATTTTATTTTCTTTTAGCTTAATAAAACACATCGTTTTAATAAATAAAATTTCTAAAATGTGACACTACAAAATTTTTTTAGTAAATTATCTTCAACAATGTTTCGACAAAGATCAATTACAATTTTCTGAAGTTGTCTGGTGCAAGCTGAAAATAACGTTTTCTGAAACCCGATGAGCAGCGATTGTCGGAATTCGGCTGAAATTTTATACACTAGGCGGCTCAAACTACTAAGTTAGTTTCAGACTGGCTTTAATAACTGTCCCGGTTGATGAAAGTCCCGGTTGATTGTTCGTTTCTTATAATAACTTTGCTCCAGATTGAAAACGTTCGCAGAATTTCGAGATCGTGCGTGAGGAAAAATTGTGTAGTTAACTTCATAACAACATACACTTTTGACATTACACTGAATTCATACGTAGAGTTTAGGGTAATGACCTTTTGTTACAGACATACATCTAAATCTTGTATTATTAATTAGCGATAGAAGTTATATTTTGTTTGTGAAAAACGTCGAGGCAGCGACGAGGAATCATTACAGGAAACCGACCACAAAGCGTGATCAACGGAACGCAGTTCGCGAATAACTATTTGTACCTCATTCTAGTGAGGCACTCTGTACATATTACAATTAGCTGTCGAAACTGGTCCAAGAGAGAGTTTGCTAAATTTTATTCAACACCGACAGTATGTTACACGAAGAGCATAGCCGTTATTGCATTCTCATTCTTAAACAAAGACCTGCTCCGTGTTAACATCGGATACTAGCTTGGTATTGTTAAGGCTGTAATTATTTTCCACAACATGGTGATTTGTCACTTAGCTACAGGACTGCTAAACATGGTACTCTCTGAATCCTGCTGCCTCCGTCCTGGAATGTAGTGGTTGGTATGAGCACAGAAGTTATGCACGTCTCTAAAGACTGTCAGTAGCAGGATATAGGGATTCCAATTTCAATTACGTATTCTGATAGCAATCGCACATCTCAACCCCTCCAAGCCACCATTCTATTTCTTCCTCTGAACAGTTCCTTATCGACTGGAAGGAAATTGAATCGATCGACTCTCGTGAAGAACGCTCCCAAACAAGCAACTTATGTAAGAGGCACCAAAATGTTTACACTATTCAGTGAGAAGCATGGTTTTGTTCATAGACGTTTAAATTAGCCTTAAAGGAGATTTAGGCTACGAACCATTTCTACTATTCTTATGTGTCCTGAAAACGTTTCAATGTCATGATAACATCTCATTCAGACAGATTGTGTGACTGAAGGAATTCGTTTAATAGGGACCTTAATTCCTTACTTCCGTGAAACAAGGATGGATAGGACAGTGTAACAAGGATGGACAGTGTTTTGTGGATCGCTTATATTTCACTGTCGTAGTTTGTCATTTCTTTGCTCGGTGTATCAACGGTTGCGTCAGCATTTCAATTGAGAGCTACGACTGAAGTGAGATATTAAAGACGTGTGATTTGTTGTAGCTTAAGCACGGTGAATAAGGCAAAAAGCACTTTATTCCGAGCAGTAATTTCTTTGTACAACATTCAAAATATTTATTCCAGTAGTTGATCATATTTCTGCATACAATCTTCTGCAAAGCGTATAAAAAAAAGAAATAGAAGCTGTGTCGGAACAAATACCTATTAAAGTGGTTGGGTTTGCTTCGAAATTTTCAGGAGCATGTCAACGAAGCTGCAGGCGATCAACATCAATCTCGGCAAAATCCCGTTTTTTAACTTTCGAGTAATTCTAATACAGGTAATGACCGATCGCAATCACTTACAGAAGATGTATACTGTATTTTTCAGTTATACTGTGTTTAAAACTCGTATGTGGTCAAAGTTCCTTACTTTCATTGTATTGATCTATTCTATTGGATGTAGCTTTGACGCTCTCTTCTAGTAACAGGTTGCTCTGAAACAAGCTAACAAGCCTCCACTACTGATACCTTACTTCCGTGTAACATTCTCGTTTTTCCCTCGAGTTCCTTCAAGAACACTGTAACATGGATGTCTTTTTTCACATGAGCAAACGTGACTGGTTAGTCGTTGCTTTCGCTTACAGACGATCATTTCAGGTTACCACTGACCTGCGATTTGGGAGAACGCGGTTCAAATCCCCGTCGGGTCATCCAGATTTCGGTTTCCTGTGGTTTCCAGAAATCACTCGAGGCGAATGCCAGGATAGTTCTTTCAAAAGAATTTCTTGAGGTTTCTTGGCTCTAGCAGCCTTTCCGCCTTCCAAAGACTACGACGACGACGAGGCGTAAAAAAAAAAAAAAAAAAAAAAAAAATAAATAAAAAAAAACATCTGTGAGTTAATAGTATCCGTTTAGATTTTCGGCACTAGGGTGCAATATCTACAACGTCTGTTCTGTGAAACTGAGTGTTACGTTTCTTTGATCCTCGAAATCCAGTAAGTTTGCTGCCGGCTTTATATCTCTCCCAACGTCAATATGACAGCCTCAATCTCAAGTGACTTGACTCTGAGGACAGTTCTGTTTCTAATTAATTGTCTCAGCATTTCTGGGTTTTGTTGTTGTTTTTTGTTGTTTGGAAATCACTGCAAGTGAATTCGTATTATTGATTAGTATAACTAATGTGTTATTGCTGCCGAAATTTTATACTGGCTGCAAAATTGAGGCCTCTGGCGACAAGTCAAAACATAACAGAGGACAGGAGGGTGGGACAATAGGAGAAAAATAATCACGTAAGTGCGAGTGGAGCTTAGTAATCAAATACTTAACTTGTATGTAGCAGGTTCAGACAGCAATCGTTCATCACAAAAATCAATTCCCGACACATTCGGCAGTGGACTCCATTCCGCGGCTCTTCACATTCCCTCGCGCTGCTAATGCGATCATTCAGTAGTAATCAAATTTATTGTAGGTGCATTTAAATCTAAATGCACGTTGAATCTAAAAAATCAAATTATGCTCTTATACTGTAAAGTAACCTCAAAATAACACTTTTTCTTATTTTGATCAGAATTCACAAAATACATAAAGATAGAGGAGTTTTTGGTATTTATTACTTAATTACTGGTTGTCATCGAATCGGGAACAAAGCACTAATTTCTAGATCAGTGGTTAGCAACCTATGGGTCACGACCCACTGGTGGGTCGCGGCATGTGTGTTGGTGGGTCGTGGAAAAATCGAAATTTTTGCCACAAAAATATATCTTATTGTTTTTGAAAAACAAATACAAAAGTAAACTATGTGTAGAAAGTGACTTAAGGTTAAAATTGACCAGTGTTAACACCATATCGATGACCTTACCAGCAAACACCAGTGCCAGAAATCTCAATGATTGTAAAGATGTGTTTTTATAATAATTAAACGTATTTTTCATTATCTTTGTAATAAAGCGAGGAGCGGCTGCATAGAGCATCACCTCATCGAGTAACGGACTAGTTAAAACTCGATTTGCAAATTAAAATGCCACTGATGTGCCAAGTCATATCTTGGTGGAAAACGCCTACAAAACGCATTTTAGTGATTGACTGATACTTTTACCATTATGTTTTGCTGCTCCCAGTCTTCCACGTTTTCATACCTTTGGGTGCAGTTAAACACAATGATAAACCTTCCAATTAACCACTAAAATCGGGTCTGCAGGTGGTTTCCATCAAAAAGCGACTTGGCAGACCAGTTTCATTTTAATATGCTGATCGAGTTACTTCTAATCGTGGAATTACAGCAGTCAACTTGATGAGATTATGGTCTGTGCAGCTGCCTCCTGGTTTATGATATGTTTGTTGTTTAATGTATTGTCAGTTCTTGTTTTTGTTTACCTTTTTGTAAGATAGGACAACATTTCCCATTCTGATATTAGATAGACTCTCATATTAGTTGGGTCGCGAATTTTTTTTTTTTTTTTACTTCCACATGGGTCGCCTGCCAATAAAGTTTGGGAACCGCTGTTCTAGATAATATCGGTTTAGAGACAGCCCGGTAACAAAGATGGACCAAAATCAACAAATTTGACGTCTTTGTTTTCCAGTGAATGAAGTGAAAAAACTTTATTAGTCCTCTACTTGACGAGCTGTGAACATCGACACTCTACACGGTGGGGTAGACATTTGTTTTTGTCCTCCCTTTATTTATATATAACAACCCTATTCCACAAAATTTTGAATACGATATTCAGATTTTTGAGTCAGTGAAATACATTTTATATGCCGATTTGAAGCTTGGAACTTGTTCCTTTAGTTGCTAGACTAGTTGTGATAGACTGAAAGTGAAGCTTCAGCCATAGTGGTCAGATTCGCTTTGGATATGCAACCCTAAAAGGCAGAAACCACTGTGAGTGCCTACGTTGTAGGACATTCGATTTCCTGCCAGTGTTTGCGATCCTCTGTCGAGATACCTGAGGAACCGTACACTCCTCTTGCATGCAATGCATGCCTTATATAGTCAAGAATACTCTACCCATCAACGGTAAATTGTCAGTTTAGCCGGAACAGTAGTTAAAAATAGTTTCTTTGTCAATACGTCTGGTAACCAGCTGATAACGTTTTTGTGGAAAATTTAGCTTTGGCGTGTGTATAGTCATAGTAGGTCAAACTTTACAGTTTTATGCAGTAAAAGAACTACAAAATTTAATTTTAGGATATAATTCGCAGAAAAAATTATTATCTTTGTCAATAACTCCATAGTCAACTTCTCAAATGATCTAAACTATCTTAGTACGATAAGCTAGTTATTTCATAAAATTTAATACCCTTGAGAAAAGCATGTCGAAGATTTTTTAACTGATTGGCAATGTGTTCCACACATAAAATTTTTAAAATTATTAACTAATAAATTAAAAGCATTTCGAAATATCTGAAACACCCTAAAATTGTGTGTATTGTTTTTGATTGGTTTAATTACCAATACAGACAGAAATAAGATTCTCGCTTTATGGCTTACAATTTCTCTCATAAATATCAACTTAAGAACATCATTACTTCACTTCTTAATTGAGTCATTATTGACGCAATTTTTTTATTTTTTCCTAGAACGGTGTTTGATATAATTGTACGGTTGCCATGACAATAGATGTCATAGATTGTAGGAACTTCAGTTTGACTCTCTTTCTCTCTCTCTCTCTCTCTCTCTCACTCTCTGTGTGTGTGTGTGTGTGTGTGTGTGAGGGACTGCCTTTGATTAGTTTATAACCACGTAATCAATGTTGCTCCACTAATTTTACCCATTATTCTACAATGCAAATACGCAGCAGTAGAGCGAACGGATTATCGTGAAATGTATCGCGCGAGCTGGTTCTGATTTGCACCGACATAATTACTCGTGTTAAAAGCCCAATTAAATGCTCTTTTCCTCGTATTTCATCGTCAATTTTCCGATACAAATTTGGCAGTGAAAGGTATTTGCTCGTTCTAAAATGAGGTCACAGTGGTGATTATTCACCGCCCTATTCCGCAGGTCCAACAAAGAAAATTGTTAACCCTGTATTTGCGTGATACCGCTGCAAACAGTTCTGTACACCACATGGCGGAATGTGTGTAGTAAATTAATCATTAGCTGTACTGAAGAAGACATGTATTTTCCAAACCACCACAGCAGAGAAGGTATGTTGAATTGTCGTGTTTGCATGGATCTTTGATTTACGATGCTTAATGGTTCGAGCTACATATGTGTGTCACTAAAACACAGAAGCGATCTGAGTATCTCAGAGCTTCAATATTGTCTACCTTACGATGAATGTTTCTAGATATTCGTCTGTCGAAAGTGAGGTTAACTCCTCGATATCACTGAAACTCCAAAAACCCAATTGGAATCAACAAATAAATGAAGAAAGAACACATTATTGTAATTAAATTTGTGGGTTCTGCAGTGTGTAAAGGAGGCGGTTATTAATGAATTTTTTTTGTTGGAAGTAAGGATTAGCCGTGAACGCAACAGGTGACAGTCGTTCTGAGTCTCTTAGCAGCGTGCATTTACCGAGTGATGAACGAAATTTTACTCTTTGATGAAACGTTGCTGATTGAACAACTTTCCTTACAAGCCTTCCACAGCGAAATAAAATGATAAAGGTAACTTGTTCCAAACTTGAAGTAATATGCTCCGTTCCTTGATTTGTATTAATGAATAATTAGGCATTGACATTTACTTTCTTCTTATCGGAATACGTTAGCCTACACCAAGACTTTGAGGAGATCTTCACTCAACATGCCCGCTGTGTGACGATACAACAGCCTCCTTGTGAGTTTTCATCTTCGATCTGAAGTCAGCATTTTCAAGTTTATGACGCGGTCGGTTTCGGATTATTGCGGAGTTTTATAAAATGTTTTTGTTCCCTTGTTGTTTGTTATTCTCTCTCTTTCAGTGATAGCTATGTGTAGAAAACGATCAGTAGAACAAGAATGAAACAGTTTCTTTAGATTTTGAACTGACAAAGTTCAGTTTTGAATACTTAAATAACATTTTTGAAACCATAATCTGTACGCCTACACTTTGGAGTGAGGATGAACTCTTTTTGCTGGAGTCAAATTAAATATCGTGTTTGCCAAATATTAATAATAGTAATTATAACAAAGTAGGGAGTCATTGGATTAATTTCAAAAAATTAATTAATGCTAAATAAGATATTTCACTTAAAGGTGCTGTCGGCAGAATACAATTATAACGGCTTTATGTAAAGACCGAGTGTGGTGGGTGTATGATTAACGCTCTGGCCTCGCATTCGGGAAGACGCCGGTTCTAGTCCCCGTCCGGGTATCCAGAAAAAATACTGCCAGTACATAGACTAAAATCATTTCTTCGTTTTTCACTCCGACACTTACTTCTGATTTGCCTAAGAACCCACTTCATTTCTCACAAATTTTACGAATTTAGACGTTGATTTGCAAATCTCGTTTTTTGCCTTTTCTCCGTATCAGGTTGTAATATGTCCATTTTCTGTTCCTATGACTTTACGGCGTCGAGGTCTTAGAGGCGGAAACATGTCCAATGCGCACGAGGTATTTGAAATAAACTGCCTTTGAAAATGTTCGCTGAATATCATCTTTTCTCTAACAATATCCGCGGTTGTTCAACAAGGCAAGCTCCATCGAGTCTGTGACATTGGTTTTTAGTTACGAGGTCACACAACCAGTGTTTTGTAACTATGTAGGAGGGTAATTCTGGAAGTAACTTCTGTTCTAGCGTGGCGCTAGTAGCCGTGCGGGGAGCGCTGCCATTTTCACATTTGTGTGTTCCCCGATTCAGTAAGCATCCAGCTGTGACAGTACAAACATTTGCGCATTGTCTTGTTATAACCATGAAACATGAGCGCTGCAATAGAAAATCCCGTGAAATGCGAAGTGCGTGCTGTAATAAGATTTCTTTTGGTGCAAAACGTTTCAGCAGAAGACATTCATCGTCAATTGTGTACTGTATACGGTCCGAACGTCATGAGTGAAGGTGTTGTGCGACAATGGGTCAGATTATTTAAAAGTGGTAGAACAAACATTAATGATGAAGAGAGGAGTGGTAGACCTTCTGTTGTGAGTAATGATCTCGCCAAGGAAGTTGACGAAAAAGTTAATGAAAATCGAAAATTCACAATCTCTGAACATTTCTGAACAATTCCCGCAAATTTCTCGTACGGTTTTGAACGACGTTGTCATCGATAAATTAGGCTAACGGAAGTTCTGTGCTGGGTGGGTACCGAAATTGCTTACAGAGGTCCACAAAACCAAACGAATGGGATCTGCCGTCAACTGTCTTTCACGCTACGACGCGAAGGAGAATATCTTCTGAAGAGGATTGTGACTGGTGACAAAACGTGGGTGGCGTACGTAAACGCCGAAACGAAACAACAGTCGATGACCTGGGGCCATAACAATTCTCCATGCAAGACGAAGAAAGCCCGCCAAACGTTTTCAACGCGGAAGGTTATGACTACAGTTTTTTTGGGATGCCGAGAGAGCTTAGCTCGTTGAATTTATATAACGTGGCACCACAATCACTTCAGGTGTCTACTGTGAAACTTTGAAGAAACTTAGGTGATCCGTTCAAAACAAACGTCGCGGTAAGCTGTCATTCCGTGTTGTGTTTTTGCATGACAACGCTCGTCCTCACAGTGCCCGTAAGACTCAAGAGCTTCTTAAGCAATTAAAATGGGACGTTTTTGATCATCCCCCTTACAGCACCGACTTGGCGCCTAGTGATTTTCATCTCTTCACTCACATGAACAAGTGGATTGCGTCGCAGCAGTTCGATGACAACGACGAACTTCAAAATGCTGTGCTTCGGCGCAGACGGCTAAATTTTATGAAGAAGGAATTTGTAAATTAGTGAAACGCTATGACAAATGCTTAGATTTAAATGGTGACTATGTTGAAAAATAGTAAAAAGCTGTAGTTTTAAGATGTATATAACAAAATATTTTTTTACTATTTAAGTTTTTTATTTATAGCCCAATGAATGGTTACTTTCCGAATTACCCTCGTATTTTGCAAATATTTATCGCTGCAATCAATGTATGGTAAAGGCAACACTAGACAAACACAGCACTTAATTAAAACCATCCATTCCCGAGACCGGACTCGAACCGGCGATCTCTGCAACGCGATGCCAGCACGCTGCCGGGGTCAGCTGTTATTGCCCTTGTCGCAGGACTGGTCCCTCTTCTCAGCTCTTGCAAAATATTTACTAGTGTCAGTTGCGTACAATCAATTGAGAATAAATGTTTCTTGACAAATAAACGATAAGACAAATCAGTCTTGTGAAAAATTAGCACAGAGCTCCGTGACAGGAAAATAGTTAGCCTCTTGTGTGACCTATGTTTGGTAGTGGTCTCTCAGCCTGCACGGCAGGGCTGAGCTCGATAGCCTGCCAGACAGCCAGCTGGAAACTAATTACAGGAGAATCGCCCCAACACGGAACTGCAGTTACAATGAGGAGCACCTTTGCCTGACGGCAGTGGATGAAGTTAATTAAAAGCCGATTTTAACACAGCGGAGTTAAGACACTACTAAAACTTTCACGGTGCTGATTGACTTCACTCAGCGTTCGTTTCATCTCAGACGATTGTTCACTGATTGCCATGTTTCCACAAAGCTTTCATACTTGCATAACCTACACTTAAAAATAATAATTATCTTCTTCATTAATTGTCTGAAGATATAGTTTATTGATACGAAGTATTGGTTTATGTTGTTTTGCACCAGCGCATAATTATTAACGATATTCACAAAGTTTTCCTTTCGTTTTGAAAAAGCAATATATTTTAGAAAACTTTAAATTGTATGTTTAATTTTTAATACGACGTCTTAGTAATTAAAAGCCAGGGTAAGAGGTTCGGGAGAATAAAACATTCTTAAATTTGTTTAGCCACAATGTGTGTCCACTGTGAATGTGTTGTCTGTGTGCACTACATGTGCCACGTGTGCGCGCTGTATGACGGTTGTGTGTGTGATATTTGAGTGGGGTGTGCCATCCCTTTCTACTTTCTCTTCCTTATGACTTTACGCCTCGTCATCGTCGACGTCATTAGAATGGGAAGGAATTCGGCCATGCCATTTTGAAGGAACATTGCCGGCATTTGCCTGGAGTAATTTCTGGAAACCATTTGAAACCGAAATACGGATGGCCGGACGAGAATTGAACTCGGGACATCCCGAATGCGAGGCCACAGCGTTACCGCTCATCCACCGCTCTTTTCCATCCGTCTATAGAGCCAATGGTGATTTTATTGCAACCATACCGCGGGAAAGAATCAATTCTTACATACATGTATGTAACAAAACATGAAATCTTTTTTCTTTTGTACATCACTATTAGTTTATTTATATTCGTTTAATGTAGATTATTTTGATAAATTCTTAACCCATAGACATGTAAGATTATTGTTTAAATTTTCTGGTAACACTGTTAGATTGAGATTTATCCTGGGTCAGAATGATAACTGGCAATTGAAGTTACAACAGAGGACATAAGTAATCTAAGTTTTTTTCTTCTGTTTAATTAATTTGTTTTCATGTGCGTTAAATTACGTTCTTGAATGAAAGTAGGTCCACACTGACCGCGATCAATGCGGCGAAAACCACAATTATAAAACTAATATTATGTGGCATAACGTAAGTTGTTAATGTTTACTTTTATTTTCCTTTGCTTTATTCTGCCTTCCCTATTATTAGTTTGTGTCTTGTCTCGTCATCCTACTAGTATTAAGTTTGTACCATTTACTTCTTTAACTTCCACTTGCATTAGTTTATACCATTAAATTATTAACTAGTTAAACACGAATACTATTAAGTTCTAAGTCAGTATTTTATTCATAAATATGATTAAGTTTTTTTTGTTAGTATTACTCTTGAATTTGATTTAGGCCAAATGTTACATTAGTGTTGTATACTGTTAGTTTGTGTAAGGTGTATATTATTTATTGTAAACACCTGGTATGATGTAAGAGAGGGCTTGACAGCCCTAATCTTGCCAGGCTAAATAAACCTTTAAATAAATAAAATAAAATAAATAACCATATTTGTTCCGTATTTAACTATGTCATCCGGTCAATATGGAACTGAAACACGTAGAAGAAATATTTAAAAACTCGTGAAAATTTTGGGTCAAGTTTGTATCGCGATGCGAAGTGTCACTAACATGCGATATAGTGAATGTACTAATTCGCATATTATAGATGCTTTGATTTTCTAGCGGCAATATTAGCGGAGTCTGTGGTTGGGTTGAAGTCTAACCTGGACCAGGATGACAACTAAAACATTATCTACAGCATAAGGCACGAGGAATCGTTTGAGCGTAATTTTATGCCAATTCAAGATGAAACTGAAACTTTTCGCTACAGCATAAGACACGAGGAATCGTTTGAGCGTAATTTATACGAATTCAGGACGATACCATTATATCATCTGCATAAGGCACGAGAAATAGTTTGAGCGTAACTTTATACCAATTCAAGACGAAAATTATTCTTTTTGCTACAGTGTAAGACACGAGGATTGGGCGTTATTTTACAAGAATTATCTGGGAATAAATAACTCGCAAGAACACTTCGTTCAACCCGTCATTTTTGATGGCTTTAAAGCGATATTGTCTACACATGAGCTAACTATAACAGTGTATCAACAAGAAATTGACTTTTCCCGGTTTATTTTCAATTTTTTTTTCACTTTCTAATACATTGCTGTTTTATGATGGTTAAGACCAAAGTTTAATTGCTGTTGGCGCGGTGGTCAATAACTGATCCGTCGTTTCTGTTGTGGCTGCAATCAACGCACAGGCTGGCTGGTGGCACGTGTGGCGAACACGTCATTACCTCGGCTTGTTGGTCGCCTGGCGCCGAGCCAAAAAAAAAGTCGCTTCAACCAGGAGTAACATCGACTTCATATTTTTGTAGCAATTTGAAGCAGCAACTGCCCCGATCTCACAATTTGTAATATTAGAACTATCTCATTCGTATACCATCTCTGTCGAAAAACAACTTAAAATGTTTTTATTCCTTTCGTTTTATTCCAAGATATAAAATTCATCTTGAGCTTGGTACTTTCTAAAAGCTTATATCAAACGTATGAATTATCATCAGTAATTTTAAAGCATAGCAGAAATATCTGTTTGTTTTGAAATGTACTGTAAAACTATAGCAAATTTAGGGATTTTTATTTATCTCACAAATTTCTTTCTGAACGACAATGAAAACAACGAAATATTCCAACTTAGTGATTATTGTAATTACGTATCCTAAGTTTTGAAATACATACCTATCGATTTTTGATGCAGTGACTGATATATTAAATACTTTTTATTGTTTCGAAACGTTTTGAAAGAAAAAAAAACTGATACATTATTAATTTAATTGCGATGGAGCTAACGCTCCGCTGGCAACTCCCCTAGTCATCTAATCACCCCATTTATGTTATTTTTTTTAAAAAAGATTTTATTTTATAATTGCAATGTTAAATTCCTCCCCCATTTGCTTTTCCAGTTTACAAATTTTAATTTTAAATTCCTTAAGCGTTTTTGGTAAACTATTCATCACTTCACTTGGTAATTTGATCCAATCACTGATAGCCTTACCATCAAAAGAATATTTTCCAGCTTATGGTCAAGGTTACCTTTCCCGTTCCATTCATTATTCCTAATTCTTTGACCAATATCCCTCCAAGTCCCATTACCAACATATGCCTTGTACATTCCCAGCACTCTCTTGCCCCTCCTCCTTTCCTCCAATGACTCGCAATCCAGCACCTTCATCATATCAGTTACTCATATACCATCCTGCAATAATTTGCACAAACAAATCTAGCTGCTCTTTCTTGTACACCTTCCAACTCCTGTATTTGATAATCAGAATGTGGGTCCCAAACTACACCACCATATTCAACCAATCGTCTGACCATTGTTTTGTAACCCAATTCCCTAACTTCTCTGGTACATCCTCTCATCGCCCTCTCCAGTAAATGAAGGATTTTGTAACCTTTTCCTGCCACCTGCCCAATGCGCCCAGTTAAGTTTGTTATCAAACGTTATGCCAAGATATTTACACTTCAAGCCCTAACAAGCAATTATTACCCCACCTATAAACATAATTAACCTTTAGTTTTTTTATCTGTGTACCTAATAAGCTGACTCTTCTTGTCATTTATCTTCATTCCATGCTGACCTACCCATTTAGATATTCTGTCCAGGTCACCCTGCAGCTCAGCTGTTCACAGTATTCCTATGTTTTGATACTCTTGTATACCATTATATCATCTGCAAAAAACCTAAATTCTGACCGTAACCCATCAACACAGTCATTCATAGAATAGTGAACAACAACGGTCCCAATACACTACTCTGTGTCACTCCCATATTTACTTCCACCTCTTTTGATAATGTATTTCCTACTGTAACACTTTGCTTTCTTGTTTTTAAGAATTCCTCTACCCTGCAAATAACTTTTTCATCCAATACAATAGATTTCAGTTTATTCAAAACCATTTTATGGCTCACTCTGTCAATTGCCTTAGAAAGATCTAGTGCTACTCTATCAATATCCTTCCCTAAAGCCATGTTGTCGATCTGCAAACCAGTTTCTTTCCTCGCAGATATTTCTGATGTAGTTGCATATCAATCTCTCCATCATTTTGCCTATCACTGATGTCAAACTAACCCTGTTTGTAACCTCTCTTTTATGAACCGATATTACTATTGCTCTTTTCCAATCCTCTGGTAAGCAGCAAGACTCCAGACTCATTTTAAACAAAATTTCATGGTAAGATACAATATCGTATCCCACAATCTTTAATACATCTGTAGTAATATTATCAACAGCCCCTTTAAGTTTTTTTAGTTTTCTGATTTCTGTCATAATTTTGTAGTTTCCTCGTTTATACTTTTAGGGAAACTCTCCTCTGATTCATTCCCTCTCATCACAGGATGATAGTACCGAGTAGTCTCATTAAACCAATCGCTAAGAATCTCTGTAATTTTAAAATCCTCAGTGACTTCAACTCTGTTCTTATCTACAATAGTCTGAAAAACTTCCCTTTCCCCTCAGTTTTCTAATATAGCCATAGAAATCTCTAAAGGCATTGTTCAGTAATTGTCCTACACCAATAATATTCTTCATAAACCCATCCTTTGCTTCTCTCTTTACTCTTATTAATTGCTTGTTTAGTTGTTTTCAGTATTCCATACTGCATTCCTGCCTCTTAACTCTGTTGTGTTACCGTCTCACTATCCTCTTTAACCTTCTCACCTCCCTATTGTAGTATGTAGGTTCTGTACTTCTCTTTATTATCTGCTTTGGAATAAACATTTCCTCTCCCTTTTTTATTATCTCCTTAAACTCTCCCTATTTCGCCTCCATTGTACTAGTGCCATCCTTCTATTTGCTGAACCTTTTCCTGAAATATTTCTTCAGATTTAAAGTTTTTTCCCTTTAATAATTATATCTACTTCCCCCTTCTATTTTGGCCACTGGTTTAATGAACCCCCTAACATCCGTAAGTAGACTGCATTTTAATCACTTATTCCTTCAGTTACTTGACACCCTACAAGATTTCAGTCAGGCTTTATAAGAAAGATATCCAATGTGTTTGGTCCCCTCATATTTTGCTCTACCACTTGTATGAAACCAGCTTGTTTTACTAAGGTATTCGTAAATCTCTGTTCCCTTGTGTTATTTATCATATTTCATACCCGATTGACCACTGGTAAATTTAAATCGAATAACCATTCTACCCTTACCTCTGAACTGTGAATGTGAATTTTGTTTCTCTCCAAGAATCTCATCTCCATTACTCATTCTCCCACTACGGTAAGCAGCCAGTACCCTCATTTTTTTTGTTTTTTCATCACCCCAAAAAACTTACCCCTAGTAACTCATGGCCATGATCTATGAACACGAGGGAACTATAGTAATATTTGCTAACCAGTGTGACTACCCCTCCACCAATTACTCCTCTATCTCTGCGGTACACTCTGTAACCTTGGGGGAAAACCTCACTGTCTAGTACTCCTTTTAACCAAGACTCCACCTCTATCACTACACATCCTTTTTAAATTAAGTATTCACTGTGAAAGAAGATATGAAGAACAGAAAATATTACCGGTATTTCAGCACACTACGTCTATGAACATCCTGATAATGAATCAAGCCAAAGATATGAGCCAGTCTTGGTGAATTTATTCTGTTAGCAATTTAAGCAAGGATTTCGTAACAGTTACATTGATCTAATTTTTTTTTTTAAATTACCGACAGACTTTTAGTAATAAGTATCTAAAGACCTCATTTTACACTAAATTTGTAGCTGGTGGTATGTTAGTTGCCAATATTAACTAACTTACAAAGCCTGTGTTTCATATGTTGGTAGTTCTGATGTTAAGCTGCATGATGTGTTACTGCAAGTCATAAAATTAAATTTTTAGTTTACATGGCTTGTGTTTAAAAAACAGACGGATGAATTTCTGCTTTCCAGATAGA
>JARYHS010013630.1:146170978-146491796 GCA_031002005.1 Vandiemenella viatica
GTCCCGGGCCAGAGAGAGCCCACCAGGACTTAACAACAATCCCATGCCCTTAGGTCTCACACGCACCGAGTAAAATACAGGGAAATAGCATTTACTGCATCACCATAACTGAGGTGACTCAATTGCGAGATTTTTAAACCTTGCTTCTCGGTAGGACTTTCAATCATAATTAATTATATTACAAAACCATACATATAATTTTATTAACGTGAAAATGATTAATCAAAGTGAGTTTTAGCAATAATTAGTTAATTAATTTAATTCACAAGCAAATGGTATATGTTCTACGCAAAGATGTGATTTAAAAATGTGTTTTTCATTAACAGTAATTCTTAATTTATAATGGTTCCTCTGAGTTCGGTGGATGAGCGGTAACGCATTTTGGGAAGACGCAGGTTTAAATTCAGTCCAACTATCTAGATTTCGATTTTCCATGATTGCCCAAAATCAATCTATGCAAATGTTCGGAGTTTCCTCGAAAAATCCATGATCGAATTCCCTTCCGTTCCTCGTCCCACTTATAATTCCCTCGACGCTGAATAGGCGTAAAGCCATAAGCAAAAAAACAAAACAAAACAAAACAAAAAACAAAAAACCTCGAAAAAAAGAGGCTGAGGAAGAACGTACACAATTTTGGTTTCAGATCCAGGGTTAACAATTTCACGTCTGTAGCAAGTTTCCTAACTTTCGTAGATAAAAAAAAGTAACTTCAGGCGAGAAGTGTGGGAAACGAATAAATCCAGAAGAAAAAATACACGGAGAAACCTCAAGATAGGAAGAGCGTTTTGGACGCTAAGTAAACGTTGTCATTACAATTAAGTATGGTAAATGAGGAAATGTCTTGCAGCTGGCTAATAAACTTTGATTTAGAGGTCAACGGATCTGTAGCAGTCATATCTGCTCATGTAGTGTCGCCCCTTTGTTCTTATCACCTTCCGCCGTCTCAAATGACGCAACATGAAAACCGTCCCGGAGATGACGCTATACGAATCAATGCGGAAAATGCAGTTTCCTTCTGGGTTACACTTCTGGATCCAAGAACAGATTTTCCCTTTTGTAATCGTATCATGAACGCAGTGGACGCTGTGAAGATAGCAGCCTGGCCTAATCTGGCAGAGGGAGAAACGTGACCTATGAAAATAGAAACAAAGCAACTGAACAAGATCAGTAGATGAAGAGAGAGAAATCCATTGAAACATTTTATTGCACTGTTCTTTGTATTTCAAAACACCAACATACAGCTCGTCATGACTGCAGTTTTGAATCAGATTATGTAAGAGATGTAGTTGAGTGAATTAAAAATTCAATATACAAGAACTGAAACAACACGATAACACTGTTTTAAACTTACACGGCCGTCAGATGTTTGTGGGCTTGGATTATGTGTGGTCAGGACAGAGGTGAGTCAATTCCTCATAACAAGGTCAAGTCGGCTTAACTAATAATAAAATATACAGCCGCGTCGATATAATCTCAGTTTTCAAACACAGTTAATCAAGTTGTTCGTTTATGTAAGATTCTTCATATAATGTTTACATTATCGCATCTGCTGTGTGGGTACTGCGAAAGTATTTTGTTTAGTTGGTATTTCAATTACAATATTTTCTATAAATTAGACGGTTGGGAGTGCCTGTTGTGTCTGTGATGCCAGAAACATACTGCAGGCCATTAAACTTGAGACTGACATGCTTCGCAAACAACATGATCTCAAAACTGTTATCCCACAGTTGGAAAAAGTCGAAAGTTTCTAAGTGCTAGTTCTCTTGCTGTTGCCTTTTTGCGTGGGTACCGAGGAAAGTGTCATGTCTGAGATGCCATTTTTCGTGTTGGTGGGAGCAAATTTATGAAGTATTAAACGCATTTTAACAGCGCGTAACTTATATATTTATATATATAAGATGAGGTTTGCTTCTCTTTCACAGTGTGATCAGTCGCCTCATTTGATCAGCTATGAAGCAATAATCCAAGAACCCAGGTATCAACCGTATGAAGCAACTGTTTTACCTCTTTACATTTTGCCTGTGAGTGTGACATCTTTTATTTACGTTCGATTGTTGCAGTATATTTTGTACAGTAAACTACAAGTGTTGGTCTATCGCAAAGGGTTTCGGCATAAAAAAAAATTGTCTCGTAGAAAGTTTTATTGAGAGAGCGTCTGCAGTTATTTTGAATTCGATGACAAAAATAAGAAAACAGCAAATTCAAAGAAAAAATTGTGAGTTAATGTACGAAGGTTAACTAAAATAAGCACTGATACGTTTTGTATTATGTGTTAAGTAGTCTGCAAAACATTATACTCTGGATCAACAGCAAAATGGCCGTAAACAAGAAGGATTGCGATTTTTAATGCTAAAAGCATAATTGAACTACTTGAATTGCATAACTGATTTATTTTGTTAAAATGAAAAGAAGTAAAAATATGACTGTAGGATTGTTTATTTTCACAGCTGTCATGTTGTGCAGATATAATTAATTTTCGAGTTTTTCCAAGTGTATCACTCATTATATTTTTTGTTCACATTTCAATCTGCAACTGGTATCTTCTTTAGAGCCTGTTCTACTTGATGGAACTACTTTAAAAGGCTGATGTTATACCATTTCCTACAAACTACGAAAGCTATAACATCAGCCTTCTGCAGCACCTTCCGCACGCAGAAGACGCTCTGAAGAAGATAACAGGTGCAGACTGAAATTTCGGCAAGAAAGAAAAAGAATGATACGGCTGGAAAACACGAAAATTTATTGCAACCTTGCAAAAAAATATTTCTTAATATTGTAGTATCAAAAAGGACGAAAAAGCATCTTGTTAAAGGTTAAGCGTGTAGATAATTTAAGGAAGTAACTGATAACTAATTATTGTAAGAGTAGTGATTAGTAAGAACGGAGACTTTGCCGGAGTATAATTGCGATGAAGTCTTCACGAGTGTACCGCCGGCGCCGGGTGTTTTCACAACGCAATCCGGCGGCACACCGTGAAGACTTCATTGCAGTAGTGATTAGTAATCCCAAGCTTTCATGTGATGTGAGCAGGCCTACTGGAGTATACGAATGGGCAGTGGAGTTACCTCTTTCGGGGAGCGCATAGCGGCCTCCTTCGGCGACGCCCGGTGGGTCACTGGCGACTCGCGTCACCGCACGCTTCCTTCCGACCAGACCCACCACAACGCGTCCGTCACGCCGCCGCCAGATTAAAAATACTCCGCATCTAGCCTCTCCACGGAAATACACTACTAACGAGAAAACCGGGGTCTGCTCAATCATCTTCTCTTTACACCACACTGTTGTTCACAAACTATTCCTTCCAACAGTTAGCTATCTTCTCGGCTTAAAAGAGGTTATCCATCAGCACCTTTAATCTTTATATACCTTTCCTTCCATTTTCCAAAATTCAGTTTGCTCCTCCTATAGCAGTGGTTCCCAATTAGTTTTTCTCGAGTACCACTTCAAGAAAGAGCTCACCCTCACGTACCCTTTATAACTGAAATGATGGATAAATAAATAAATGCTTTCATTCCAGTCGAGTGCTTCGCACAACCACAGCATTAATGTAATATAATTCACAAACATACAGTTTGTCTTAAATATATTTTGCAAATAATAATGTTTTCGTAATTGTGTTTTTTTCAGTTATAGTAGTGATACCTTATCCAAGAGATTACCACGCGTATCCCTTGAAGCAACATCACGTATCCCTGGGGTAGACTTACCACTAACTGGAAACCACTGTCCTATAGACTGCATCTACTTTAACTACGATCATTTACTTTTCGACTTATTCACACTTTTAGTTTTCTTTCGTGCATTTCCTGTTTATCTCAGTTCTAAATAAGTGTAATGCTCTCTTACTGCTTCATCCTGACCATTTTTGTAACTTTTCCTCTGATCAATCAACTCCAAAATTCTTGTGTCATCCAATATTTATTATTATTATTAATCATTATTGCCCTTGAGGACAGTGTTTAAACTCAAATTCATGATTATTCAGTTTTTGTTTGTATTTGTCTTCTCCTCAAAACCTCTTCATACGCTCACTGTGTTCCTGTTTCCTTTGTTCAGTCCATTTTTTCCTGTTTTCTTCTGTATTTTAAATTTTGTTCATAATTTTGTTCTTGAATTGTCCCCTTTCCCGTGTCATTTCCTTGCTGATCCCTGTGTGATTCAAGTCCTCTTCTATTTCCTGGAATCAACTGGTTTTCCTGAGTGAACCATTTACCACATCAAAGATCCTCTTTGTGAGTCTAGTGCTGTTCATTCGCTGTAAATGTCCGTAGAATTGTAATCTACGTCTTCTGATCATGTCTGTCAGTCGATCTGTATGTTCGTACCGAGCGTGGTGGTGTAACGGATAGCGTTCTGGCCTCGCATTCGGGAGGACGGCGGTTCGAATCCCCGTCCGGGCATCCAGATTTGGGTTTTCCATGGTTTCCCCAAATCACTCAGGTGAATGCCGGGATGCTTCCTTCAAAAGGCCATGGCCGAATTCCTTTCCATTCCTTGCCCCCATCCTTTCCCGTCTCTAAAGACCACGTTGTTAAAAAGGGACGTTAAACTGTTAAAAAAAAAAAAATGTATGTTCGTATAGTTCTTTCGTTGGTCTTTTCATCCATATACCGTCTTTATATATTGCTCCAAAAAATTTTCTAAGGATTTTGCGTTCAACTTTTTCCGCTTCTGTGATGCCTGAAGCTCCAATCATGATTGTTTCTGATGCATATAATGCTTCTGGCAGTACCACTGTTTTGTAATGTCTAGGTTTGGCCTATCTTGATATATTTCTTTTGTTATAATATGACCATGTGAGTCTATAAGCCTTCCGAAGCTTTTCTGATCTTTCTGAATTTGATAGCTTGTTAGATCCTCCTACTTGTATGTATTCCCCTAGATATTTGAATTTCTCAACTATTTTTATGTTTCCAAATTTTGTGTATATTGTTTGTACATTGTTGTTTTGTTTCTCCATGTATTGCGTTTTTTCATACGAAATTTGTAGCCCTGTTTAGGCGGCAATTTGATTTAGCTGCTCCAATGCATCTTGTGCTTCCTGCCTATTGTTGCTGAGAATTGCCAGGTCATCCGCAAATGCCAGGCATCTTATGATTGTTTTGGTATGTCATGTTCTTTCTAGCTGTATTCCTTTGACCTGTGTTTCCCATTGTTTTATAACTTTGTCCAATACCATGTTGAATAAAATCGGTGATAATCCATTTCCTTGTCTGACACCCGTGCAAATTTTGAATGGTTCTGATGTTTCTCCCATAAATTTCACTTTAGACGTGGTATCCGTGAGTGTTTGTTGTATCAGAGCCCTTGTCTTCTTGTCTATGCCGTATTCTTTCATTATGTCAAAGAGCGTCTGTCTGTCTATGGAATCATATGCCTTCCTGAAATCCACAAATGTTTTCAATATTTATTTATCTCTCTCTTAAATGAATTCCAATCGTATTCTTTTCAATTTTTTAGAGTTATTTCTCAGACGAGGTAGTTGGTAGTGAACCAATTTTATCGAAAGTATATTCGCGGGATTTTCTGTTTCCAATCCTGCCTTGATTGAATGACGCTGTACGCAACCAAAGAGCATGAGACGTGGTTAGTCTAGTCGCAGCAATAGTAGGTTTGGGGACATTCGGTCAGTCAATAAAGATACGAATACTCCCCATTAATGGAAAGGCAGAAATAGATGACATCTTGGAAATGTGAAGGCAGTCGGTCTGTGGAGAGGCAAATCTGCCTGAAAAGGAACCCTTATTGTGTTAGTCTCTCTCGGTGAGGACAGAGCAGTATTGCTTGCCTTGTGGACAGTATCTCTACTTTTCCTTCATTTCAGACGAAGTCTACTTTCGACTAGCAGTTCTTGTCCTTTTCCATTAAACATCCTGTCTTGTTTATCGTCGTATTACACACACTTTAATGACATTTGAACATACCCTACTGCTTAATTTCAACAGGAAATTAGTCAAAAGCAAAAGTTATTAATGTTTATATTTAAGTTGCATGTTTTCGACGAATGAAGGAAAAAAGATGGCCGGCCATCTTGTGAATTGGCTGATATACCGAGAGCGACGGCGACAAGCGAACAGGACAGCGGGAGAGGCCATGTTAACGCTTCCTGCGTTCTGTTCAAACGGTAGCGTGGTCTCAGCTTGAGGAGCACGGGCGGCTGCGTGCGACACCATCTTCAAGCTGAATGTTAGTTGTTAGAATTCATGACTATCGATTTGCCCGGTCAGAGAGCAGCTCAAGCCAGATATTAGTGAAGGCGTTTCACAGAGCACAAACATGCAAATTGATGCACAGAATGAAAATTTTAGCATGTAATCAGGATACTTCCTGTACTTTTCGAAAAATACGTTCATCGTATACATTCAATTATAGTTAGCTGCCATTAATGAATTGTAATATTCCATTTCTGTGCATCTGGCGTTGTTATGAAACATTTATTATACTTAAGTAGGAAAGATATTAAAGGGGTCTGTAAAAAGTTTTAAATTAATGTTTCATAACAGAAGACGTAATTACGAAAATTTAATTACATAATTTGACTCTGTTGTAATCACTAACTCTTAAGTTAATATTGTTTACAAAAATCACTTATCAACATAAGTAACCCCCCCCCTCCACCCCCAGTCTCCCGCATGTACACAGAAGAAATAAAAACCACGCCGAAAATAACAGGAACATTTTATGCAAACTTCGGAACTTCTGATATTCAAATAGAATGGTCTGGTTTGCACATAGGTGGAAAAAATAAGTCAAAATTATCGTTTGCTTTTCGGAGAGCAATAGAGCTATTGCATAGTCATTATAAAACACATAACTTCACCTTAATCTTACCGAGTTTCTATATTAGTTAGGTGAAATTAAAGAACAAAAGGCTGATTTGATATTTATAAGTTGCTTAAATGACCCGGGGGGGGGGGGGGTGGAGCTTT
The DNA here is from genome assembly GCA_031002005.1 of Vandiemenella viatica. Classification (NCBI taxonomy): domain Eukaryota; kingdom Metazoa; phylum Arthropoda; class Insecta; order Orthoptera; family Morabidae; genus Vandiemenella; species Vandiemenella viatica. Next base: position 146,177,908 of record JARYHS010013630.1, read on the forward strand.
TTAAGTTCTCTTGCTTTTTCATTAAAGTTTTGAATATTTCACAGTGACTTGTAATTGACTGTATTCACTAAACTATATCTTCATAAAATTGAATAAAAGTCGACTTTGGTAGATAACATCACATGAAAGTTCTGCAGATATTAAGTGCAATTTCAGTTTGTGCGTATCACATGTGTTGTGAACTAGCTTATTCTACTCGAGTGAAAGTTACTTCATGAAGCCATTCAAATGAATATATTAGAGAGATCATTAAATCCTCCGATTTAATCAACATCAAGATTCATTCTTTCGGAGCGTTATTATTTTAGTTGATTTGATAGCAAATGATTGGTTGTAAACATCAACGTCGGTATGTTCCCTTTATTAAAAAACGTAAAAAACACTGAATGCTGCTAACAAATGTCACTCGTATCTTTTATTCCTTTTCCAGATACTATGTCCATTAATGATGGAAGAGTTTTGTGAAAAATGCCTTAATTAAAGTACAAATACTACTTTTAATTCTTAACCTTCCTTTTGAAATTCTGCCCAGTTTTAGGAAAAATGAGACACTAGTGGGTACACAAAAATTTTGTCGACAATGGTTCGGTACAGATCGGTTGAAATGTCGAGACTGAATGAATGGACGGCTACCACTCACATTTGTTATCTGCACGGCGTTCTGACACCGAGAACCCACATTCTTACAATTTTTATTCCACTAGCTTGTACCCACGACTTCGTTCGTGATTGTAAAGAATTCATATTGACAGCTATAGACATCTAACCACCATAGTGCACGATGGGAGACTCGATACTATTACCACACACAAATACCAGTGTTCTGCGCTATGTAGTTCCGGCAGCAAAGTAAAATTTACTGATACACACAAGTCTTTGGATGAAATACGGAAATATTCATGAGCGACCAAGTTCAAACACCATATCTCACACACTCCCACAGTTACCAAATTTCGGCCAACGTTATGATCGATGGGAGACTCTGTGTTACTACCACACACAAACGCCAGTGATCTGCGATTGATAGTTTTCACTTAAAAGTGATACACCGTGAAACATGCGTCTTTGGCAGAAATATGAAATTGCCGCAGGTCGACCATTTTCATCCCCCATATCTTCCACACCCCCATAGCTACAGACATCTAACAACCATAGTGCACGACAACAGACACGATTCTACTACCACACATAAACACCAATGCTCTATGCCAGTGTTTTCAATCTGTGGGTCGCGACCCCTAGGGGGTCGCGAAGCTTTACTCGGGGGGTCGCGGGCTGAATGAAAAATTCAAGGTTCTACCACTACAATCAAAACACAATTTTAGTGAGAAGGATGGGCTTGTTTATTTTTCAAAAGTTTATCAAATCGTGGTGCTATTTTTGAAACGTTAATAATCAAATCATTTTCTAATTGCAGTCTATTTCTCTTTTTAGTTTTAATGTCTACCATTGCAGAAAATGTTAGTTCACACAAGTATGAAGTGGCGAATGGCACTAATAATTTTAGAGCTTCCCTTGCCAGCTCTGGGTATTCATGTTTTCTTTTCATCCAAAATACGTCGATACTTTGCGAATTAAATTCCATTTTAAGCATGCCATCAGCAGCTAAATCTATAAGACATTCTTTCATATTTGTGGTGACATCAGCCAGATCTATTGACTTGTCTAAAAAAAGGGTTTAAAATCCATCTACGCCCATTGTCAGCTTCAGAATGCCAGTCTGGAAAGTATGTCATAAGTTTCTCTTGTAAATTATGCAAGCTCTGTATCATGCAAGGAATGTGAGCCCTTACTACGAGACTTTGGTCTGATGCGTTATCTTCAACAATCTTCTGAACACACGGAAAAGACTCGAATATACTGTTTTGCAGAGAGGTTAACCACAAACGAAGTTTTGCGTGAAATGCTTTGACTTTATCTTTAGCTGTTAAAATATTTTCTTCTCTACCTTGGAGGTTCTTGTTCAAATTATTAAGGTGGCTAAAAAGATCTGCCAAAAATGCTAATTTCAAGAGCCAAATAGGGTCAGAAAAACGATTAGCATATTCAGATCTTGTATCTTGTAAGAACATTAACAATTCAGCTCTCAGTTCTAGAACTCTTGTCAATACCTTTCCTTTGGATAGCCACCTGACTTCTGTGTGATAAAGGAGATTTTGATGAAGCGAGCCCATATCTTCACAAACGATTCTGAATAGCCGGGTTTGCAAGGCTTTACCTTTGATAGAATTCACAATTTTTATTACCTCCTTGAGCACATCATTTAAATCAGAAGATACTACCTTAGCAGCTAGAGCCTGTCGATGAAGAAAACAGTGTGTCCAGGATATGTTTGGCATTATCGATTTTAATTTCGCAATGAGTCCGCTATTTTTGCCAGTCATAGCTTTAGCGCCATCGCTACAAATAGCGATACATTTTTTCCAATCAATATCGTAGTCGCAAGTGCTTTCTAAAAACATATCGTACAAACACTGGCCAGAAGTGTTTGCAGGAAGTGCTTTGCAAAATAAGATTTCTTATGATATTGTCACCTGCTTCAAAGCGCACAAATACTACAAACTGAGCACAATCGGAAACATCTGTAGATTCGTCAAACTGCAAAGCAAAATGTTGGCTGTTCTTTAATTTTTCGATTACTTGTTCTTGAATATCATTGGCCATATCGTTTATTCTGCGTGAAATAGTATTATCAGAAAGTGGTATGTTTTCCTCCTGTTTACTGACCATAATTTCAACCATATCAAGAGCTGCTGGCAAAATAGATTTTCGGCAATTGTATGTGATTTCCCTGCTTTAGCAACTCGATATGCGACTTTATAGCTAGCTAATAATGCTGACTCATTGACACTGGATGCCTGAAAATAAACCAGACAATATAAAAGTGAGTGTGAAATAGTCAATAAAAATTAAGCATGCGAAACCTTTGCAAACCAAAATTAAGTATAATAAAATTTGTATGCAAACAGCAAAGAAATAAACATCATAAGACATCAACAGTAGAGATAGCAACAATTAGAATAAACTCGACTTGATTCGGTTATCCATGCTAAAATTAAATTAATAAAACGATTTTATTACCTGAATTATAGTATTTTGCTGCTGACTAAGAGCTTTCAACTTTCGTTCAAAGAAATCCAACGGCTTATCGGCTTCTTTTTGATGCTTGGTTGTGAGATGCCGCATAAGCTTTGACGGTTTCATACTCTCACGTGATAAAACATCGCCACAAATTACACATTGAGGTTTATTATTTATGACTGTGAACCCGTATTTCAAATAACTGTCATCGTAATGTCTATTTTTTTTCGGGTTTGATTCACCACTACCGCTATTGACACTCGTACCACATGTTGAAGGCTGCGATCTTTTGAGAAACTTATCCATTTTACAAACGCGCGGAGCAAGCGAAAAAACCAAAGAATGACGTCCGTACTTGTTGACTGCACTTAATTGAATTGAGTGAGCTGAGAGTTGAAACAAAAGAACATTGCGGTGTGGCAACGTCGCCGTCTCCGACGCAGTTTGACCCGCGCGAATTTGCGTCCAAGTTCATAGCCTTACCAACTTACCTCGTACTTACTTTCAAAAGTCTCGCGGCTTCTTGCAGAGTGTAGATCTGGATAATATTAAAATGTACCAAAATAGAAAAAAAAACAACATTTACGTAGTAATTTAATTAAATTATTTCTTTGTCTTCTATGATGTGTCGCGGTCGGGGGGGGGGGGGGTCGCCAGAAATTTTCAACTTGTAAAGGGGTCGCGAAATCAAAAAGAATGAAAACACTGCTCTATGCTATGTAGTCGTGGTAGAAAAGTGAAATCTGCGGAGACACATGCCTTTCGTCGAAATACGAAAATATCCTTGGTCGGCCACTTACAACCACCATATCTACCACAGTTTCTGAAATTCGGCCGCTGTTGTGATCGAAAGGTGACTCTGTGCTACTACTACACACAAACGTCAGTTATCTGTGATCTGTAGTTTTCGCTGAAAAGTGATACACCATGACACTTTTGTCTTTGGCAGAAGTATGAAATTGCCACAGGTCGACCACTTTCAACCCCCCTTTCTCCCACACCCCCATAGCTACCGACATCTAACAACCATAGTGCACTATATGAGATACGATTTCTACTACCAAACACAAACACCAATGCTCTATGCTATGTAGTTGTGGCAGAAAAGTGACGTATGCGGAGACAGTCGAAATGCGAAAATATCCTTAGTCGGCTACTTACAGCCACCATATCTACCACAGTACCACAGTTTCTGAAATTCGGCCGCTGTTGTGATCGAAAGGTGACTCTGTGCTACTACTACACACAAACGCCAGTTATCTGTGATCTATAGTTTTCGCTGAAAAGTGATACACCATGACACTTTTGTCTTTGGCAGAAGTATGAAACTGCCGCAGGTCGACCCCTTTCAACCCCCATTTCTCCCACACCCCCATAGCTACCGACATCTAACAACCATAGTGCACTATATGAGATACGATTCTACTACCAAACACAAACACCAATGCTCTATGCTATGTAGTTGTGGCAGAAAAGTGACGTATGCGGAGACAGTCGAAATGCGAAAATATCCTTAGTCGGCCACTTACAGCCACCATATCTACCACAGTACCACAGTTTCTGAAATTCGGCCGCTGTTGTGATCGAAAGGTGACTCTGTGCTACTACTACAAACAAACGCCAGTTATCTGTGATCTATAGTTTTCGCTGAAAAGTGATACACCATGACACTTTTGTCTTTGGCAGAAGTATGAAACTGCCGCAGGTCGACCCCTTTCAACCCCCATTTCTCCCACACCCCCATAGCTACCGACATCTAACAACCATAGTGCACTATATGAGATACGATTCTACTATCAAACACAAACACCAATGCTCTATGCTATGTAGTTGCGGCAGAAAAGTGACATATGCGGAGACAGTCGAAATACGAAAATATACTTGGTCGGCCACTAACAACCACCATATCTACCACAGTACCGCAGTTTCTGAAATTCGGCCGCTGGTGTGATCGAAAGGTGACTCTGTGCTACTACTACACACAAACGCCAGTTACCTGTGATCTGTAGTTTTCGCTGAAAAGTGATACACCATGACACTTTTGTCTTTGGCAGAAGTATGAAACTGCCACAGGTCGACCACTTTCAACCCCCATATCTCCCACATCCCCATAGCTACCGACATCTAACAACCATAGTGCGCGACAGGAAAGACGATTCTACTACCACACACAAACACCAAAAGTCTATGTTATGTAGTTGTGGCAGGAAAGAGAAGTATACGGAGATACGAATTTTTGGTCGAAATATGAAAACGTCCTGCACTGACCAACTTTAATCATTATATCTCCCACATCACCACAGCTATCGGCATTCGGCCAACGTTGTGCACGACAGGAAACTCCATGCTACTTCCACCCACAAACATCAGTGTTCTGTGCTAGGTAGTGGTGGCTGAAAAGTGAAATATAGGAAAAAACACGTCTATTTTTATATATATATATATATAAGATTTTATGGTATACCAACATACGCTTGTAGCTTTATCCGCGTCGGCCTAAATGTGTGGATGAATTTAATACTTGTTCAGTATGGTTCGAAAGTAACGGAGGAAAAACTGAAATTTGGAAACGTAAATGAAGTAATCTATGCCAACCAAGTATTTGGCATATTTTGAAGAAAAATAAAGTGATACTTAGATGAATCACTGTAAAAATATTTTTTTTATGCTAAAAACGGCAAATAATAACACAAAAAAGTGCGCATAGAAAGAGAACACGACATATGGTGCTAAAAATGTTTTAGGTTAAGAACAGATTTTCATTTCCTATCTCGTAGGCTTTCAAATTATAAAATCCACAACAAAATCTTTTCAGTAGTTTTTTGCGTGACGTTTCATCCACTACGGATTTTTATAAATAGAGATTTAAGAAATATTCAAGACCATTACTGCGGCTGACGTCTGTATACTATTGTAAATAGTGAGAAAGCTATTATTACTAAGTACTAATAATTATAAGTGACTATGGAGTTCAATGATACTGGTGGGTAAGGCAATTCAGCAAACAGTACACACAAAACCATGCTGAACTGAATCAATTCCTTCAGTGAGCAGACATTCATGTTCTTGGTTCGGGAAATGCTACAAGATGTGTCCCATTTTCGTCAAACAGAGATTTCAAAGAAATAGGCAATTTTATAACAAATCATTGAAGCTGCAAAAATGTTTCTTTCGCTACTGAAACAATCAGTGCTGATTTTTGTTATGTACGTCAGCACGTATCTAATACAAGGAAAAAGTAGGTTAAGTGAAACAGAGATGTTTACGATACGAGTCAAGTGTAATACGAAATGAAGCATACTGACCATTAAGCCGCTTTTTCCTTGTCTGCACCATGTGTTCCTTCACAAAAAGACACTAAATAAAATGACCCACTGCTAAATGTCAGCCGCTGCTAAGAGCGTCAAGCAATTTGCCTGCACTGGTGGGCCCTTAATTGGCAATTAATTAAGCCATCCCGAGTGTCCGCCGTATTACGTCTGCGGTAGCTATAGGCAATAATTACTGCTCATCTCTCGCCGTGTTTCACTTAAGGCAGAATTAAAACAACGCCAACAGTGCCCAAACGGCTCAACTGATTTGAGAACTATAATGAATTCCGTCGCGTACTTCTTACGTGTTTGCTTAGATATTTAGTATTGGAATTTTGCCGTAATTACGAAAGCCTCGTGGAAACTGGCAGATGGATGAGTAACTTCTCTGAGCCAACAGTGATTCACATTTTTGGTAATGTTTATATAGCCTTTTCTTCTTTTCTGTATTTAGCTTGCTGTGTCCTGTCCGAGTTTGATAGTCCCGGCGCGGGCGTACTTAACCTATGGGAGAAAGTATGTGTTGCCACCTGTCTGCGCAACGTGTAACTTTTCATTCTGTCGATAGATGTGAGAGCGCTCTGGTGGCTCAGTGATTAAAGCATCTGTCGAAAGGTCCCAGAATCCCTGTGTCGGCGGTGATTTTCAAAGGCTCTCGACCGGACATTTACCTATAAACATAGCTTGCTGTATAAAGGTGGGTTTTCCACAAACCGTGGTTTTTTCATCTTTACTGCCTGGCAGTGGGTAGAGGCGCGCCGTATGTGGCGCGACTCTCCAAAACCACGCGCCGTGGGAATCAACCTGAATATGGAATATGCCAAAACGCTTCTGCAGTTCGGATTCCCGTTAACCGGTACGATTCGCGGGTTAGGTTAGGAGAGAAGGAAAAGAACTGGCCATTATCCCCCTGATACGAACCATAGTATAACTCCTTCGAGAGGGTCCAAACCTCCTTCAGATTGTGGATCACGCTTAGCTTACGACAAATGTTTTTTTGTTTGTGAAATGGGTGGTTTATGAGGCGGAGATTGGGACCGTCCCAACATTTGTCTAGATCAGCAGTCCCAAATCTTTATTGGTACACGGCCCACTTTTAAGTAAAAAAAATTTTTCGCGACCCACCTAATATGAGAGTCCTGTCTAATATCAGAATGGGAACTGTTGTATGAGCTCGATACGCTATAGAGTATCCTATCATACGAAAAGTCAAATTTTCGTACAAAGGATATACCATCAACAAAAACAAGAATTGATAATACATAAAACAACAAACATATTATAGATCCGGAGGCGGCTGCACAGACCATCACCTCATCAAGTTGACCGTTTGAAATTCCACGATTAGAAGTAACTCAATCAGACTATTAAAATGCAACTGGTCTGCCAAGTCGCTTTTTGGTGGAAACCACCCGCATACCCGATTTTAGTGGTTGATTGGTAGATTTATCATTGTGTTTTACTGCACCCAAATGAATGAAAATAACAGCAGTAAACTTACCAGTCAACCACGAAAATGGAATTGTAGGTGTTTTCCACTAAGATATGACTTGGCACGTCAGTCGCATTTTAATTTGTAAATCGAAAATGCGTTTAATATTACAGGCTGACTGTTTAAGGAAACACTTTTTTTTTCTCACAAAAATTTAATTTAAGGTAATGATTATTGCACTTGTAAAATATCGTATTATATTTTTTTAAATATATTAAATTAAAGATATTATATATATATTTTTGGCAAAACCTCGATGTTCCGCGACCCACTAAAACACACGCCGCGACCCCACTAGTGGGTCGCAACCCATAGTTTGGGAAACCGCTGGTCTAGATGGTTGCGGGAGACGGCCTGAAAACAGCAATCAGGACGGTCAGTATTGTATCCTGATCCCGCCCCAGTGTGTGGCGCCTTCACGCACTAAGCCATGAAGGCGTGTCTATTATATATGAATCAATCTAACAGACAGGTGGGTAGATATAGACTTGACCGAGCAGATGTGTCCGTGTGCTATAACCGGCTACCGGTCTCTTGTCGCTGTCGGTGTAACCAACGCTAACTCGCCGGGTATCGGGTGACTGCTTGCAGACGGCTGGCCTCTTCGCAGTATTTTTGCCTCCCACTTGACTCTGCAGGCGTACCAACAGAATGGTGTGTGCATCTGTGACGGAGACAGAAGATATACAAGACCACCAACTATTCGAGATTTTTTCAGGGAGCGGAGTATAAGATCGATTATTGCGGACGAAGAGGTAAATATAATAAACGTATCGATAAATATCATGATTTCATTTTTAATAATTTCTCGAAATCACTCAACACTAATGCTGACACGGTTCCTTAAAAAGGCCATAGCCGAATTCCTTCCCATTCATTATTCCCAATCATCTACCACCTGGATGTCGGTGAGGTGAGTATAGTAAAGCCCTAAGCAAAAATAAATAAATATCCCACAACTTGCGCTATCAGGAAATACGAGCCACTGCGACATATCTTTCCGTAACCTTTTAACAATTGTATATCAGTCGTATTTTATTTGAATCGGGTTGCGGAGTGTAGCACTAAAGTTTTCAAAAACAGCAGGTGACGGGGCAGAGACGCAAGTCACGGGAAACGAAGTTCAGGAGCTTCCATGGCGCTGGATTGGTCAGTCAGTGGCCACTTTGCGCCACTGGTGAAGGTCTGATAAGTGGTGTGTTGTGGTTGTCACGCTGTAAGTAGATAATGGGCGACACCACCGCCACATTCCCACGAGGCTCTATCGCAGCAGTACGACTTTACAGCGAAGCCAGACAGTCCAGTGGAGTAATTGGATAGTAATTTTTCAGCAGAAACGTCTTGGAATTGCACGGAATGTTAGATATCCATTAAAGACGCCTCCTCTTTCAAATTCTTGAAACATAAAGCGCAGTTGACTGAAAACAAGACTTTTTCACAAGAAGTTGAATTCCTCCATCAGCTGTCCTAAGAATGTTTACTGCAACATCATTTCCTGAAAAATGTGAAACTAACGTAGGAAAACTTATCATATGCCCCTCCTCTTTTCCTTCCGCAAGTTCAAGTTATCTGGTACTAACTTTTTATATTCTGAAGTCATGTATATACAGTATTATTCCTCCAAGATACTATTTGAATGACTTCAGACATTCATTCTTCTGCTAGTCTTAACTGAAGTTAGTACCTTCATCTAAACAAAGCTCCTACAATTTTTGTCCTTATTTTTCCTTTTTTATACTTCTAGTCTTTGTTTTCATCTCTTCAGCTGCCCCTCTACTAACTGGTTAGTCATTACTGAATGTATCATATTTCTTCTTTTTATGATACTGTTTAACAAATGCCTTTCTCTCAGTGACACGTTGCTGTGACGGACATTAAAGTGCAGTTTATATTACATCTCGAATCATAAAAAAAAATCATTTATCTTATTCCAATTGTAATGAGAACTGAATAAGAGTTTTCATTAAAAAAAAGTGCTTTCAGGAGACTGCATATAGTTTTAAAACTCTGAAATTTATTTAGACAGTTAAATGATAACAACTAACGATAAACTTCAATTAGTGAATGAGTAAGAAATACCAAAAGTCGGATGTATTATTGAAATTTACTTTTTTTTTCTGAGTGATCATGAAACTAGAAGGTGGAAAACAAAGCGTTAAGATTTGCATCTAGTTGTTTCCTCTATTGACATACGGTGTTGTTACCAACTTCTACGAAAAAAAAAAGAAACAAAACTTCAGCATCTCAAGATGTTTTGTTCAGAAAAGTGTCAAGAATAATTTCAAAATATGCTTCACCATTAATTGATGGGCCTTCATCTCATTTTTTTTTTCTATGGGCTTTTATTTTTTTTATATGACTTTATATTACTGAAACAGATTTAAAAAACTTACAAAAGTTTTAAGTAATATTTAGCTTTATAGAAATATAGTATATTACCTGTTAGGTAAAGTAACGTTGTGGAACAAACTTAGTTTCTATACGTAATGTATAGAAAGCGTTTTGATATTACAAATTAATTTCTCTCGAAACCTTTTTTATTTCTTTACCTTTATCTTTCTTGCCTGCAATGTTCATGTGTCCACGACATCGAATTATACCAGAATGTTTCTACACACTAAAAGTACGGTATACATTTTTATTATACATTTATATATGAATCAACAACAAATAAAGCAATAACATTTGCACATTCAATATGTAGCCTGTGTCTGAAACAAAAGTAGCAGTTCCAGTTGCTCGTATTTAATGCATTGTGTTCCGACGAGCTATCAGAGGAGACACAATGTTTCTAAAGAGGCAGCGGCCATAAATATTTGAGTGGGGTCCCAGTCGGTCGTTCCTTCGCAGTCGATACCAAACAGTAGAGGGTACAGTTCCCTTCACTCCTGCTTTATCGCATGTCGCTGAGCTTAGGCACGCGAGCAGCAGGCGTTTCATTTGAACTAGTTCTACTGCGCGATAGGCGAGACGACGGAAGCTAGCGTTGTAAAATATTATTATTTACTTTTTTTTTTTTTTTTTTAACTTAAGGCTTAACGCCTCGTCGACGTCGAGGTGATTAGAGGCGGGATGGGACTGGGCTCAAGGAACGGGAAGGAATTTGGCGATGGCCTTTTTGAAGGATGCAACCCGGCCTTCGCCTGGAGTGATTTGAAGAAACCATGGAAAACCCAAATCTGGATGCCCGGACGGGATTCGAACCGGCGTCCTCCAGAATGCGAGGCCAGAGCGTTAACCACTCACGCACCATGCTCGGTTTAAAATTTAATCAATGGATTAGACTTAACCTTGTATTTCACTTCCTGTGCCTTGGACTAAACTTATCCGAGTTTTCGGCCTCTCTCTGCAGAATGTCACACCAAACAGTTAGTAAAAACACGTTATACACACAGCATGAAACGGAAAAAATTATAAAATTTTCCATTATTTACAATATATTACAACGTCGATAGCAACGATGGCAGTAATAATAACAGTAGTAATAACATTAAAAAAGGGCCGTTTTACCTTTTGTTAAATAGGTGATGGAAAGGATTATTTTAATACTAACCACAGCCAATTTACAACCCTTGTACAAGAGTGGCGATAAATCAGTACGATGCCGAGAACTGCAAAGGGTCGCCGAGGTCCTCTGCCTACCAGCGGTGTTTGCAAAAGCCTTCTCAATGTGGGAAGGTGTATGCTGATAACACAGAAACGAAAGAATCTGCCTGATTAGAAGGATATGCCCACCACACGAGAATGAACCGTTGCCTCAAATCACAAAGGAGATAGTGAAATAACAATAACTAGACGACCCTTGCGAAAATTTTGCGAATAAAATGCGATGAATAGTGAGGTTGAATATAATGTCACCAAGTCAGTCATTACTCTTCATATTCCTACTTCATTTATCTATTTTGGTTAGAAATTCGGGAGATAAATGGCTCGAAACACAAAAAACGTATTTTAGAAATATTGACATTTTTGCGATTTATGGGTCGAATTAAGAAAAATTCCTTTCTTACAATATAATGTTACCACGGCGGAAACCTTAGTCTTTAATACGATATGTCATTTATCTATATCGATTAGATATGAAGGGAAATATAAGGCTCGTGACACAAAAATACGTTGTAGAACAATTTATACTTTTTCCCTTTAATAGTTGAATTCCAAACACTTCTTTCTTAAAATATGATTTCACAAAGCTGATACATTACTCCTTATATTCCTACTTCATTTATCGATTTTGGTTAGATATCCTGGGAGATAAATGGCTCGAGATACAAAAAACGAATTTTGAAAAATTGGCATTTTTGCCTTTTAAGGGTCGAATTACGAAACATTCCTTTCTTAAAATATAATGTTACCACGGCGGAGATCTTAATATTTAATATGATACCTCATTATCTATATCAGTTAGATATTAAGGGAGACAAATGGCCCGTGACACAAAAACAAATTGCAAATATATTGATACTTTTGCCCTTTAAGGGTTGAATTCCGAAAAATTTCTGTCTTAATATATGACGTCACTAAAGCGGATATCTTAATCTTTAAAATGATACTTCATTAAACGGTCTCCGATAGGTATCCAGGGAGATATTTGACTCATAATACAGAAAACAGCATTTTAGAAATATCGACATTTTCGCCCTTTAAGGACCGAATTCCGTAAACTTCATTTCTTAAAATATGACGTGACCAAAGGGAAGACCATAAGCTTTAAAATGACACCTCATTCATTGATTTCGGTGAAGTATGAAGGAAGATACAGGCTTGTGACAAAAAAATACCTTATAGAAATAATATATATGATGAAACAAACATCTTTTCTCAGCCCAAAGGCTATCTGGAAAGAAAAGTGAAAAAGTCAACTTAAAATTTTAAATTCCATAATAATTTAGATAGAGATCCTAGCAATATCCTCCGTTAAACCTGGTATCGAGTGATAAACAGTGAAGTCGCAATTGAAATTTTTTTTTATCTAGATGACAGAAGAATCTCTGACTGTGATGCTTATGGTGTATATATATCGATTATTCACACACTACATATGCACTGGAGCATAAGTATTTTGATGACATTCAAAACCTCTGACGATGGACGGAAGTTGGTGCCGAAAAGTAGGAAATTATGAAGAGATGATGCCGTGATATAGTCTGCGATGAAATCTTACTACAAACAAATAAATAAAAAAAAGGTACTCATATTCAGAATTAAATGTCCACTGTATCAATTACATGATTTTTACTGTTTACATCCGTTTTATATTCAGACCGCAGCGAACAAACGGAAAAGGAAAAACAGTATGGAAGTTATCTCACACTTCTTTAAAATGGTAGAAGTGTGAGATAACTTCCATACTGTTTAGGTGGAAGACTTACTCGCTGGACAGTGGTGTAGAGCGTCCAGTCAGAGACCTGATTAAGAGTCTGACGTTTTGCCACATACTATTAACCCACGCTTATGGTCCCTATTAACTCTGACTAGCATTATTTTAGTTTTATCATATTTAAATTAACTTAATGTGTTTGTAAAAATAGTTGTTTATATATTTAATAATGAGGGTTTGTTTGCTTCTTGGGAATCGATTTTCGAGAACGGGTGCGTGAGCCCGGAAATTTTTCCGCTTTTCTGTCAAAAAAGAGCGAGACAGCGCTTGGTAGTATGGCATAGGGTAGTATGAATGCTCTTAAATCCAAAAGCTAGTATAGCTGGTATGAAAGGGCTATAAGGAATATGTAATAGTTTGACGTTAATTTCAAGGATTTCAAAGTAAATTTTGAAGATTTTTGTGTTAATTACTGAAAGTTATAAAATAAATTAGTCATTGGAAAGTCATGTAATCAACTGGTAGCAATAACAATATGTCATTGGAACTGAGAAAGATAAAAGGTATTTAAATTAGTAGGGAACAGTGAAGTAGTGTAACATACAGGTTACGTGTTCGAGAAAGATAGGGCGCTAAAAGAGAAACACGCTTTTGGAAATCCTGAATTGCTAAGTAATGTATTTAATTTTTTTTTGGGGGGGGTTTAAAAATCTCAACTTAGCTTTGAAAATAATTACATAATGTTAAAAGAAAATATTCTGATAAAGAAATAAATATGAATTGCTAACAAACTTAACTCCCCAACCATTGCTACTACTGCACGTATATTATTGTTGCCATTGCTGATAAAAAAAAATCTCTTTAGACAAGAATAATGGCTTAGTAAATAATTGTAGAATGGCGCGCATTTACTAATAGTTCTGTGAGTTGAACAAAAAAATAATGAATTTGAAACCAGATTACGAATCACAGATCTAGTTACAACTTTTACGATTTGTGAATATATTTAGTAATTTAGAATATAATGTTGTTAAACAGTTATGAACATCATTTCTTTAATCAGTATACTTTTCTGAATAAAAATATAATCATAAATACTCGGTACTTAAGAAGAGTTATTAAGTTGAATAACAGAAAAATATCTCTTTTGAACATTTAATAACACTGCACTGTAAACACGTCGAAAAGATTGATTCAAGCTGGTAAAATGCAATATCATAACATGGTTTCATAATAAAATATCTTCACCCGCCATCTTTGAAATCGGACTCACTTTGCATACACTACTGTTTGTGAAAATAGCAACGCCAAGAAAGAGATGGAATTACAAAATACAATGGAATTTATTCACAGATTAGTGACATAACAGAAAACAAATGGTTGGTATTACAGAAATGAACATATATAGTACACCGATCGTGAGAAGCCACCACGTTCTGCAATAAGATCCTGTAGACGTCATCGCATGGAATAAAATAGAGCCAGGATAATATCCACTTATGTCCAGGGCCAGATTATTAAAAATTCTTTCCTCTTCACTTTGATTTAAACGAGTTTCCTTTGTCAGATTTTCATTTGATTCGTTCACTTTCAATTATGTTCCATCAGCATTAACTTCCAAAGTTACCATGGAGACATCTTGGTCTGGTGCTGTTTGTACAGCATCTTGGTCTAGGACCATTTCTATGGAAAAAGTTTCATCTATGGCCATTTGTACTAGCGTCTTTCCTTGACATTCTGTATAGCATAAATAAATAATAATTGAAGTTAACAAATTAAAATTTTTGTGCCGTATTTCTAATATAAAGGTAGTATTCCGTTAATGTAAGTGAAAATTAATAAAAAAGGCAATTATTATTATTACTATTATTTTGTAAATTGGTGAAATTTTTTGCGTAGCTTCAAAATTATTATTATTTTATTTTTTAATCTGCTTAACGTCTGTCTAACAGCGAGGTCTTTAGAGACGGGAAAGGATGGGGGGCAAGGAATGGGAAGGAATTCGGCCATGGCCTTTTTAAGGAAG
Organism: Vandiemenella viatica; assembly: GCA_031002005.1. Taxonomy (NCBI): domain Eukaryota; kingdom Metazoa; phylum Arthropoda; class Insecta; order Orthoptera; family Morabidae; genus Vandiemenella; species Vandiemenella viatica. The sequence continues at coordinate 146,193,138 of JARYHS010013630.1, forward strand.
CATCCCGGCATTTGCCTGGAGTGATTTGGGAAACCATGGAAAACCCAAATCTGGATGCCCGGACGGGGATTCGAACCGCCGTCCTCCCGAATGCGATGCCAGAACGCTAGCCGTTACACCACCACGCTCGGTGCGTAGCTTCAAAATTTCCTCTGCAATATGAATAGATTTGCAGAAAGTTGATAGCCCAGTAAAAATTTTAAGTCTACTTGACATTTTGTATAACATAGAAAACCTCTCAACTCTTTCACCAAGCTAACAAATGAACCTAGTAGAAAATCTCTTAATTTCCGACCAATATTTACTAGGCATTTTCATTTTACTAGTATGCTACGAACTTATTAGCAGGAATAATAATGATTGTAATACTTACTTTTTCAGAATATATAGACTTCAGAAATAAAACAGAAAATATTCCAGTAAAAAAAGATCGACAATAAAGCAACACTTAAAAGGACCACAACAATGCTCAACAATGGAGTTACCAGACCTGCCAACTCATAACCTAAAATACCGGAGTTAAAAGGTTTGCAAAAATCAGCTTTACTTGATTCTTTATTGTATTGGAATTACGAGGATTGTTGAAACAGGTAGAATTTTGTTTTTTCTTCAATGTATAATGTATAATATTGAAAAAAATGGAGTTACTAGGCTTACTAATTAGTACGACGATATACTACTGCTTAACACTTTGCTACTCGGATTGTAGGCGCATTCACAAAGCATCACAGCGGTTACAGGAGGACCAGAACGAACAAGGTTTCGACCGACCATATCCTAGACATATCCGATAGGAGACATGTCACGTGAAATTGCCGGCCAGGGAAGCAGTGGTATCCGTCCCTTTTCGAAGAAGGCTTCCACATTCTCCGCCACATGTTGTCCTTCTGAAATATGACCATGCGGGGTTGTCTGCAGGAAGCGCTGTGCCTCGGGTTATAAAACGTCCCTGATGACGCCAAATTATAATAAAGCAGGGTGTAGAGGCGCTCATGATTCCTACAGCGCCCAGTGTCGCTGCGGGCTTGCTCGCAACGGCACGAACTTCCGACGACGACGACGACGGTTGCTGTTACGATTGCCCTCAATACGTAGGAAGTGAGATCACATAGCCAATGGCGCCCCAAATCACCACATTTAAGTTTATCCGCTATATCGCTCATTAATGCCGAATGCTGGATGGTGTTCATCACGGTCACGCGTAACACGTTCGCGGAAATCACTGTGGGACAAGCTGCATCTTGCCACTCAGCACGCCAGTGACGGCGTTCACGCGACTATTGCAATCTGAGGCGTTGGTGGTTTCTGGTCAGTGGAATGCTATGCTGGTCACCAGTCCAGCCACCAGCAGACGGCATCGAATAGTCGACGCAGTCATGTCCACAACCGTTGTAGTGCTCCAACATCGAGCAAACACTGTGAACGAAGTCATTCTGTCGGTTGCGGTCATGCGGACGAGATGGCGGTGATCACTTTCTGTGGTCACTCTGTGTGGTTCAGTACGCGCTCGTTGCTGTGTATGACTCTCTTTTGTCCACTGGTTGTATACACACATCACTGTTGTAGCAGCGTGCCTTGTACGAGCCGCAGTGTCACAGCACGACAAACCTGTTTCCCGATAACCAACCATTCTGCCACGTTCGAATTCACTCACATGCTTTGACGTCGGTGAGGAGTGCAGCCAGTTCATTGGACGTTTCCACTTCGTTTGTCAGCTCTGCACCTGTTCCGTCACACAAAAGAAGGCAGTGCTGGGCCTACGTGCACGCCATATCTCTGCAATTTAATCACTTGTTATGATTCCACTGTTCCACAAATCCTCCAATCTTGGAGTGTTTGAGACTATTCCTTTTGTGTGCTGCAATTTTCGCAAACAGTAGTGTAGAAATGTCTCATTTGTGTCAGGTATAGAAGTAGATGTTACAGAGAGGAGAAATAAAATAATGGCATATAACAATCAGGTCTAGTTTTCTGCACTGTTTGGCCTTACTTTAGTTCCTATGCTCCTAGAGTTATATTAACACGAAACCAGTCACACTGTGATACGGGTCCATATCAGTTCCTCCGTGTTCTAGGGTTATCACAAATGTGTAAATGTTTTTGGTGACACTGTGTAGTAGGTGTTACGTGTTGTTTGTGTCGAGCATGAGTTTCAAGTAACTCCTGGACTTCCGAATCACACCATAACGGCCAGAAGTTTAATATCTCCATACCAAGGACGAATGTATGCGCTTGCTCAGTAGACATTGCGGACGAATTTAAGCAGAGCCTGGTGGTAGGAAATGATTTACCACCTTCTTACTCTGGGCGAGTACCGGATGGTATAATTTCAACTCGAGGTCTCCAATCATCTAACAACGTGTCGAATGCCAGGCACAATCATCTGCTCGAAACCTTGTAATCTCCAGCCTCTGCTGTCATTGATTTTTCGTCGCCTCTCCATGTATTTGTGAGTCATTTCACCCAGCCGTTTTGTAAGACATTTCACCCAGCCGTTTTGTGAGATGACGGAGGATGGAATTCCTGTCTGGCGTCATGTTGTCGGCTGGATTGCTTTGTTTGACCCAGGTACAGATGGAGCCCTCGACGGCTGGAGGAGTGCTAGTGGACATGCGGTAGTGAGGGGCAGTTGGGCGCGAGACCCCGTATAATCCGCACGTGTGTGTGTACGCGGATTTCAAAGAAACGTGGGGGTTGCGTTTTTGTCACGATAACATTTGTCATGCTGTTTTCTTCATGTGCTTCCACAAGTGAACCCACCTCAGTTGCCGGATGGAGTTAAAAGTGTTTCTTCATAGTGAAGGAAACATCAAGGTCGCCGACAGCCTCCTGCAGTTACAATAAATGACAATTTCATATGAACATTTTTACCCACTATACGCCCAAACTGAAGGAGTTTCTTGCGCTCCCTAGCCGGAAACATTGTGTTAATTGTCTGTTTGCTTCCATTCATTTTCTTTGCTGGCCGAGTTCATTTTTTATGTTATGTTAGTTAAATAAATATGATTTTTTTTCTCAGTGATAATATTTCTAAATTATTTATTTATTTAAAATTCGAATTTCTTTTTGTAATTAGCGTGTGTAAGCTCAATTTACATCCTATTGATGCAAGCCTAAAATATTAAAAATACAATTTTTACAAATGAATCTTCAATCTCATGCACAGAGAATGTGAATTTTTAAGGTCAAAAGAACCTAGACATTTCAACCTGGAGCTAATGCTTAAAAATAAAATCTAACCATAATTCATAATTAAGAACTTTTAATTAGCTGAATCCTAATATGTTAAATTTTTCACGATCGATGTAAAACGATCCATGTGGAGCCCTAATAATATGTTTTAAGGGTAAACACTTTCGGGTTCCAGCTAATTATATTAGTGCTGACGATAGAAAATGCTACGGATGAGATATATTTCACTAACATTATTCCACCTGCTTGAATTATGAGTAATTTTATCCACTCTGTGCTAACTAAATATGGTATGAAAGTCGCACTATAAGTCGAGCTTAAGATCTCAGTCATATTCTCACCAGATGATTCTTCGAAAGTGCCCGAATTGGTATGTTCGGTGTATTTTAATGTCAGGATGAAGAGTGATTTTTCAACATGCTGTTTATAATTTACTACTTTGTCTAGTGAAGAGCGTATTGCCACGGCTAATCCCCGTTGACAAGACTTCCCTCTGGCACCCGAGTTCCACATTACGCTGGGGCGTTCAGTGTTAGTCGTAAAATCTCTGCTATCAGTGTTGCCTCGTAGTTTATCTGATGCACTCGATCCCAAATTGGCATTCAGTGCAAACTGACTCTTGCTGCCTGACGAGATTCTCCCTACAGGACGGTGCTTTTGTAAAAAATGAGTCTTCCACAGTCAAATACCCATACTGATTTCAATGCCATACGTGGAAATAACATTAAAATAGTTTGCGTATGATGTTACCACACCATTATTGCAAGGAATTGGTTGAAAGATTTTTTATTTTTATTGCTTACCTCTGTGTTACGAATGTAATTATCATTTATTTCATCCCCCCTCGTAAGTAATGCGGGGCATCTGCCTAGTACTTAATGTTTGGCTTATGTTTTTCATGCTGATAAAGATGTGTTTACGCTTCCTTCCTGTTCTTTTAATAATTCACTATCTACAAAAAGTATTTCAATTGTGAATAAAGTTACATGGGCGTGAGATAGTTTCATGCAACATACGTAAGGATTGCAATCCCGCAATGTTTTCAATCCCGCGGGATCCGTGCGAGATTGGCGCAAACAGTTTTTTAACGCTTATATTTAAAACTTAGTTACTTAAAAACGTTAATAAATTAAATAATAATTAAATTAATAAATCAATTTTAATGTTAAATGATAAAAATTAATAGTTAACGATATTTTAATTGGCAAAATGATATTAAAAGTTTTTAGCATGTCTTAAGTACATTTCGAGGTTTTACATTTTTGTTTTTTAATCTAAACCAATTTTTAAATAAATAATAAAAAAAATGGAAAATATTCAGTGTTAGGTCATATTATATGTGCCTTACAATACATCACAGATCGTTCCGAAAGTGGCTAAGGCGCTTGCTTTCAAATTGTTCGCTGCTCCTGCCCCGGGTACGAATCCCGGCAGGCGCAGGAATTTTGAGAGTTGTGTTTAATCATATGAGCTATGCCAGGACGCTCCGTGGTTCGGATTCCACGTTAAACTGTAGGTCCCAGAGGAAAGAAACTGGCCGTCCTACCACTGACACAATGGCTTAGTATGCCTCCTTCGGGAGGATCCAACCAACCTTCGGGTTGTGGACTAAGTTAAGTTTTTACAATACATCACATGAATTTAAAAACATGGTTTGCTTAGTGGCCAAGTTAACAGAGTTTTTTTAAAAAATTCTAAATAAACGTTCCATAACACCGAGAGAAAGCACTCCATTTCACAAAGTGAAGTGAATATACTGTGTAGACTTGGCTCAGAACAAGATCTCATAACTTTTTGTTACTACACAAGCACGAGACTTCGCTTTTTTTTTTTTTTTTTACAAAAATTGTTTTTTTGGGATTCATTATTATATTTCCTGATTCCTTGTTTGATCTTACAGTTGATTCAATGTTATTAAAGGAAACTACTCACCAACACTTAAACTGTCAAATATTTCAATTTTACATATGTGGCGTAACGACGTTTTAAGAGTGGAAATTATTACTTTTTAATAAGAAAGGAGACTTTCTCGGCGAATGATTGCAGTAAAATTTTCATAGGTTGTACCTCCGGATTTCATTGTAAAAACACGTGATGGAGACGGCGGAGGCAGCCGTCGAATATGGTGCTGCTACAACACAATTCGTCGATACACCCGTGAAATCTTCATTATAACTTTTTTTGCCTTTAGTCGAAATAATAACAAGGAGAAGAGGTATTAATCTATAGCCTGAGTGGCACATGTAAACAGGTGGCTTTCGTCAAAGAAACGCATTGAGCAGCGCCCGAAACAGCAATAAGTCAAAGGATATACAATTGCCTTTTGATAGCTGCTAAATAAATAGGTATGCGATTAAAATTACGATTACATTAGTTTCCTATCAACGAATAATCAAATTTTCAGCCGCAAAAAAAGGAAATTGTCACAACAACTTTATCTGCAAATACAGAAAATGGGAATAATGAAACCGTGAATAAAAAGCTGTAACTTGTAGTTCAGATAACGTTTGCAACATATAAAAAATAATTATATAGTTACAAAATCGTACTAAATACGCAACATAACTCAAATTACAGAAATTTGTACTCGAAAATGAATACGTAAAAGTGTATCTATTTACTTACGAATGACGAAGGTTAACAAAACAAACGTTTGTTCACACGCGCCAAATGCCAACTGGAAGGGTACAGGCAAACAGTGCAATACATCCGATAGAGACCGAGTGGGGCAGCGAGTCACGCACTGACACGCGTTTTATCCGCAATTTGCGGATTGCGGATATGCTTAACTTTGTGCGGGATCCGCCAGACTGTCTAATGATGCGGGATCCCGCGGGATTGCGGGATCCCGCTTTGCTGGATTGCAATCTCTAAACATACACTCTTTTCATTCTCTTGTCCTGTCGAGTTATATCTGAAGTGCATCACGGAAACAGAAAATTTCGAGAGAACTGTTTGAAGATAGGTTCCATCTTCACCATGTTGATTTCTAATATAATTAAAACATCAATAATTTGACGGAACGATAGTCCATATCCTAAAGTAATTTGAATTGGGCTTGCCATTACAGCAACAGAAAGGGGAGAGGTTTTATTGGAATGAATGTTAAGTGTGGTTTTTCCCCCGTTTTTAAAGGTGTAACAGCTGTATATAAGATATTTAAGGTGACAATCCCTTCATCGAGTTCTTATTTAATATAAACCGTTAGTGAAATAAACTGAATTAGCTAATTGCACTGCTGAATGATTCAGTTAAAAAGTTACAAAATATTATTAAATCCTCATCTGAAACAAATAGTGATATCTGGAAATGTAACAAATTTCTCCTCCTGTTATGTCCTAGAATCAAATTTTGCGTGTCATTTGCTGTGTTTACTTTTAAAAATCATCCAGATTTTATTCCTGGAGATATATTTCCTTGGAAGTACGTAAGGAATTACCACCTCAGCAAAATTTCAGTTATAATTTTGCTGTAATCACTGGAAATAGTCACCATCCAATGTGTAGTTTCTTTTAGAATTTAATATTCGATAAATATTTGAAAGTGCGGATTAACTTCGTCCTGATTGATCACGATCTTGTGTCCGAGCCTCTGCTACTTGATGCGTGTGTATGTGTTTTTTTCGATCGCGGTGATGACGGCAAAGGACGTCACTGGATGCTCTCCGTCGTGGTCCGTCTCTTCAAAAAGCTTCACTTGTACCTCCAACCGAATAAAACTAAGCCTACTCAGAAAACTGTCGAAGTAATCTGGTAGTATACGTAAACTTCTGATTGTCATACACGACAACGGCGTTATGGAAGTAAGTGATAAAAAGTTTTTAACGTTGAATGAAAATAATCAAGAGATCACTTACATAAGTCTCTGTTTTTAGGCTCCAAAACTTAACTTCACATGGATCCGAGCAGCTATTGCGAAACTCGTTTGTGCGAGTAAACACTGGAATGTTGGAGGCGTTTTATTATTTTATCGGCTTGAGACTAATTGGAAAACTATGAAGGAGATGATGAATGACAGATGGGTAGAAACTGAATTTGTAAAACTGTTTCTAGCACGTTCTGTGTTAAATCCCGTGTTACATCAAGACAACAAAGACATCAAGGCAAAAAAGAGACTAGTTACTTTGGCAGTTATGTGAAAACCCAATTAAAGAAAAAGACGCAACTACAAATCGCTCATGGCCTAAATGTTTAACGTATCTATTTACGTGGAAACTGTCTACGTTATCTTTAACGCGTGTGAAAACCATGGAAAATCGAAATCTGGATTTGAACCCACGCCCTCTCTGATGCCAGGGCAGAACGTTGCCTACCACAAAACTGAAGGCAAGGAAAGGAATTAATCTTTAGTGGTTTTGGGAAATCATGAAAATCCAAAAACTGGATGGCTGAACCAGGGATCGAATCGAATTCCAGGAGCCAATGTTAACAACTCTGCTAATAGGATCGTCATAATTGATAAAGGAGTGTGTTAAAATTGTACAGGCTCGACTACGGATGATTTGTTAAATGGATGACGAGTCGGAAGGAACCAAGGAAAGAGGTCTTGAATGAAATACAGATTTGTTCTGTTTATGGCACTTGTTAATATTCTTATAACATGTTACTTTCTTCTCTTCATACATTTATTATTTTTAATGTTAAATGCATAAATGGAGGCAACAGGTACTAAGACTTTGCTTGAACATTTTAAACCCTGTTAAAATGCATGATTCCAATTGTACTTTATAAAATTACAGACAATTCGGGACACTAGTTTAATTCAAACGTGAATCATTACAGTCACTGATTTGTCACCTGTTTCAGTGAATCGACCTGAATTACAGTTAATAATGCTGCAGTATGTAGAACACTGAAATGAAATGACGTAGGGACTGGTAAATAGAGCTAAATGTTTTCACTGAATGGAAAAATTCTGTTTAGATAGAGTAGGACACTACCGCAATTATTGGTATGAAAAAGTCAATCATGCTTATTAAATTGAAATTAAATTAACGTTAGTAAATAAATGAGTATAATAATTTAAAAAATCAAATCCACATCCATACTTGAGCCAGGCTCTCCCGATGCCGCCGAGTTGCCCGGGCGCGCCTGTTTCCTATATTCGCGACAGTACTGTGCGTTGATTTTGAGTTCGGGACCGGCGTTTTTGGTGTCACTTTTACATTTTGTGTTCTACGGATTCGATCCCAATTTTTATAACTTTACATTTGCTTTTAAATCATTCATAAAAGGAAACAATGTTAATATCTATCCAGGGAAACAAGGAACGCATTAGTGATGTGTTTCTAACAAAGAAATGTGAAGAGACACGTTAGAATATTGCAAACACACGAGCAAATTAGAAAAGTTGCCGACGACATGTAGGTTTACAGCATCTAACGGGATTTTTGTTGCCAATGAAGTAAAATGGCCAAGGTGGAAATTTGTTTCCAGTGCTTACAGGGATTTAGAAAGAAAAAAAAAAGGAACCATTTTTACACCGCGCAGGAAGACGTGCTTGCAATTCCAGTAACCAATCCCGAACAAGAGCTGGGTGGGACGAAGAGAGAGAGAGAGAGGAACGACGAGTGGAAATGCACTGGGAACATTCTAAACTAAGCGCTTTTTCCTTTTCTTTGAAATTTCAGGTTTGTTTACTGTCCACTGGCTGGAGGTGAGGCAGGCAGAGAGAGGCGAACAAGATAATCTGGACGTCAACGACGAAGAGAAGCCATCTTTTGCCGCCTGGAGCTTGGAGAAGCTGGAAGTGGGGAAGAGGCACCCTCCCACTTTCCACATGCAGACAACGTGTTACATGTCTGTAGATTCGTCATTTCAAGACAGAATTCATATATCAATGTGTTGAAAGTCTCATATAGGGGAGACGCTTATCTAAATGTTTTTCTTCGTTGGATAAGTGAATTGTTTCAGTTGTGAATATTCTTTTTATTCAAATTGCTTGCCGAGACCTAATATTCAATAAATATCAATTTGTGTACTAGCTTCGTGAACTTATATCATCATCCTCGCATTCGGGAAGACGCCGGTTCGAATCCCCGTACGGGTATTCAGATTTGGGTTTTCCATGGCTTCCCCAAAATCACTCCAGGTGAATACCGGGATGATTTCTTCAAAAAGGCTATGGCCGAATTCCTTCCCGTTCCTTGTTGCCAAACTCATCCCGCCTCTAATGACCTCGACGTCGACGAGGCGTAAAGCCATAAGAAAAAATTATCTCATCATAATTTACTTAAATGCCTGATCATTTAGAGCATATGAATTTATAAAATCATTTCAATTGTTAATAAGCTTAGTATCATAATATTTTTGTTTACTCATATTAAACCTGTTACAATCAAATATTTATACATTTTAAGAAAATAGGAAAATTTTCAAACTTTTTCAAATCAAAAGCATCGTAGTTTTTAAAATACAGACTCGGGACTCAGGATCAGTAGTAGCACTTCTCTTTAAAGCGACACTTTGTTCACTCTTATCGGATAATCAATCTCAGGGATATATTCCTAATTATATACACACGTCGAATCCGAAAAGTCGAAAAACGTCATTTCTATTTACGCGCGTAGTTTGCCAAGTCTTGCTGCCATGAATGTCTGAGCAGTGCCGGACACCAACTTTCATCCATCCACTTTAAAACGAAACCAAGGAGCAGTATCTATTTGTAGCGCTACTTCAACAGAAACTGTCAGCCATTTCGGTAAGATTTCCTCCCCATATCCGGTATCGATTTTTAAGACGTTTACAAATCTCCATAGTCTAATGTCACACGTTCGTTTTGGGTAGATATTGCTTTTCAGAATGTATTTGAGACCACCTGCGGTTATCGCTCCTCTTTCAGAGTTATTTGGCTTTATATTCACACACACAGGTAAAAAACTAATTGGGAGTCGTTTGGGACTGCCAACAGAAGCGAAAACTTAAAACCATGAATATCATATGCACAACACTTAATACTTACACCTACATAAATACTAAATAGCAATAATTCCTTGTGGACGTAATGACCTGGTGACAGGGTTTCTACTGGCTGCGCTTTCCGCCCCTGTCTTAGCCACATTAACCTAACCCGGTAGTGCTACCAGATACAAGGGGCCTATAGTTTAACGCGGAATCCGAACAACGGAAGAATTCTGGCGCACTTCACATCATACAGCAAGCTATGCTAGATGTGAAGTTCGGTTTAATGGTCTATGAAAGTACCCGCCGAGACAGAGATTCGAGCCGGGGACCTCTCGTTCGCTAGTCAGACACCTAAACCACTGAGCCACCAGACATATACTACGTATTAACATTAGCTTGTCGGTAATGCGAACTCATAAGATTTCATCCACTGTAAATCGCCCTACGTGCCTAAAGAAGATTTCACTTCAAAAACTAATAACCTATCATGTAATCAAATTACAACTCCTAAAAATACCTACTCATCGCGGGATTTGGATTTGCGAATCGGAAAGAGAACTTTCGGAAGTAAGTGCCCTTACCACTGAGCTACCATACCGCCTTGTTTTGAAGTATATGTGTGCTAACTACTATCAAAATCGGATAATAACTGTGGGTTTGTTTGAAAAGTGGTGACAGAAATTAAAGTGAGAGGGGGGGGGGGGAGGAGGGGAGGGTTTAGGCTTCTGTAAATCAAAGGTCAACAATGTTTTTCTATTTGTTTTAAAGTATACGTAAATTCCATCAAAATCGGATAAAAACTGTGTGTTTGTATAAAGATTTTGCGAAAAGCGTCCTGCGCGCATATTATACGCACAACATGTGAGCGTGATCTGACGCGCGCAACAGGTGGCTTCCTGCGAACTCATAGATTTACCCCCGACTAAATATCACGTAATGCGACTATAGAAGTTTCCATTTCAAAAAAGGCCAGTATAAGTTAGCCGTTCGTACAATTATTTTTAACATTTTGCAGTTTCTCGGGCTTTAGAGACGTTGATCTTGGAAGTACCGTCTAATGCTGTACTTGGACAGGCCGATGGCCCTGTGACTATGTTCGCATATCTGTGCAGCGAGCACAACATATAGAACGGTTGAACGTACCGGATAACAATGTGAGAGGGCGTCTGTAATGAGAGTGTGTACAGACGTATCACTTACGCCTTCATTAACGTTGCTGATTAGGCGCTCCCTGCTCGTAGCAACCGAGATATCGGAGAGAATGACTCTCTTCGCTTAGAACGGCACTCTTACAAAGACCACTGCACCAGGAGACGGTAATGCTTCAACACCATTGGAATCTGTGTGAAAGGGAAGCGGAAAACTGTTGTTTCGTGAAAATGGTGACACCGAATTACGGAGGCAGCAACTATATCTCAATCATACTGCTCCATTGTTGTAATTATTTCTCATATGCGAAAATTTTTTTACGATAATGTCAAGGGAGACTAGTGATTACCCATTCGAATACATCATCTACAGCTGCATGGAGGGAAGCAGAACACCCAACAAACATCTCTAAGTAGGAATAGAATTTTCCAAAATACAGTCTTCCCTCAGTAACAGTGGGGTTCTCCCTTTAGTCTCCAGCGGTGGAACGTTGCACGACACAGACTGCTTCCAGTTCAAAATGGATTTAGTTGGTTCCAGCACTTCTTTGATAGTTCGAAACCTGACAGACTCTGGGTGGGATCGCTGCCAGGTGATCGTTTCGTGGTGTATTCTGCTGGCACAATCGCCTCCATTCTGTAGAGGGGTTAAAGTTGATTGCCAGATGGTTGGTAAAACCCCAAATGGTTTTCTTGAATGGAGACGCGCGGGTGGAAGGTCCTGCAGGCCACTGGCCAGCACATTAAGAAATACTTGGTCGGTTCTTTATCTTTCGCCAGTGATGGTTAATGCTGCTTGCTTCTGTGGACGGATATTGGTAACGTCCGCAATCTCAGGCAGATAGAGGGTTGTGGGTGTCAATGCACCCCTCACAATCCTCATTCAGATGGAAGTCCTCAGTAGGGGCACTGTTCAGAGACACCAGAGCGAAATATTCGGCAGCAAATAAATAAGTCGTGAATTTAAATTTTAGTGATGGTCAAGTCCGGGGAGGCTGTTTTGGATCACGCTAGATTTTTCTACCGGATCGCTTCAGAACATCCCGTAACCTCGTGGCAATATCACGATCACCGCTTCCTTTGCGATATGTACAGTCGGGGACAGAATTCGCGAGACCCCTCACCTTTCGATTTTGCTTCGTTCTAGGCACGACTACTTCATGGGACAGCATAACTGGTGGGAGGTACACTAAATTCATGATAAAATAGACCTCTCATACCCAGCACTTTACCGAAGACTAAAAAAATGAACACGCGCGCTCAGAGCCAAAGTTCGGAGTTCTACATTTAAAATAATCACGAGTATCACCATTTTAGTTATAATATTTATCGAAATAATGAAATAGATTGATTATAGAGGAATGATACCACTTTTTTCGCAACTTTGATAGCTATTGTGTATTTTTTCCCCAATAAACAGTTGACAATTCGCTAGCAAACGCAATTATATGACCAATACTGAAAAGATTGCTAAATTACGCACGGATAAAAATTTGTTAAACCGGTTAGAGAGTTTCAGTGGATTTAGTAACACTTTCTAGCGCTGAAGCGTTATAGAACTGTGTGTGACAAATACATACAAAGGTTAAGCGTAAGTAGGAAGTGCATTTACGAAAGTACTCAGATGGTGAATTAAGTCACGAAATATAAATTAACTATTTCTAGTTACTTCAATAGTTCGGAATAATAACACCTAAATTTTGTTTTCACCATAACTTATTTGGAAGATAAGCTTAACTTGATAGCAGTAGCAATAGTTTCAGTAGTAATAATAATTAATAACAGTAAATCCGTCTGCAATGTGAATTAGCCGGGTTCAGATGTTAAAGCTGAAAGAATGGAAGTAGGAATCCTTTCGTATCTGCCTTTGTGTCTAACACTGATACCTCTATAAAGATTTGTTCTCTTCCAGACCCGATGGGTTAGAGGTAACACTCATGCATGGCATTTGGCAGGATGCGAAACGATACATAATCGAAAGGCGAGGGATCTCGCGAATTCTGAACAGCGATAAAACTTGCTTGGTATCTGATTGGCTGGAAACTGGTTTGTGGTAAATCAAATTCTCCAGAACTTGGCTTTCCCTGTTTCTTTTCAGTTCACACGTTCATCTCTGTCGTAGTCGTTACGTCCTTCAGGAGCGACAAGGAGCGTTAAGGGAAGCACGTTAATGTAGACAAGTGATATACCTACATTAAAGATCTATGGTTTGCTGTTGGTGAGCCCTCCGTGAACGGCGAAACACTATGAATAGTGGAAACAGTTTGTTCTCCTGCGCAGTGCTGGCAGCCAGTTGGCTTTGAATATCCGTAGATAGCCGCTAAAATTTCCGTAGATTTCGTACAAAAATCCGGAGACTCGCTAACTAAAAGACTAAAACAATAATTACTGAAGAGAGAGTCAAAATTAAGAATAATTTTTATTTCCAGGTCTTTAAAATTCGAAATACAAAATAATATTCTACATTGAAAGTAAGAAATATCTGTGAACATGTTTTATACATCGTCACCTTCACCGCTGCTGCCTACTCTTTTTTGGGGGGGAGGGGGAGGGGTAATATACATTATCTATTTTCTTTGTTGACATTAAATTTAGCATTTCTTCGGTAACAGGAAATGTTAAATACTGCGAATACTTTTACTCTCGGATATCGCTTAAGCCTTCTCGGAAGGCACTGCTTTGTAAGCCGTGGCAAATAGCGTGTCACCGTGCATAAAGAGTGCGCCGGTAGTTCTGTATTACGGTCTTTTAAGATCTATAAAATCTATAATCAAACAAAATATGAGCTTTATTTCAGTCATTGGTTAATACAAGCGGCTGCAAGGAAACGATTAACAATTATTGACAAATTTGTAATGCATTAACACTATACGCTCAAAGTATAACAAAACACCAATATAAGAAAAAATCAACAAATAAAAAAAAGTAGCAAAAATCCGTAGATATTTTAACAAAATCCGAAAATCTTAACTTTATTTTATAAAAATCTGTAGACCTATGGATAAATCCGTAGAAATGGCAGCACTGCTCTTGCGTCCTTCTGTTTATATACACAACAATTAAGATGCTATATAAAACTGGAGCTGTCGAAATCCATATTTCGGATGATCTATTCAGCAGAGTTGCTAGATCTCACCTAAACGAAGCCTGTAACTCGTTATTGATAGAGACAATGAGATTGCAGCGGATTTTGTGAAAAGGGGGCGTCCATTAATTACGTGAGGTGAAATGGTTGGGGGTGGGGGGTCCGGCGAAATCTCACCAAATCACAACAAGGGGGAGGGGGGGGGCCTCTACGGAAATCTCACGTGAGGTTTTGGAAATTTTGTTGGACTGTAGAGCTAAAGAAGAAAAGTCTACAAATGACGCGAAAGTCGATTATATGGGGATATTTCAACGAAACGTGGGGGTGTAACCGCTTTTGAAGGGTGAGACCTAAAAAAAAGGTCTCAAAAAGTTGCGAGGGCGATTTCTGGGGGGGGGGGGGGGGACTCACTCGGCTAGTTACTCGGGAGAATTTTATCGTATTAAGATGCTGCGATAACAATCATGTTGAGCTTTGAAGATACTTCCTTGGTGGTGTTGCAGTGTCCAGAGTGTTTGTAAACAGAGCCATAAACTCATTGTTTGGGACTGAGTGGTTTACTAGCGCCCTCTCGTGCCGGTCATGCCCTGGTGACGTGGCTCGCGGGGAGCGGGACATCTGCGAACTGCATTATTCAACGCGCCTAGTTAGCATGTACCGCTTACCACTGCTTAACACATGAGTCGAGTGTAATACATCATCCCAACACGGGTCTCAGGAATGCTCTACGGACACTGACAATATTTCAGGATTAGGTTAAATCTCCACTTATACCACTGGTTAGCAATACAAGCCAGTGGCACCGATTGTTTTGCTTCCGTTTAGGAACGCATATGGATATAAAAATGTGCAAGATGCAGCTGCTTACCAAGTAAGCCTATCAGACAGGTGGAAGCTACTATAGCTCTTGTTAATGGGACAGAATTATTCGGCAGACCGCATTAGCACACTAAGGCAAATGTTGTCGTACTGATCTCGTCACGGGAGTTTTATTGGCTGCGCATTCAACCCCTATCGTAGCCGCCTTAACCTAACCCTGTATTCCCACCGGGTTTAGGGGAACCACAGTTTAACGTGGAATTCGAACCACGGAAGCGTTCTGGCGTACTTCACAATACACAGCAAGCTGTGCCAGAGGTGAAAGTCGGGTTAACGTGCTTTAATAATCCCAGCCGAGACAGGGCTTCGAACTGGGGACCTTTCGATCTCCTGTAAGGTGGCTACGTTCTTGTTTCTGCAGTCATCTGTTTACTTATTATATCGACGTATCCGTTGCTCAACGAGTAATTATACATTAGCACACATGAAGGTGCTACAATACCAGATCGTTTTGACCAAACCTAGTTGGTAAGTGATAACCGAAATTTTAAGACAATATAATGAAAACCAACTCAATTAGTGAATTTTTTCTTCTTCGAAGAACAGCATGTTGCACTGTTCTTCTACTAACAGATTTTTTTTTTTTTAAAAAAAAGTATGATACAATGGCGGATGGTTTTGAGTGCAGTTTTCAGAGGGGAGAGGGTCCGTGTTTACTACACAAACGCAGGGGTTTGAAGATTAACTTCAAATTTCATGTACAAATGCAAACTGACTCTTAATCATTCTAAGGGCCTTTGTCTAAAGTGGTCACTAATCAAGCCACTCATCGTCCTACTAAAACAAGTTTGTTACCCAAACTTCCGGTGGGAAAAATACTAGTGTTTGGTGTGATTAACAGAAGGTACGAGGGGATACCCAAAAAACTGAATTATTTTTTAAAAGCTGTATACTTTCAAATTTTTTACAAAACAACCTTAACTCCTTCAAAATACTCTCCATTACAAATAATACATTTGTACCACCGATGCTTCCACTGTTCGAAACATTTTCTGTAGTCATCTATAGAAATGGCTGATATCTCCTCCTCCTTTTTTCTTGACCTCTTCAATGCTGTCAAATCGGTGTCCTTTAATGCCTCTTTTCATGCGTGGGAACAAGAAAAAGTCGCACGGAGACATTTCAGGTGAAAAATGTGCGTGGGGCAGCGGAACCATGCCATTAAAACTGCCTAACAGAGACAGCTGTGTATGCAGGTGCATTATCGTGGTGGAAGAATCAGCCTCCTGTTTGCCACAAATCGGGTCTTTTTTTGACGAACAATGTTGCGTAATCTTCTTAAAACTTCCAAATAAAAGTTTTGATTGATGGTCTGATATGAGGGAACAAATTCTGAATGAACTACGCCCTTGGCATCAAAAAAGCAAATGAGCATTGTTTTGATGTTTCAGTTCACTTGACGACATTTTTATTGTCGGGGTGACAATAACGTCTTCCATTGGCTTGAGTATTGCTTTGGTTCTGCGTCGTAATCATAGTACCATGGCTCATCAACGGTAATGCCCTTTGACAGAAAATCTGGATCAATTTCAAGCTGTTGTTTCAAAGCACATGTTTCAACTCGACGATCTTTTTGATTGTCAGTCAGAGCACGAGGAACAAACTTGACAGCAACCCTTTTCATTCCCAAATCTTCGGTTAAAATATGCTGAACGGAGCTCCAAGATAACCCACTAGTCTTTGACATTTGATCAATTATCAGTCGACGGTCTAAGAGCACAAGCTATCGAATTTTTCCATCATTTTCGTCGATTCGGGCAGTTGATGAACGTCCAGAACGAGGTTGGTTGTCAATCGACATGTCGCCTTTTTTGAACCGAGCAAACCATTCGTGCACTTGAGTTTTTCCCATAACGTCATCTTTGTAAGCTTTTTCAACATTAAAACAGTTTCAGCTGCATTTTTACTGAGTAGAAAACAAAATTTCACAGCTGCACGTTATCACTTAAACTTGCCATCATCAAAAACGAAACAATAACAATACAGCGCTAGCAAAAACAATCACTGTGGATTACATAACAAGCCAAGTCAACAGCACAGGCGGCACTGAACTGACATGAGTTGCGCTGTAATCTCCTAGCGACAGAAACGCGTACTACACAAGCTCCGCCCACGGCAATGCTATTCCGGTTATTTTTGGGTACCGCCTTGTAATAGCAATGGTGAATGATGAACTAAACTGTAGATCAGCAAGTGGAATTTATTTCTGGAGGATTCTTGAGACTAAACATTATGTTCAACAGTAATGAAAAATATTTGCCTCCCACACAGGCTTGAAAATAAAAATCGAATAAGCGATAATGATGCGCTATAGGGAATATTTAACATTAGGAATTTCATGGGACGATTTAAGACTTGTAACATAGGTATTCAACCAATTTTAATCATGACCACCGTCCAAACAATTCTTAACGTTTTTGAGAATACATACATTCCGCTGGCTGAACAATGGTGAACTTCGTATAAAATCAGCTGACTACCTGGCCTTGCTTCACATGGTATAGTTTGTTATTTGCTATAGTACACTCTTTTTACGACTTAATTTAATTGCTATGGAGCACATGCTCCGCTGGCAATTTCCCTAAACACCTGTCCTCTCCCTTTTCTGCACCCACCTACATTTGCCCCCTACAAAATTTTAACTTTGAATTCTTACAAACGTTTTTGATAAATTATTCATCATTTCCCTTGGTAACTTATTCCAATCCCTGACACCCTTATCTGAAAAAGAGAATCTTCCCACACCCTTGTGCCTGAAATCCAGTGCCAGCTTGTGGTCATGGTTATCTTTTCCCTTCCATGCATTACTTTTCATACCTACACAAATATCTTTCCATGCCTCATCACCAGTATACGTCTTTGATTAACAGGTCAGCGAAAACACCATTATTTTCTGAGGATAAAGGTGCACTCATGTGAGTTTTGATGTGCGAAACACTAACATCTTTTTAAAGAACAGTTAATATTTTACGTTCTAGTTCATCTAGTGACCGTTGGTAAACTTTGAATTGAGACATAAATTTAGCTAGGCAGATCAACATTAGATGAAGACTAATGCAAAGAAGAGTAAGCTTATTAGGTACACAGCTAGAAAAACTAAATATTGATTATGTTTATAATGTGGGGAAAGAATTGCTTGTTAAGGAGTTGAAAGGTAAATACCGTGGCTTAACATTTGGGCTCAACTGGGCAGGACACATTGGTCAGGTAGTAGAAAAAGTTATCAAAATGCTTTTCCTTGTTGTTGAAGTGCGTGTACAGCGGGAGAAATGAATGAGGACATAAGGATTTCATTTTTCATTCTGAACCGGAGAAATATGGATGAAATTAGCGTACATACATTGTATCAGTTAAAAATTTTAATAGTATTTACAACACCAAGAAAAAATTATAGTTTATTTCTTGTTACAGTTCCAAACCATTGGCAAATAATAAAAATACATTGATTGTAAGTTCGTTGTCTTAATTTCACATCGGCATTTCTTCTTTCGTGTCATACTCACAAGAAATGAAAGTGAAGGAAATAGGGACCAATGGCCAGTATAGATTCAGAATAAGTTTGACATCAGAGAGGCAATGCTTGGAATACTCATTCTCTACCAGTTCATATATAATGAGAAAGTATTTGTTAAGGGTATGACACATTGAACGAATTGAATTACCACAAAAAACCTGCATTGGTGGTAACAGATAAATTCAAACAATAGTCAGCTTACTAGGCACACAGATAAAAACCTAAAGATTATGATTATAAGGTGGGAAAACAATTGTTTTAATGTAAATACCTTGGCATAACATTTGATAACAAACTCAACTGGGCAGGACACATTGGACAGGCAGTAGGAAAAGGTTTCAAAATCCTTCACTTGTTGGAGAGAGTGATGAGGGGATGTACCAGTGAAGAAAGCGAACGAGTTACAAAACTTTTGTTACACTATTGCTTGAATATGTTGGTGTAATATCGGAACCAACTTTTTGGGTATCAAATAAAATTGAGGGCGCGCAAAGGATGGATCTAGATTAGTTTCTGGAAATTACCGCAGAACGCAATCAGTAACCGGTATGATAAAAGAGCTGGATTGGGATTCATTGGAAGGCAAGTAGAGGGTGAAGATAGTCATGGGAGTCATGGGCGTATATTGTTGATGAGGCGTGGAGGGCAATTGGTAGAAGAATTATGAGAGGTGTGTGGAAGGGAAAATATGACCATAATCATCAGCTGGCACTCGATTTCAGGCACAGCATTTTGTGTCGAGGGTAAGGAGGTAAGGGATTGGAATAAGTTACCAAGAGAATTGATGAATAATTTATTAAAAACTCTGAAAAAATATAAAGGAGAAATTTGTAGAGGACAAAAGTAGGCGGGTACAGGAAAAGGGAAAAACGGTGTGCAGGGAAATTACCACCGGAGCGTGCGCTCCATCGGAATTAGATTAAATTAAATTATGTTACAATAAGTAAAGCTTAACACACACAGACAAAAAGAGTGCGTGAAGTAATGTGAAAGGAATGCGTTACGATGGCCAATCTCTATCCTTATTACATCCAATTTGAACGTCAAAGCAAGCATGTCACGATAGAGTCGAGAGACTATAGCAAACTGTCATTAATGTGTGTAATAATACTAAAGATTTTGGCGCACTTCGTAGACCTACAGAGAACCTAAAATAATGAAATTACTAAGAGAGGACACAATACCAACACTAATAAAATCAAATGTACTATTTTTCACGCAGAAAATCATAGTGGCTACGACAGTGTATCTAAAAGACAGTGGAATGGTGTGGTACTTAATATAGTATAAAACTTTGTTCCATACCAAGAAACATAATCGTGATTAGAAATTGATTGTTGATGGGGAAATAAATATGTAGCGACAGCTTGAGACTGATTTGAAGGAAACGCACGAGCGCGCTTTATTATTGCAGCGAACTGGAACCTGAAATCTGGGTGTGTGCACACATTGCAAAGTTTAGTCAGAAATAGAACTCCTTAGGTGAATACTTAAGATTTTATGGTTCGAATGCTTAAATAATACAGTTCTATCCAAGATTAATGTTTGATGAAAATAATTGTTAGTAAAGCACGTGGCTGTGGGAAATTAAAAATCCTAAACCTGTGTTTCTGTATCATACATACTGTAACTGCTTAGTAATCAGGCCCTTGATTCATTTTACTCAAAATTTATAGTTGGTAGTAAATTTATACTTCTTTAGTTGATAACTTCAACTTTTAAGTTTCTTGGTAGTTTTATTATTAAAATGCATAATGTATTACTGCATGCATATGCATTTGGTCTGCAGGACTTGTTAGAATATAAAAATGTATTTATGCTACTGTAATACAATTAAGAGAGTTTTTAAATGTATGTACAAGTCAAAGATACTTCTGTCATGTGCACAATGTGCTCTTGTCATTTACCTATTAGGTTAACGACAGTGCTTCTGAATTGTCACTTATCGTTCATCCAATATACGAATGGAACTGGTAAGGCGTTTATTTGTGAAATTATCATGCGAAAATGCTATAAACAAACTAAGGCTTCTTTAAATTTCAACTTGAAATTTTAATATTTTGTATTTGATACCTCCGTTTAAAATTCCAAAATGATAAGTTAATTATCATGTGTTAAATTTATGCAACATAGCGTTTTATTATCCAAATGTTGTTAATAGGTCTTAGTAACAAAAATTTATTCTACGTTTTCAAGAAAATGTCTAGTTAAAGTGCCTGTCAAAACCCAGTAAACCTTTCCAAAGTGTAGGAGGACGATTTCATCTAACATCTGAAAGGCATAAAAATATTACTTTTAAACGAAACTGGGAGATCAGAATAAGGATTGAGCACCATGTAACTCATTGCGCATTATCACGTGTAAAATTGATTAAAAAAATTCGTGTTTCTTCATATTCCTATGATACGTAATGAACAAAAGTGACTGTTATGACTCTAGGGCAAACAAACATGAAGTCACTGTTAGCCAGAACTTCCACGTCCATTAGTTCAGCGCCATCTTCTAAAAGTTTTCCAAACCAATCAATAAAGCAACTGTGAGGAAGTGAAAAAAGACTCTCTGCATCAGCCACAAGTCATCCAGTTGCATATTTTTTAACTCAGATCAACCCAAATGATTTAGACCATGTCCTAGGCTTAAGGAAATAAAAGGCGGAGCCGTTCGATTGCAGGTTACAGGGAAACAACTTTTTCCACCCAATCATAAAATTCAGACTCAGGGAAAAACTTGTTTTTACTTAATTTTCAACTGACTAAACATAACTTGCTATAGCGTCGGTGGTTTAATGAAAGCTCTGGGACTTCGGCTATTTAAAAAAAAAAAAAACTGGTTATAGGTGCATAAAAAGTGAAGGCTTCATAATGGCAACATTATGATTTATGCCTTACACGTTACACCTGTCTGACTAAAGAAACGTATCAAATATTTCTAGGAATTCTCAGTTTGATTAAATACAATTAACGTAGGTGAAAGGTAGGTGACGATTTAAAAATTAGTTGAAAGCACATTGGGAAGCAACAAGTATCTCAAAATATACCTACTTTCTTAGCAAACGGAATAGTCCTCCGAAAAAGAATTTCTGTACAAAATAGAATTGTCGTTAAAGAAATTGGAAAGCGTGAGAAAGGAAAAATTGTCACCATCTGAGAGTAGTTTTTCGCGAAGATGTCTTTCTTTATCTCTTCACAGCATGCCAAGTTTTTAAACAGCTTGCAAATGCCATGAATCTAACACGATGGGGATTTCCGTATCTTTCAAACTAATTTTTTCCTCTTTGACCAATTAAAAAAAGTTGATTTCTTTGTTGGACTTCAACTTACAAAACTTAAGAAAAACGCTAATGTTAAACATTTCTGAGAAAATAAAGAAAAGCAAACAAGGATACTTATTAAAATGGCAGTAGAAAATTTCGTGATTTGTTTTTGAAATTTCACTTTATTTATTTAATTTAATTTTACTGCGATGGAGCGCTTGCTTTGGCGCACATCTGGATTAGTTCCCAGAAAGCTGAAGTAATTCATTTGGTGTACATGACAAAAGTTTTTGCTATTACATACGCCACACGAAGAAGCGGTATTAAGGAGACTGGATGCATTCCGTATTAGCGGATTACTGCTAGAGTGTTAGTATAGTCAGTAAATAAACTGTAGAAAATAAATAAATAAAAAGAAGAGTGTTGTTTGTATCACATGTATTATTAATATTATGAACAATTATAAATTGTTTACATATTAAATACAGTAAAAATTCTTGAGTGCTTCCTCAATTTCACTTAGTATAAATACTAAAATTTTAGGACTATATTGAAAATTTAATATTAAATAATTTATAAACTTTGTCCAAAAATCTTATATATATATAAAAATAGACGTGTTTTTTCCTATATTTCTCTTTTTGCCACCACTACCTTGCACAGATCACTGATGTTTGTTGGTGGAAGTAGCATGGAGTTTCCTGTCGTGCACAACGTTGGCCGAATGCCGATAGCTGTGGGGATGTGGGAGATATAATGATTAAAGTTGGTCAGTGCAGGGCGTTTTCATATTTCGACCAAAAATTCGTATCTCCGTATACTTCTCTTTCCTGCCACAACTACATAACATAGACCTTTGGTATTTGTGTGTGGTAGTAGAATCGTCTTTCCTGTCGTGCACTATGGGTGTTAGATGTCGGTAGCTATGGGGGTATGGGAGATATGGGGGTTGAAAGTGGTCGACCTGTGGCAATTTCATACTTCTGCCAAAGACAAAAGTGTCATGGTGTATCACTTTTCAGCGAAAACTATAGATCACAGATAACTGGCGTTTGTGTGTAGTAGTAGCACAGAGTCACCTTTCGATCACAACAGCGGCCGAATTTCAGGAACTGTGTTACTGTGGTAGATATGGTGGTTGTAAGTGGCTGACCAAGGATATTTTCGTATTTCGACTGTCTCCGCATATGTCACTTTTCTGCCACAACTACATAGCATAGAACATTGGTGTTTGTGTTTGGTAGTAGAATCGTATCTCATGTAGTGCACTATGGTTGTTAGATGTCGGTAGCTATGGGGGTGTGGGAGATATGGGGGTTGAAAGTGATCGACCTGTGGCAATTTCATACTTCTGCCACAGACAAAAGTGTCATGGTGTATCACTTTTCAGCGAAAACTATAGATCACAGATAACTGGCGTTTGTGTGTAGTAGTAGCACAGAGTCACCTTTCGATCACAACAGCGGCCGAATTTCAGAAACTGTGTTACTGTGGTAGATATGGTGGTTGTAAGTGGCCAACCAAGGATATTTTCGAATTTCGACTGTCTCCGCATAAGTCACTTTTCTGCCACAACTACATAGCATAGAACATTGGTGTTTGTGTTTGGTAGTAAAATCGTATCTCATGTAGTGCACTATGGTTGTTAGATGTCGGTAGGTAGGGGGGTGTGGGAGATATGGGGGTTGAAAGTGATCGACGTGTGGCAATTTCATACTTCTGCCAAAGACAAAAGTGTCATGGTGTATCACTTTTCAGCGAAAACTATAGATCACAGATAACTGGCGTTTGTGTGTAGTAGTAGCACAGAGTCACCTTTCGATCACAACAGCGGCCTAATTTCAGGAACTGTGTTACTGTGGTAGATATGGTGGTTGTAAGTGGCCGACCAAGGATATTTTCGTATTTCGACTGTCTCCGCATATGTCACTTTTCTACCACAACTACATAGCATAGAACATTGGTGTTTGTGTTTGGTAGTAAAATCGTATCTCATGTAGTGCACTATGGTTGTTAGATGTCGGTAGCTAGGGGGGTGTGGGAGATATGGGGGTTAAAGTGATCGACGTGTGGCAATTTCATACTTCTGCCAAAGACAAAAGTGTCATGGTGTATCACTTTTCAGCGAAAACTATAGATCACAGATAACTGGCGTTTGTGTGTAGTAGTAGCAAAGAGTCACCTTTCGATCACAACAGCGGCCGAATTTCAGGAACTGTGTTACTGTGGTAGATATGGTGGTTGTAAGTGGCCGACCAAGGATATTTTCGTATTTCGACTGTCTCCGCATATGTCACTTTTCTGCCACAACTACATAGCATAGAACATTGGTGTTTGTGTTTGGTAGTAGAATCGTATCTCATGTAGTGCACTATGGTTGTTAGATGTAGGTAGCTATGGGGGTGTGGGAGATATGGGGGTTGAAAGTGATCGACGTCTGGCAATTTCATACTTCTGCCAACGACAAAAGTGTCATGGTGTATCACTTTTCAGCGAAAACTATAGATCACAGATAACTGGCGTTTGTGTGTAGTAGTAGCACAGAGTCACCTTTCGATCACAACAGCGGCCGAATTTCAGAAACTGTGTTACTGTGGTAGATATGGTGGTTGTAAGTGGCCAACCAAGGATATTTTCGAATTTCGACTGTCTCCGCATAAGTCACTTTTCTGCCACAACTACATAGCATAGAACATTGGTGTTTGTGTTTGGTAGTAAAATCGTATCTCATGTAGTGCACTATGGTTGTTAGATGTCGGTAGCTAGGGGGGTGTGGGAGATATGGGGGTTGAAAGTGATCGACGTGTGGCAATTTCATACTTCTGCCAAAGACAAAAGTGTCATGGTGTATCACTTTTCAGCGAAAACTATAGATCACAGATAACTGGCGTTTGTGTGTAGTAGTAGCACAGAGTCACCTTTTGATCACAACAGCGGCCTAATTTCAGGAACTGTGTTACTGTGGTAGATATGGTGGTTGTAAGTGGCCGACCAAGGATATTTTCGTATTTCGACTGTCTCCGCATATGTCACTTTTCTGCCACAACTACATAGCATAGAACATTGGTGTTTGTGTTTGGTAGTAGAATCGTATCTCATGTAGTGCACTATGGTTGTTGGATATCTGTAGCTATGGGGGTGTGGGAGATATGGGGGTTGAAAGTGTTCCACCTGTGGCAATTTCATACTTCTGCCAAAGACAAAAGTGTCACGGTGTATCACTTTTCAGCGAAAACTATAGATCACAGATAACTGGCGTTGTGTGTAGTAGTAGCATAGCGTCACCTTTCGATCACAACAGCGGCCGATTTTCAGAAACTGTGGTAGTGTGGTAGATATGGTGATTGTAAGTGGCCGACCAAGGATATTTTCGTATTTCGACTGTCTCCGCATATGTCACTTTTCTGCCACAACTAGATAGCATAGAGCATTGCTGTTTGTTTTTCGTAGTAGAATCGTATCTCATGTAGTGCACTATGGTTGTTAGATGTCGGTAGCTATGGGGGTGTGGGAGAAATGGGGGATAAAATGGTCGACCTGCGGCAATTTCATATTTCTGCCAAAGACGCATGTGTCACGTTGTATCACTTTTAAGTGAAAACTATTATCAATCGCAGATTACCGGCGTTTTTGTGTGGTAGTAACACAGAGTCACCCATCGATCACAACGTTGGCCGAAATTCGGTAACTGTGGGAGTGTGTGAGATATGGTGTTCGAAATTGGTCGATCATGAATATTTTCGTATTTCATCCAAAGACTTGTGTGTATCCGTAAATTTTACTTTGCTGCCGGAACTACATAGCGCAGAAGACTGGTATTTGTGTGTGGTAACAGTATCGAGTCTCCCATCGTGCATTATGGTGGTTAGATGTCTACAGCTGTCAATATGAATACTTTACAATCACGAACGAAGTTGTGGGTACCAGCTATTATATTATTAATGTGGAAGTAAGTTTCTGTCTTTTTGCTACGCTTTGACGACAAAATCGCTATATCAATATTGATGGAATTTAACAATGACATAGTGTTGGAAGGACACAGGATAATTTTTCGGCATGAATAACAGTTTTAGTCACGAAATTTTAAGAACTTATCGAATGATGAAAGACAGACAGATTCGTGTGTTAGTCTGTAATGTTACGTTGGTTGCTCAGTCACGCAATCTGTTAGTGTTTGATTTATTAATAAATTTCGATAAGAAACAAAACTTATTATTTAGCATAGAAGTCAATTTTCTCTGCACTGTACTCTTATTTTTGTCTGTATAAAAGTTTCTGGCACCAATTTGTCTTCCTTTTTGACATGCCTTACGGACGTAAACCTGGCCTAAGGTGCAGGTCTAGAAGACAATGTGCTGCTATTAGATTATAAGATTCAGATGCTCATGTTGAATAAAGAAGAAGAAACCAAGCTGAAATAAAGCTGCCATCAGTAACCCCCCCCCCACACACACACACACATCCCCGCACCTTCGCTTACTTTTCTGTTTTTAAATATGTTGTAAATTGATTCTCTTCATGAGACAGATTAGATGATAGGATGATATAATGATGGCTTTCCATCATATTATGTCGACTCGGTGTTGTTTGGGACAAATCTTACGTTACTAACAGTTTTCTATATCCAATTCTGGAATTGAAACTCCAAGTCCACGCGTACGAAGTCGCGGGTAACAGCTAGTAATAATAATAAAAATTAATTGTTGTAAGAATCGTAACATTTGTGGTCGAGAAAATATCTCAGTATAATAAGCAGGATCTAGAAAAGAGCGATTGAACCTGAAGAGAGGTTAGGATTAAAAAGAAAATAAGTTAGTTGTGCTAGAAATATTCGGAATATGAATGATTAAAAGTGAATGAACTATTTTGCGACGTGTAAGGAGAATGTGGAGTAAAACTTGTCTCCTGTATGAAGTTATGTTTACTTACCAACAGGTGAGGTGAATAGACGACATCGAGTCACAAAACTGTAACACAAACCAATGTATCCACGTTAATAACGAATCTCTAAAATAGTTAATTATTAGAAATACATCAGTGACAGAGACAAAGCAATAAAAACAGCAATACGTGAACTAAATGCAAGAGACTTGAGTCTACACGTTTTGAATGATTCTCGGCATTGACTAATGATATGAAAATACTAGAAAAATGCAAATAAATTTCCTATTAAGATAATACACAAAATTAGGCACTTTTTGAAGTTCTTTTATAGGGTATCTTCTAAATCTTAATAAAATTTTCGATTATAACACTAATTAAACGAGTCATTGATTAGACCCCTTAACTCATGTTAAATTTTGAAACTAGGTAATTATGAAAGACATCCTGCCAGAGAGATACTTTTTTCCTTCAGATAGTTAGTTCTGTTTTATAGCCTGTTTGACACTGTGCGTCGCAAATAAAGAAAGACTTTTCTTATCATGAAGTCGCGTGTTCTTTGGGTTGCATGGTGTACCAGATACTGAAAACTGATTCATTTATTGCTAACGGCTATTAATTATTTTCATATCATTTACAACAGTACATTCAGCAATAGTATTTTGAGTTGCCGCAACTTGTAGCAGGCCTTAAGTGTGCAGTCTCTTTTGTATGAAACTCTGCTTGCCCCTACTGATTGGGCAACCTGCTTGAGTCCATAGTTGCTATTGTGTGAGATAACTTGCATATCTCTACACGAGACCTACTAAAACGCAGGAGGACCTATTGCAGGCCATCTGCTTGTTTACATAGTGGTTCTATAACAGTTTTTCTACTTTTTTGGAACCAGTTCCACGTTTCAGCTCAGGATCACTGGCGTGTTTGAAGACAGACTTTCCATAACTTTCTGAAACACACATTGTACATAACGCAGTACTTCCAGAATTGTGCTTAGATGTATAGAGTTTTGATATTATTGTCAGGGCTATGCAGCAGTCCTCTCTGATTGAGTAACGGAACCAGGAATGTAATTAAACAGATGTTTGTGAATTCGTACCGCCAGTAAATAACCAAGCAGTTAAAGTAATTTGGTGCATTTTCTGAAAGGAGAGTTGACTGTTTATTCCTGTCTCTTTGGTGTGTTTGCAAGGAGGACTCGTCTGGAGCGGGCAGACGGCACACGTGTTGTTAAGAGGATCAGCCGAGGCGCAGGAATCCCCAGTAACGAGGCGGATTAGCCCAGCTGGCGGTCGCATTAATTCCTAGCGGCGCCCGAATGAGACTTGCAAAAACCAATCTCGCACTCTGCAGGCCGGCAGCGGGAGGAATGTATAGTGAACAAGTTTTATTTTCATTCATTGAAATACATTTCCTTTTCTATAAGTTTGTATCATCGCAGCACTGGTAAACATGCTGTGTGTAGCATAAATGTGCAAAAACAAAAAAATATTTGTCAGTAAACACTTGGCAATATATTCAACTACACATTAAAAAATGAAAGTCTGTAAATGTGCTAAAGAGTGCTACATGTATAAAAAGGTCTGTAAAAGTGAATGAAGTACTGTTCCAGGCGGCCATGCGAAGATTATCACCACACCTCCACTGATGACGCTCAACACTATAAGGGCGAAACGCATCTGGGAAATAAATAACACTCGCTACAACAGTTGTTCGTAGACAGCATTTTATTTACAAAAAAACTATTGATCAGCAATTGCGGAATATGGTTTACAACCAGATTTGTAGGGGTAGACAATACTGGTTAAAAATGGTCCGTGAGATCCTTCACCACCCCGCCTAAGGGGTTTATCAGGAGGTTGAAGGAAACAGCGAAAGATCATAATTATTCCGGAATTTACCACTTGTTTCCGCTCAGATGCGATCAAAATGGGGCGAAGTTGTAGTGATGAAGCTTTTTCGCTTAAAAGGAACAAAATCTGCGCAGAGAAATCGTCTGAGTGGAGGATTCTAGCTGCTAACACACGACAGTTTATTATTGAGATAAGTTAAGTACATCCGTGCGGGATGATAGAATAAATGAATGTATAATTCATTATTCGCAGAGTAATAAATTAATTTCACCTTGCGAAACACAGCGTAGTTATCCTGCTCGGAAGAATGTGATGCCAGGTGATCGCACAGCCCAAAGAGATGATTGATTTTCCTGTGCTCTAGCGAAATAAGAAGCAAAACTTTGTGGCAATTATCGAGTTTCTGAACAGCTGTCGGCACTGAAGGAATCCGATACGAACTTATTCTCTGCAACAATCTCCAAATCCGCGTCAAATTTTAGAGTTGACTTCGTTCTCACAATAAGCATAGATACGGCATTTAAGTAATACCCGTGCGTCGACAAGTATGTCTAGCGCAATTAGTATTTTCTAAATCCAAACACGTAGATCTACTTTTGTTTTGATATTATTTAGTTCGTAAGAAAAACCAGGGTAAATATTATTATTAGTAGTAATTACTATTTTTGTAGTAACGAGTAACAACTGTAGCACACGTAGTGGTTGATTTAGGTCCCCCAGTTTGTTCGCTGTTCTGTGTTACGCCTCCCACTATAACACTTCCCCACGTCGTCCATCCTCCTCTCAATTCTTTCATGTATGCTGGAGAGTTCCACTTCTTATAGGCAACGAAACAATAACAAACTTCTTTACCGCCTGTCTCACACATTTGATAATGTACTGGATAGTGGCCATTTCATCGTTTACTTTAGAAGGGATATCAGTTCATTTTGTTAAAAAAAGCTAGGCTAACTGTTCCCACCAATAATGCTACTCGGTTGTTGGGTCTCCTGTCTGGCAGGGAGCAATACTTGAAATGCTTATGGCATCATGAGAAATTTTGTGCGTCACAAAAAATTTCTCAGTGCACTGTCATTAACCACTGTGTTCTCCAACTCCATCAATTGTGTCATGAAATGCCTGGTTGACTTATTAAAGAAAAATGAATCACCAAGTTAATTCAAGGAAGCTAGTACGAATGTCTGAAGAACATGGAATAAATGAGAAAAAATTTGCACAAATCTAATTAGTTACTGAATTAAGGCAGAGCGAACGTAGGCGTGATGTCTTCACAAAGAGATAAGTAACTTCTCTTAGTACACAGCACAAAACTTCCTTTTCAGTCAGCCTTTGACAGTCTTATGGCATAAAATTTTTACGCTAAACAAAACAACCACCTCGAAATTAACCGATCACTTAGCAAGAGAGCACATAGAAAGTCAGTATTTTTCTTGTCAGCATTTATCAAAGAATCAAACTTAACCGATTAATCTTTTTAAAAATAATCGACGTATCTTTCCAACCTTATTTTCTTATTTGATTATAAGACTAACAATAATGACCGATGGTATGAGCACAACCCGAAATCAAGTGCCTATTTTTGGTGATGTCATTATTCCATTCAATGCACATTTCTTAATTCTTCCACCAATATCTTTCCACGCTTCATCATTAATATACGCCTTGTACACTCCCGCAACTATTTTCAGCCTCACTGGAAGACAGGAGGAGGGTGAAGAGAATCATCGGAATGTAGAAGGCGTATATTGGTGATGAAACGTGGAAAGATATTGGTGTAAGAATTAGGAGTAGTGCTTGGAAGGGAAAAGATTTCAGTCACAAGGGTGTGGGAAGTTTTTCTTTCATAGGTAGGGAAGTCAAGGATTGGAATAAATTACCATGAGAAATTATTAATAATTTACCAAAAATGCTGAAATTGAAATTCGTAAAAGGGAAAAAGGTGTGAAAAGGAAAGATGCGAAAATGGATGTGTAAGGAAATTACTACAGGAGCGTGCGCTCCTTGGCAATTAAATTAAATTAAAATTGTTAGTGTTCCTAAATTTAAAAACAATAGGCGTCATTGTAGGATTTCTCTTAGGGGATTACGTACGTAAACAACCATGTTGTGCAACACGAATTTGAGTGGTGGGTTGGTCTGTCACAACAGTCAACTTTCATTTCATCTATTGTGTTATTTCATAATCAGTGGAAGATAACGAAAGTGAGTGTACTAGCCGAAATGGTTTCTCTGACTTTCTGCACAGTTGTCATTACGACCAGAGTTTCCATAACATTCGACATGCTCGCTGAGTATTATATTTTGATTATGTTACTCAACCTGGCAACCAGGTCATATATATTTGCACTAGGGCGTAGATGGTCGTAGTAGGTCATACTTAGCTTCTTCACATAACTCCTGTAATTCCTAACAAATCACAAAAGTCCTGCGTAATATCGTTGTAGGCTATTTATACGAATTTACTATTTATATTTCCTGTGCTAAAAGCAATTTGTTCGTTACATTGGGCATACTGCTGAAAGCGACTTTAAGGAATGAGGACATCTAGGAGGAAAGGAGGGATGTAGCTACCGAATCGGTTAAACAAACAACAATCGAGTCCTTAAGGAGAAGTTAATATTGTAGTACTGAATTTGAAGGCAATCGCTGAAACCAAATCTACTAATTAATTCGGAAATTGGACGGAAGAAATCAATTACTCAGAATTACATGTAACATTAATCTATTTTCCTCTTACCGCATCAGATGGAAAAATATAGTGGTAGATACAAATAGCTGATAACTTCTATAAACTTAAATGAAATATGTCGTTCTGTCTGAACACAATTAGTTACAGATATCATTGGGAGACAGTCTGTTGACCACAACGTTTTTAAAATTGTAATGCTATAATTGGAATTGGTACGATGTGATTCGTGTTTTACTATTGAAATACTGATAAATATTTTAATGTATATGATTTTCGAAAGTGTGCAAGCATTTACAATAGCAATTTGTTTGAATTTTATGTTAGAAAAGGAAAAATAAGTAATTCGATGACTTCAGTGAGAATATTAACTACTGAAAGTGGTACAGTTGATAGAACATACTAGGACCCTTACCCATTTAGTAGGTTTAGTAGGTTGCCAGAATGTACACTCACTTTTTGTTAGTTTAGTCATGTTTTCGCGGTGATATGAAATATTAACAGGGCACTCACTTTTGGAACGCGCGCAAGGGTTCCAGTTTGAGTAAGGCTAGTTGAAATATTACACTGCGCATTTCTATTGGTTGTAACATATGCATACTACATCACGGTAATAGCACCTACAAAAGCTTCTCATATATTATAAAGGAAAGGGCTTATGAATATGTAAATTAAATCACCTCATATATAACTGGGGTCAACCCTTTCTCATTTGAGAAGATCGTTATACCACCAAAAAATAACTCAAGGAAAGCAATTCTTCCGAAATAATATAAAGTGTTTAAATTTCTTTGCGTCAGATGTTAACATTATGGAATTGTTAAGAAAATTACTATCTATAGAAATCCAATATCTCTGACTGACTGATGGAACGCTTATGGAATCACACGTTTGTTCGTTTGCCACAGCCTCAATACTTTCTAATCCGTAAACTCAAAGATTTCTATTTGAATACTATTTTAATTCTTAATATCCCAAACACGATTACAAGGTACAATTAGTAAAATAAATCATGGATGTGAAAATAATTATGGTGAGAACAGCGTGGGGTTAAAGGAAACTGCTAAAAGATTACAAGAAAATTGGTGATTTGTTTACAGTTAATGGTTTTCGCATGAGAGCTGAGGGGTAGCCGCGTAGCTCAGGAGGTAGAGAGGATCACTGCGGCACGAACGGTCGGGATTCGAGCCCCGATCAAGACGAGGAAGCTGGAAGTCCGGAACGACTCAGCAATCCTCTCAGCAATGAGTACAAGGAAGAAACTCCGCAGGAAAGTAAAGAGAACAGTATTTTTTTGATTCAAACTTTTTTCAACTGAATTTTATTATTTATATATAGCATTTGAAAGACAATTTTGCAAAATGAATAATATTTAACAATCATTTGCTACTGATGATTAGCTTAGCAAAATATTTTTTCTAATTCAGTTTAATACAAAATGTTTACTTAACTTTCAACGTGAGAGTAACTCACGCGTGACGTTTGATTGTTTTTAATCGTCGAAGGAATAAACTTGAGATTTGTTGTTAATGCGATGACAGAGTTTGAAAACGACAGTTGTATATGCAGTCGCCTCTTAGCAACAGTATACAATAAAAAGTTACTTGCGCCGCCTGACTCAACCAGTATCCGCACCAGCAT
The DNA here is from genome assembly GCA_031002005.1 of Vandiemenella viatica. NCBI lineage: Eukaryota > Metazoa > Arthropoda > Insecta > Orthoptera > Morabidae > Vandiemenella > Vandiemenella viatica. Next base: position 146,226,169 of record JARYHS010013630.1, read on the forward strand.
CACAATGTAGGTGGCACAAAATTCCTGCTAGTATATCCTGATTCCTGGTGACCATTCTGTCTATTGAACAAGATTAATACTTTGACTAGGAAAAAGCGGTATAAAATTGGTATGTTGCCTGTAAGTGACCGCTCATTCCCAATCAAACGAAGAAAATATTCTTTGATCAACAAACCCAGAGTGTGAGCTGTAACGCTTGCGCTTCGCTTTCGGATCGACGCGGGTTCGAGTCCCTGTCCGGCTATCGAGATTTCGGTTTACCTTGGTTTCCTTTCAAAATCCCGTGGCTGAATTCCTTCCCGTTTCTTATCCCCCACCCCCACCATGCTCTAAAGAACTCGACGTCGACGAACCGTAATGCTTGAAGCAAAAAGTATATAAAAAAATAATTTTGAATTTTCTGTAGCACTTACATATATTTATGATAACTTTTATGAAAAATTATGTCTTCTCAAACAGGTTTCGAAGTAACTTTGTATTTGTTTTGTTTGGAAGCATAAATCGTTTTATTGAATTTAGATGGATATTGGTAAAATTATTAGGATTAGGTTGGTGGTAATATTGCACTCAAATAATTTAAATTAAAAAAAAAAATCATGAAGGGAGGGGGCGGGGGAGGAAGTGGTTGACTAGGAAAAATACCACCGGATCATATGCGCAATAGATAATTTTTTTAAATTAAAAGTTAATGTACAGCAATGAGATTTGAATCAAAGTACAAAAGAAATGATTAGGGTTTGTGAAGCGGAAATGAAATTTTTGAGGCCGTTTGAAGATAGCTCCAGGATTGATGGAATATGATATGGAAAAATGAAACATAGGTGAAAAATAAAATGAGTTGAAGGCAAACGATATTTTTCTTTGGGATTTACGCCCAGTAGACGTTGAGGACATTAAAGAATTGGGGACAGAGAATGGGAAGGAATTTCGGCACGGCCATTTGAAGGAACCATCCTGGCATCCAACCGGAGTGATTTTAGGAGTCCTTGGAAAACTGAAATCTGCGTGCCTGGAGGGGGATTTGAATCCATATTTTTCCGAATGGAAAGGCACGAGCGTTACTGATCAGCAACAAGCTCGTAAAATAAACAAAAACTGGCAAAAATGATTACCATACTATGAGAGAATACTGATCACACTGGCTGTAAATTCAATAAATGCCTGAACCAACGGAGAGGATTCTTTAAAGATATGAGAAAATTTCGAAGGTTCTAGTGCATTTTAGTACAATACAGTGATGAGGTATGTTATCGCTTATTTTACTACTTGTGTAGTTATGGAAAGTATCTGTAGCACTATTTTTAACTTGACGAGGGATGGGCAGTATTGACAATATTATAAAAGAAGAGTAAAACATTGGACAAAAACCAGAGGACGATCATAGTACAATCTAAAAGATCTTGCTACAGTAAGAACTCTAATATTAAGAGGACGAGTAAAAACTGAAGTGCTTGTATCATTTAGACTTCCGCTATAATTCACTTTTTAAAAGATTCTTAGAAAATTATAACTCAGTTTAATCGTAAATAAGAAATATTTACTGTGTTGCAAGCATTATTTTTTAAAAAATATATAAAACGGACTTGGAATTTCAGAGTTCGTTGAATAGAGAAAATATTGAATTTAATCGGTTTTCCCTCCTTGCTTACAATAAGAAAAGGATGTCTCAGTAATAAATACGGCAGTTCTTAGAGAACCATCAAACATAGAGTGGTAGAAAGGCATTGCGGTTAAATATTCTTCAAGTTTCCAACTGACTTATTTGACGACAAAGAGTAAAATATATCCAGTGAACTAAAATCGAGCAAATACATCGACTTTTCATGAAAGAATACCAAATATTACACGTGTACTGCCAGCCGATTTCTCTGTTATCTGTCAGACAGAGTTCGGTACCATACCTGTATTATAAGACTGAATATTACGAAATTCTTACATCCAAACATAAATCACACTGCGTGGTTCTAGTTCATTGTTGTTTCTCGCATATATCTGGATGGTTCTTGTCATAAAAATATGGAAAGTACGGTACCTCCTGGGGCCATTGACGCGGTTGAACTCTCATCAGTGGATGATCTGGGTTAGCCGACATGCATCTTCAAAGCAGTTTCCCCGAGCTGTACTCCACTTTTTGAGCTCTGCAATGTTTGATTTTATCGGCAAGAAAAGAATTTTATCGCGAAAATTCAAAACAATTCTGAGTCGTTGCATAATGGTGAAGAATTATACAGTACATTAAAATCCACGCCTTGATCCATAATCAGTTGTCTGCACCAGTGTTTCAGAACGTGCTTCTGTCCGTGTAGTAAACATCCAAATTAATACTAGATAGACGAGTATTCACCAACTAAAACTAAGTTTGCTTACCACAATCACCATTGCGAAATAATGTTCATTCGGTAAAGCTTCCTTCATGTGTTACGCAAGATGCCAGGAGGTATTATGGTTCACATGCTTTAACGATAAATTCCATGCAAATCTATTAGAGTAACAGTAATAAGCTACAACCACGCAATGTTATTTATGTACTTTACAAATAAATAAATAATATCAATTTTGATAATTGCCATTCGGTTTTGGAGGGAAAATAATAACTAGTCCACAACCCGAAGGTTAGTTGTATGCTCCCGAAGGAGGCATACTAAGCCATTATGTCAGAGGTAGGATGGCCAGTTTCTTTCGCTCGGGACCTTCAGTTTGAAGTGGAATCCGAAAATCGTGCGCCTGCCTGGATTCGAAACCGGGACCGGAGCAACGAACTTTTTGAAAGCAAGCGCCTTAACCACTGAGCTACCAACCGCTCCAGGGCAGATAGTAAAATGGTTATATTTCTCGAAAAAAAATTATATTATGAAAAAATCGCGAAACAAATACCAGCAGGTGGGATCGAACTTGAGTCCACATATTCGAAATCCAACGTTTACACCGTTAGACTGCGACACTCGCTTCGTATTACCGTAAAAGTCATAGGAGTTCTAGCTATGCCACGGGAACTTAAAAACAAGTAAACTATAGTTTGAGTCTCTGCATGTACTAGTAAAATTTGATGTGTTTTTAAAGATCCATCGATACCTCTCGGTCCGAAACAGATCCGACACCATGACGTTTGACTTAATTTTTTTTTTTTTCGAAAACTGTGGCTGTTCAGAGAAACGACGGGATACGTGTCCATTTATTTTCGATGCAGAAGAAGCGCATTAAAATCGGCGACCCACACATCTCGACCTGCCCTTGTGCGTACGGATTCTCTTCTCTTTGCTGTGACGCTCACCGACGCAAGTTAAAATGTTCCATTACCAGTCATTACATTGGAATTGTCGTTTGCCACAACAGTAGCAAATAGTAGACGCTGCAATATACCAGACTGTGTGTTCGTACGCAATATTTTCCAGTGATGTCCTATTTCGCGTGTACGAAAACGAGACCAGTAATGAAACTAATTTGTGTTAAAAAAATTTGAACCATGTTTAAAAATGAGTCAATGAATCATTTAAATTTTTCAGAACAATTTATATGGCTGGGTTGATTTATTACAAGAACTAATGAGCTTTCTTGTATACTGTCATCAGGGACTGGAATGCGATGCAGAAACTGTTTGAGCAAGCAACCCGCGAAGACAAAGCATTTCTTTACTTGTGTCGATATGACAAATGATGATTCTACGGTAACTGTGGCACCCCAATTTGACGATGGATTCCTGTGTAACTCGACGTGACAAATAGAAAGTGAGCTGTTTTCAAATCTCACTTAGTTCCAGAGATATAGTAACTCAAAAGTGAGGTGGTTAGGTTGAAATGCAACGTAGACCATATGATAACTTTCACCAAAGCCAAGTCTGATTATTATGTAACCAAAAAAAAGTCGCTAAAGCCACAAGGAACTATACCATTAACTAATTTTTGACATTCGATACCTGGAGAACTATATACATATAAATACTCTTCTCTTTCGATTTGTCTTGTCGAGTTACGTAAGAATAATCCATCAGCAAATTGCGACACCACGATTATGACTGAGTTACCTATTGCATAGCAGTGACAACGTGATATTATACGTAAGAACTCCGCCGAAACGCTGTTAAACACTTACAGTCCCCTGTGGGTGGAAGCTTAATACCAGCCGTAGCCGCCCCTTTGACGGGGTGGATTTCGTGGTGGCTGGACTGTAGAGAGGTCGCTGGGAGACGCTGCACGTCCCTCAAATTGGATTTGGCGACTCGCTCCAGAGCGTGTGAGATTGTCTACCGTCCTGGGGGGCAGCCAGCTAGCGGCAACTCATCACCATCTCCAACACGTATAACTAGTGGTGGGGCCTCCCTCTTCAAAAATAAAGTGGATACTACGACAATATCACCGCTCTCGCCACGTATTCGGGAGGACGTGGGTTTGAATCCCCGTCCGTCCATCCAGATATGGGTTTTCCATGGTTTCCCCGAATGCCTGGACGGTTCTTTCAAAAGGACATGGCCGAATTCCTTCCTGTTCCTTACCCCCTGACCTATCCCAAGAGAGAGAGGGATAATATAACTCCCTACCAATCATTTTTATATTAGTATTATAATGTGTTTAATAATAATTTATTTTATGTATGTAATTTAATCTGCATATCTTAGGATTTCCACAAGCCGTACCATGCATGTCTTTGGGGTAGGATAGCTAATGAGGTGGCCAGGCTGGTAACAGATGAGTGCAGAGAGTTGTCGTATCCCACAAGCGCATGTCAGAGCTCCGTTGTATGGAGACTGTAATATAAATGTAATTTGTGTTGAAGTATATTAAGAACTGCTGTTACGAGTGTTTTAAATGTTAATTTTTGGTGTCAGATGCGATTTAAATATATGAGACATTTCTTTCTTTTGGAACAGTGATTTACATTTCGATGGTAATAACAGTTCCCATTAGTTTGACGGATCTAAATTTATTAGCAGTATTTTATATTTAAATACTGAATGAGCAATAACTTGTGATGATATGGGATTCTCATTCATAGGACGTTGTGTTTTCCTATAGAGAGGAAATATTATTAAACCATCTATTTCTTCGGGAGCTGACCTGGCGATTGTCGTCAGCGAATTAGCCACACTAATTAAAATTTACCACAACAATTAAAGGAAAGATAATCACTGGCAATGATACCTTAGCAGAAATGACAGCTGACATCAATACACACAGACAGCAGGGTATACACCTAACCGAAAGGGATCTAGTTTCCTCCCTCCCCCAGTGCATGATAAAGCAATACTTACGGAAATGCCAACGAGCGATTAACCGTACGCACTGATAGTGGCGAGAAAATGATTAGTCCCTTCATAAAGGACACGAGTGATTTCTTTCAAATTCGTTCCTCTCAGAACGGCCCAAACGACTTCCACAAAGATGAAAAAAATCGTGTGATAGAATGTAAACATAAGAATTTTCACTGTAGAAATATCAAATATACAAGAGTGGTATACCAGTCGCTAGACCATAAAAATTTCTCTTTGTCGAAAAGGGACACACTGGATGTGAATGGATGAATAGGTCTTAGTGGTTTGCTAAAAGAATATTATGTAATCCCTTGTCAAATCTGTGACCAGTATATTAAAATCCGTGTTAATCTAAAACAGTCAGGTTGAGAGATTCCTAAATATGAAGTCGTAGGAACCACTTGGCATTTATTCTTTGCTTCATTTTCTGTCAATCTATACCTATAAAACGCAAGTCTTGGTCATGTTGTAGCTGTCACGCCATGACATCACATCATGACGTCACGATATGACTTCACGCTTTTCGCCTTCGTTGCTCAACTTACGACCAGAGATGTTGTTCTACGTTATACACGTTATTTAATAACAGTTCTATTTAGCCGCGTATCCGCGAATAAATTACTTGTCAGAACACTGAAATAACGTATTTCGTTTGAATTAACATAATAATTTTAATTGCTTATTTTCATGTAATATTCATTTGATGTAAAAGTTAAAATCTTTGGCCATAGGTATGTAAGATACAAGCTTTAATTTTCGATTAGGAATGCTAGCGACAGTTTTGATAAATTCCTATTTGAACTGGAACTTGACGTTACAGCAGAGGGCATGAATAATTTAAATTTTTTAAAATAATTTGAATTGTTTTCATGAGTGTCCTGTTACTTAAGTCATTACTTCGTTTGAAGGAAAGTAGTTACACACTGATCGCGATCTATACAGCATAGACTAAAAATAAAACTAATGTTACATGGCATGACGTAAGCTCTTAAGATTTATTTTTAATTTCATTTGCTTTCACTAATGATATATTTCATCCGCATGCAACTATATCAGCCATTCAAACGTTGTAATATCGATATAAATTACAGATAATAAAAAAGTAAGATGTAAAAAGCTGTAAAGATTTTTGATAAAGTTTAAATCGCGATGCATTATTACAACTAAGATGCTGTAATATGTTATAATATGAGAGTGATGGAAGTATTGTTTTCATAGCGACAAGTTTAGCGTAGTATGTGATTACGTTGAAATGTAACCTGGACCAGGATGACAAATGAAACTTTTTGCTACACCGCAAGGCGCGAGGCTTTATGAACTTCCAGAACACTAAAAGAAAAGTATGTGTTTCGTTTAAATTGGCATATTAATTATCAGTTGCTTTTTTTACTGAAATCATTACTTGTTTCGAATTAAAGAACTTCCAGATTGATCGCGATATATGCGGCCTAAACCACAATTAAAACTAATATGACATAGCATAATGTAAGTTGTTAAGATTTATTTTTAGTATCCTTCGTGTTTACTGGGGTCATTATTTCAGCCGCGCATGTAAGCTGTCAGCCGTTAAAACATCGATCTTCATCACAAATAATAAGAAAGAAACATGTAAGAACCCGAGAAGATTTTGGATCAACTTCATATGGCAATGCATGATGATATGGACATGCGATACAGGGAATGTGTTAATTCGCGTGTGATTGAAGCTTTATTTTCTAGCGACAATAGTAGCGAAAATGGTGATTAGGCTGAAATACAAGCTGGACCAAATTGACAATTGTAACTTTTTTCTACAGTACAAGGGACGATAAATTACATTGAGCTTTATTTTGTAACAATCCTGTTTAGTTAAGCAACTGAAAAGAAATTAATTTCCAAGCCACTCCGTCCTTTTTGACAGGCTTTGAGGTTAGTTTTTCTATATTTCGTGAGAGTTCCAAATTTGTCCTCTACACACTATTGTGGCTTTATTCAGCAATGAATATTTCCAAGTGTGCAAAAGTTATGAAATAAATTTATGAGATGGTAAGTTAACTTTGTATAGACCACATCACCACAAACATTAGAGACAACTTGACACCGCGTGTTGCAAGTCCTTATGTCGAAAGTCCGGTCACATGCAAGCAGTTTGTTTCCGATCATAAACACCACAATGCGAATGAGTTGTAACCGTTGGGCATAAATCGTTACAAAGAAATGATAAAACTGGTGAATTTCCAGTGATACTTAACAACTCGTTTATTGTTTTCCGACGTATGCATATTTGTCCTACAAACTGCAACATTAATTTTTTATTACAACTGTTGCAGCCTTCCGTGTCCAGTTTCTGCATCTAATCACCCTCGTTGAGTCTTTTTTAGTAGTCCTCTTTCTACCCGAGGACCGAGCGTATTGGTGTAACGGCTAGCGTTCTGGCCTCGCATTCGGGAGGACGGCGGTTCGAATCCCCGTCCGGGCATCCAGATTTGGGTTTTCCATGGTTTCCCAAATCACTCCAGGCAAATGCCGGGATGCTTCCTTCAAAAGGTCATGGCCGAATTCTTTCCCATTCCTTGCCCCCCCATCCTTTCCCGTCTCTAAAAGACCTCGCTGTTAGAGAGACGTTAAGCAGATAAAAAAAAAATCTACCCGAGAAATATTCTGGCTTCGGGCAAGAGGTGTAAATAAGTGAGGACTGAGAAAATACTTTTGGACATTTTTTTTCATCAAGTACTGGTTTATTTGCATTTAATGTAGCAGGAACATTCTGGAATAGGAAGCTTTCATTTTCCTGACGATATTTCAGGAACACCTGTACTCAACAGCACTTTTGAGTGTGCAGGTTCCTGGTATCGAGCATAAAAGTGTTGAACCATCTGCACAGACATACAGTCATATCTTTAAAAGTCGCCTAATAGTCCAGTCATTTAAGCTTAAATTAGGTAAGAATCTCGGAATTCGAGATACCCAGCAGTAAGTCTGTAAATACTTGTATATTGACACCCTAAAAGTGGTCTCAAAACCTACATATGGTAGGGTGTGCGCAACTATTAAATTTCGAGGTCAAAGGTCACAAAAAATCGTTTTTTTGCGCTTTTTTGTAAATATCTCATTTCCTATGGTTTTTTTGCTATTTGTATTTATTATCAATATTGTAGAATACAAAATTCTCTACAAATTTTGTCTAAATTTTTTTTTATACGGTGAACCGTTTTCGAAATAGAGGGCGGAGAGCGCGCGGTCACAGCATCACTTCAGGTCAACCGGTGCCTCCGGTCGAAAACGCGCCATATATAGTTGATGAACTATCGATAAATCAATGATTATAAATATTTGTCAATTTTTATTAACTATTATATTTTATCATTTTCTTCATGCATTAAATCTATATCTATTCAATAATACTGATTAACCGTTTCCTGAAATTAAAAAATAAATAAGGGAAAAACTTAAATCATATTATAATTATATTCCCATTTACACTAATGACATTTTAAATAGAAAATAATTAAGTGCATCTTTTTTAAAATCTTTAAATTTTAAAATCCTTCCACTACGTCAAAAATTATACCTGGGAATTATACGGGCCCCTATTATACACTACGGACCTTTCTATTTATAGCCAGTAGGGACAGATGTTCAATTATATTGTATAGTTACGACCGTCTTCTCTTTCTTTCAGTTTGAATCGTATCTTGGTAACTACAGACGTACAATTTCAAGAACTATGGCTGATTTGTGTTTTCTATGTAATAAGTCAGATTCGGGAGGTGAATCGCTTATTGAAGTAGTGCGCGGTATGAAATCTCTACGAACTGCAAGTGTCGAACGAAATGACGGAAAAATTGATTATTTAAAATCAGTAACCTCTGTTAAAGTGCATGAAAAGTGCCGAAGTGTTTACATTAGTAAAAACTGTATGCAAGCAGCAAAACGGAAACAAGAAGAAGGAGAAACTATAACTTCTCCATTAGTACTCCGTAAAAAACGAGGTGAAGTGTTTGATTTTAAGAATCAATGTTTATTTTGTAGCGAAGTTGCTGATGAGGCTACAGAGAAAAAGAAAAGAGAAAAATACAGGCGGAAGATAAAAAATGTGAGTACTCTTGAGTTCAAAGATACTGTTATCAAAAAAGCAGAAGAACGTGGGGATGATTTCGGAGAATTGGTGAAAAGTCATATAATTTTACAGTATGATTTGATCGCTGCTGAAGCGAAGTACCATGCTGCTTGCTTTACAAACTTTTCAAATAAATCATCATCATCATCGCCTCTAATAAACCTCGTCAAGATAATCAAGTTACAGAAGCTATGTTAGAGATTTTCAATTACATCGAAAATAATAATGATTCTCAATTCACACTAAAAGAGCTTAAAGATGTCTTGACAGGGTATGTGCCAGAAGATAAAACTATCATTACAAGACTACAACAGAAGTACTTAACCGATATCGTAATTACGAAGAAAGTTGGAGCTTTCACAATCATTTCTTTCCGTGATGCACAAGCTAATATTCTATCAAAAGCTTGGTACGAAAGTAAAAAAATAGATCCTGAAGCAGAAAGGCTAATAATTGTAGAAGCTGCAGCAGCAATTATTAGAGAAATCTGTGAAAAGTCTCGATCATCTTCGTTATATGCATTAAATCAAGTCTACAAAACTTAATAAACCTGTGCAGCTTTCAAATATTCCACCAACAAGTGCAGCTGCACATCAACATTTCAAACGTGTATATTATCAAGTTCAAACTTGGTTAGGGCATGATTTGGAACCCCAGGTATGGGGTTGGGCAATGCAAACGATTTTCTGGAGCCTATCATGACAATTTTACCACCTGCTCCAGAAGATTTGCTAAATACAATTTTCTGCAACAGCAAGAGTGGTTGTGGTTCGCGATGCGGATGCAGGAAAGCGGGCTTGCAATGCTCTTTAGCTTGTGGCCAATGTAATGGGCAAGCTTGTCTCAATGCTCTACCATATCAGAGTGACATTAACGAAGATGGAACCTTTGACCCCGAAATCATGGAAGAACTTGAGACAAATGTCATTGAAGACGATAATGAAGACCAGTTTGAAATTTACCAGCAGCCGGAAGACGACGAAGAAGAGGAAGAAGATGATTAAAATTATAAATTGTAGTTTTTGTACCCTTTATTCCATTTTTTTACTTTTAATAAAAATAAATCTATTGAATGATATTTTTTAATAAAAAGATTAACTAATAATTTAGTTGGTTTTTTTCATCATGTAAGAAGTTATTAATATTAATTAGGTTAAAATTCAAATATTATTCCTATATTTTCATTAACAATTCTGCAATTACATGGGCAGGTAAGTGTTGTTAAATAAATTAATACTGAATAAAAAGTAGATAGGTTAGGAAAAATATGATAAAATATAATATAATAGTTAATCAAAATTGACAAATATTTATAATCATTGATTTATCGATAGTTCATCAACTATATATGGCGCGTTTTCGACCGGAGGCACCGGTTGACCTGAAGTGATGCTGTGACCGCACGCTCTCCGCCCTCTATCTCGAAAACGGTTCACCGTATAAAAAAAATTTTTAGACAAAATTTGTAGAGAATTTTGTATTCTACAATATTGATAATAAATACAAATAGCAAAAAACCCATAGGAAATGAGATATTTACAAAAAAGCGCAAAAAAAAACGATTTTTTTGTGACCTTTGACCTCGAAATTTAATAGTTGCGCACACCTTACCATATGTAGGTTTTGAGACCACTTTTAGGGTGTCAATATACAATTATTTACAGACTTACAGCTGGGTATCTCGAATTCCGAGGTGAACTTACTATAATGACTGGACTATAAACAACGCTGTATCGTCGGTACAGCTTTTGTCGTTATGACTAGCGTGCAACGACGCGTTGTTCATAGTTGGCACACTGTAGGCTGTAGAGCAGGGGTGGCCAACCCGCGGCCCGCCTCGAAAATTTTTACGGCCCGCGAGATTCATCACACTTTTAAAAAAAAATAATTTATTTTATAATGGCCAAAGTAGTGAAAACCAATGTATTAAAAAATACATTATTTATGCATCCATATATTAAAAAATTAACTGTCGAAATTATGAGAAAAAATTAACTTTATTTTTAAAATAATTGTCTTGTGAATATATGACAGATATTTGCCTGTTTTTATTTCTGAGTTTACAGTTATGAGTTCGCAGAATAATTAAATTATATTCACTCAAAAAAAAAAAAGCCTGTAGTGGGTCTAAATCTGATATGGGGATATATGATTTTATATGCGGCCCGCAGAGTTATAATGCATTTCCGAAGTGGCCCTCAAGATCATTTGGGTTGGCCACCCCTGCTGTAGAGTAACACCTCTGTTTTATTTCTCCAAAAAAAAAAAAAAAAAAAGATCGTCTGATTTAAGACGAACAAACCTTACATAGACTTGGTATGTAGGATTGTACAGGAACTCCGCGTCCGCTAGTGCGGAATTTCCGCATGAAGTCTTACCTCCGCTTCCGCCTCAACATCCGCAACTTTTAAAGCGGAGGTACAACGGAAGTTTGATTTACATGGCAATATATATCTTATATACCTTTTTTAGTATATAAAATTCAACCTATCGTCGCTTAACTGACAACACCGGGGTTATTTTTATGTTGTTGCCCTGCAATATGAATAACAATGAATTGCATGGTATAGTATCTAAGCGGCGAATTTGTACGTTAAGTAAAGCAGGTTATTCACGGTCCAACTTGTACAGCAGGATGGGCTCGTCCATTCACGCCATTCGTTCAAGCACTGAACCTCCGCGTCCGAATCCGAATCCGCATCCGCAAGGATTACTTCCATTACAAAGGTCCAACGAGATGTTCCAACCAGACCTCTTCACCCGTATTTTCTCGCGGCAATGTCCTAATTGCACACATATAGAACAATTTTTCCAATCACGATCAAACGCGGTAGAATTTTGGACGTAAGGGATCCGTAGATCTACTGGTTAGTTTAGAAGTCCAACAACGTCTAACACGTCCTACATGCTGTCCTTCAACCCCATTCACCGTCTAACAGGAGTCCTACATCGGAAAATCGCATCACCTTAAGTTTTCAAGTTGGACTGAGCGGTGGAAAGAGGACGTGCTGATGTGCGGTGGGTTAGCCTTCTGCTTGTCGGACGAATTTTTTAAGCCACGAATTCCGCAAAGTTCATATCACGAGAATTGTTTTGTTGGCACATGCGTAGCTAGGTAAATAATTTAATTTACTTCGGAAATCATCTTACATTTCTTTTCTTGTTGAAAGACGAGGCAAAACATAAATCAATATGGCAGTTTTATACGGAAATAGAAATAGACAAAGCTGACACAAAATGTAGAATTTGTGATACAAATATACTTACGTTGATTTTAAGTTTGTTTCTAATAAAATACGAAATTCTAAATGATTATAAATTTATTTTTCCATCTCCGCTTCCGCTAAACCGGATCTTCCGTGGAGGTCAAGCACTGAACCTCCGCACCCACATACACTAAGATGACTTTCGTTACAATTCTATTTGTAAGCAACAAATTTATATACTAGCACATCAACATTTAAAACTGCTGACTTACAAGAAATCAAATCGTAAGTAACTTAAGGAAGGTGAAGATTCTAATAGCTAGCTTCTCATCGTGACTTCCAGTAGTCGTGTTTTCTCTTTTTAGCTGTCGTTTAGATTAATTTTTACTTTCTGAAATTCAGTGTCTACTTTAGTGACACGAGTGGCGACTCTATAACCGTTTCCAAGAAGAATGAACCAAACTGTACACTGGGAAGTCACCTGTACAACGGCACGTTCAGGCTTTGCAATGTATGTACCGCCGAAAGTTGCCCGGCTCAGTCTATAGCGAGCGAGTCTGACTCGGCAGGACAAAGGTGATCCACTAAAGAGGAGCTATCCCAGGGGCAAACTGAAATGGAAAACATGGAGAGTGCTAACGAGGTTGAGAAATAGTGTAGGCAGGACGAAGGATGATCTAGCAAGAAGGCAATATCTCAAGGATTTAACAACTTCACATGGAAAGAAAATTGTCACCCTATGTTACAAGAGCTTGTGTAACCTGTGCTTGATTCACAGTTTATTAACATGACCTTTAACAGTTATGGCAAGAACAATGATGATTTGCTAAAAAAACGCTTTTGTCCTTAAAATGCACAAAACTGATTTATTTGTTTTCTATTTACCAGTCTGTTGCTTCTTTACGTCCACGAAAAGATTTAGTTACTTAACTTACTAAACACTATATCTGTTCCTAAAAAGTCGTTAATAGCTTATATCGCAACTGAGGAGCTGAAATGAAATGAATTTACTGCTCTACTACAGCAGATGCTTGGTGAGTAGGTGTCTTATAAACTGGTATTACTAGACTATTGTCAAGACGTGAGTAGAATAAGCTAGAATAAAAGGAGTGGGAATTTTCATACTGAGAAGCGGTGAAGAAAACTAAAATTGAGGGATCTACAAAATTATGGTTAGCGTGCAAATGCTATTGTGGCCTCGTATAAAAAAAAATTCATACAAATTCGTAGTGGTCGAAGTGAACAGGGGGAATTTTCTTACATTGTTGCGGAGCACGAAGTAATGAGAAGCTGTTGTTATGCAATGAAATTGTATCCTAATTCCAGCTTAGGTTTATATCTACTTCGATTCCCAGATATTTTACTGTATCACAATAATTTGGCTTAGTACCTGAAGTTCAATTTTTTGAAGATTTCATATCACATTGCTCTATGTCAATTTGCCGCTAGCAATAGAAACGGTCTGAGATTTAGTAAGATGCTTTTCAGTCCGAACTTTTTTTTATCCAATCACAGAGAAAGTTGTGGCCGGCCTTTGTTCTGCACCAGCTGCTACGTCACTGAGTCTTACACTGAGATGCAGTTGCCGATCGTAAATTTTTCAATGGATGCAAACAATCAAGCAACAATTTATTTATTTAAGTAGTACCAAAACATAAATTAAAACGTTTGAAGAAATTTATACATATATTTTTTCCCTGGTAATTAATACCCGCTGGGTTGTGGTTTCAGGAATTTCTTGTTTGTTTTCAAAATGGAAATAAGCAAATGCATTATTTAGCCAACTCTTGTGAAAGTCATTACGGAATATTTTTAAGAAACCAGACTTTTTAAAATTCATTATTGAAAAAATGAGAACGATTAATAAGGTCGGGCCACACCAGACCGCACCGCACCCGGCCCGCACCGCACCGTCACTTTTCTTATGGTTGTCACTCACTCGATTGAAGTGAGTTCAAACGACGCCGCGTATCGGCCGACACTCGGCCGTGTGTTGGCCCCGATAAATTTGGTTTATATTTTGACGGTGCGGTCCGGCTGGTTGATATGGAGAATTGTATAGAAAAAGTTCGGAAATTTCCGGTCCTTTACGACTAAATATTGTTTTAACGTTACTGTTTGCTTTAGAAGTGTTTTTTTCAGCCTCACTTCAGGTTCATCAGATATTCGTAAAATGTAGTTAGAGTCCTTGCATGTTCGCATTAACAAATAAAATCTTTGCCAGTGGTGAAAGTCGATTTTAAGGCCTGTAAAAATTGCATCAGAGATCCGGATTTTGAACTGGGGACCTTCCGCACCCAAATCAATCGTCGCAAGCATCTGAATCTAGAAGTACTGGAAAATATGTATTCAATCATATAATAAAGTACATTTGTGTTTTGGCATGACAAAAATAAATTATAAGTACGTTTATTTTAGAATGTTTGAATAATAATTTTTGATTATAACCAGATTTGTCTCTTGACTCAGAAGGTTATGGCGTACGATTGGGGAAATGAAAGTCCCTGGTTCAAATCCCTGTCTCAGCTGTAATTTTTATGGGTCTTAAAATTGAAAGTTACCTCTGGAAAAGCTTTGATTTGTTAATGCTAAACTGCTAGGACGCTCCGTGTTTCGAATTTCACGTTAATCTGTAGTTTTCCTTTCCAAATTAGGTGACAACGATAGAGGTGTACTGCGCAGCCGATAAGTAACTCGGTGACTAGAATTTTTAGATCACGTGAAATTATTATTATTTTACGGATTCTTTGCGGTCTGCATTAAAATAAAAATGTATAATAATCTTATTCTTTTTTGTTAAAAAAAATATTGAGTGATTCGAAAAGGAACCTAAACCAAAACAAACACGTTAAATGTGAAGTGAGTGACGCTTGACATTTAATCGTGACTAAATAGAGATAAACGAAAATCTTTCAATACAGTGTGACGATCATTGTTAAAACAGCTTTGGAATACTATTTTTGTGCATAAGAGATCAAACAATTAGGAGATAACAGGAGTCAGACAAAAAAAGGCATTTTAATGTACTTTATTAATTTCGTAGATTATAAAATACAGTATAATAAAGTACGGGTGGTAGCCGCAGCTACGATACCCAAATCACTTTTAAGGTAATTTTTTTACATTAATTCCGTGAAACAGCCAAGTGTATACGTTAAAGGAGACTGAAGACCGAGTAGGAACCCGTCCGTCATACGGCCGTGCTACGGACCAGTGTGGACGCGAGGGGGGCGAGCCGACACACGGCCGAGTGTTGCTGCGGTGACGGCGCGGGCTCGGCTCGGTCTAGTGTGGCCCGACCTTAATGCTAAAATGAGACTGATGTGAAGAAATTGTGTAACGACTGAAATCACACACAAGATTACTTCTTTTTGTCAATAATTAAGCAGCTATTTGTTGACAGTTTCTTTTGACATATTAAAGACCGATTCCAATGGTTTGTAACTAGCAGTCATAGTTAGTGAATTGAGGTCATGCTAAATGTTGTTATGACTCTCAAACTGGCATTCAAGAAAATATTTCAACAGGAATATTCGAAAACAAATTACGAGGTTGTTTATTATTGTTGTTGTAAGGCTGCTTATCAGAGATATAAATGAAAGAGTTCCAGTATGCACGTTGTGTGATTATGATACAACTAAACATTTCTTAACGTAACTATTTCATATTATTCTCACAAAACCGAGCGTGGAGGGGGAGCCGTAACCCTCTGGCGTCGCAATCGGGAGGACGCGGGTTCGAATGCCCGTCCGGCCATCCAGATCTGGGTTTACCATGCTTTCCCCAAATCTCTCCAGGCGAATGCCGGGATGGTTCCTTTAAAATGTTATCGCAGAATACCTTCCCGTTCCTTGCCACCAGTCATGCCCTACCTGTAATGTCCTCAACGCCATCAAGGAGTAAAGCCATAAGCAAATAAACAAATAAAATCTCACAAAGAACTATGCTGGCCTGTGCACCACTTGCAGGAGCGAACAGTCTGAGGAAAGAAAGCCCGATAAAATATTAGTGTGCTCACAAATACGTATTACTAAAGAGTAATTAGTTTGTGTGTAAGAGGTCTAAGCTGTGCCTGAAAAGTTATTTTACTAACCTCCAGTAATTTTAAGGAAATTATGTGAAGTGAGTATGGCCACGACCAAAAGCTGGCAGCCGGGAAATTTTCTTTTGTGGTCAGATTGTCAGCGATTGGCATAAATAACCATGTGCAGTGACGAAAAATTTACCAACAACGCTGAAGGAATTTAAAATTAAAATTCATAAATCATAAATGTCAAAGAATATAAGATAATATTTAAAAATCATTAAAATGGGGTAATTAAATGACTAGGGTAATTGCCACCGGAGCATGTGCTCCACCGCAGTTAAATTAATATTTCATTGGTGATGGCATGATCAGAATTTGTGATCCTCCTGTGTAATTTAAATGGCTTTCAAAACATCAAATATCGATTCAAACGGTTTAATCAAAGACAGGAGTCACTAATTAAAAAAAACGGGCCTCAATTCTACTGTAAGAAGTCCGTTGTGGCATTGACCGACTGCAGCTGTAAATAAAAAATTGATCCAAAACCGAGATTATATAAGACGCTATAACATTCGTGCGCCTGATTTGTGGTACTAAGCTTTTGCCGCTGGAAGGAAGTGACACGGTGAGAAGTTGAGTGCAGCAATGGGTACAGAGCTGAAGTGCTGGGCGATTCACCGAACACTGCTCGACAACTCGCCTCAAACTTCCGAGGCCCACCAAACTCACTGAGTTCCTTATAACGGATGATTTACTTTACGCGTTAATATTTTTCTTCGACGACTGATAACTGATTCGAGCAATTCAGTACGCCATAACGGTAGCTTAGCAGTGCACAACAATACTTTTGAATGGGTTGAAAGTTGTAACTTATAAAATCACTCGGCTTCTGGATGTTTCAGCATAGTAAATCGGTCTCCAGATGAAATATTCCTTCTGTTTCGTTGTAAATGCCAGAGTTTGAATTAAGGAACTAGACTCTAAGCCCGTCAAAAATGACGGATAAAGGAATATTCCGGCAATTCATTTCTCTGCGGTTGCCCAAATAAATAGAATTGTTTTTATGTAATGCTCATAACCTTATTTTGTAATTTGTACATGCTTCCACTGTAGTTTACACAGTGATACAGCTGGAATTTATACTGAGTTGATGATGTCAGAATTAGGGAACCAATGAAATTAAAAATAAATTAGGAATCCCAAAACCACATGCTATTTATTTCAGTGTTTCGGCAAATCATTTCTTCGAGTATATTATAACAGTGACCTAAAATGTCTACATCGAATATAAACATCTTGCAAGCCCGTAAAAAATGATGGTTGAACGCAGTATTTTAGCAATTCGTTTCTTCGCTAATTAAGTACAATTTTCATCAAATAACGCAAATACTCTTTAAAATGATGTAATGTACATATTTATTAGCTTACTGTAACAACGGCATCGCTGTACAGAGAGTATAAGAAAAATCTACATCAAACGAATTTTAATTAAGAAAAAGCAAGTAATTATTAGTATGTCGATTTTTAGGAAATTCATACTTTTATTTTAGTGTGCTGGCTACTCATTTACTCGTCTATGCTTAGCTAAATAGAACTGTCATTTAATAATGCGCATAACCTGGAACATCTCGGGTCGTTGTTGGTTGGGCACAAGAGGCGCGTAGCGTGACGTCAGTGTGACATACATCGCTACATGGTGACAAAGAATGGCATTTTAGAGGTGTAGAAGGTTCCGTAAGTATTGTTTCTGTTATTCAGTGATTAAAATAACGAAACTATGCCATGGTGTAGTCTATATACTGTTGTTATTTATAATTATGTACGCTAATAACAAAACCGCAGAAGGCTCAGAGGTGCGTAAGACATTAGCGGGCGTGATGGGTGAGCAGTAACGCTCTGGCCTCGTATTCGGCGTGACCGGAGTTCGCATTCCTGTCCAACCACCCAGATATTAGTTTTACACGGTTTCCCCAAATCAATCTAAATGAATATCGGGTTTCTTCAAAAGGCCATGAACGAATTCCCTCCCGATACTTTCCCGCAGTCCTTTCCTGTATCTAATGACATCGACGTCGATGGGGCTTGAGTGGTGATAAAGCGGTTTTCAAGATTTTGGTAGATTTATGACACCCGTAAATGAAGGATGACGAGAATTTCTACTGATAACACACAACACTTTTACCCACAGTCTAATTTCTTCTGCAGTAAAATTATGTTTCCATGGCCGGATCAAATTACTGTTTTTCACTTCACAGTCCCAAAGAAGTTTTGATCTAAGCCAAGCATTAAGATGGCTGTCTCTAAATCAGAAAGGCAAATCTGTTATTATGCTGAGCGAATAACAAAACAAAATTTACTAAATCAATATAGGTATGCCATGAGAACTGAAGAGTTCACATTGTATGGAACAGGTGTTTTATGCCCAGAGATACAATATTTGCTAGAACAGATGCTACAGCGGCTTCTGTGACACGCCGCTGTCGAGTTTGCTCTTTGCTTCATGTTTAATAAAAAACGTATATAATTTTTTACGATGAAGCTAACTACTGGTATCAAATACTGAAGTACAGTTAATGACCATCTATGACGTAGATAGACTGAGGCACAAACATTGTTCACAAGGAGATCGTAAAACGAACGCACCACCACAATGTCTAGACGGAAGCAATAAAACTGATGTCCATCTCGAGCGTCGTAAAACTCGTTTCTGCAATTACTTACAATTCCCACTCCCCAGCAGAATTCATTTACTCCCGAGAAATCTGTCTTCCGCTGACTATATACCTTCTTTTATGTCCGTACGATGGAGCTGAAAGAATAGGATCCTCATGGCGAATGAAAGCTGCAAAGCTTTTACTGTTTCTAGAATAAAGTTAAAAGAAAGTACGTGGCATTTGTAAAATAACACACCTTTTCTCATGAACGTTTCTTTTCACGTTTATACATAAAGATTTAGAATCAGACGAAGTAGGTGGACTGTAAATAAATTTCTGTAAGCACTCGCTGGTGGAAAGAAAGCAGAATAGTTATAGTTTTTGAAAAATTACGTATTTATTCGTCTGAAATGTTCCCCCGAATGATGTCTGGTATCGTCAAAGGCTCCATAACAATAACCTAAACAAGCACTACGAAATGCAATTATAACAGCAAACAGTATATGTAAACACATAAACATGAGTAGTAATTACTGGATGTTGTGAACCAATTGCTCCATTACAGATTCTCACTTATACATACAAGTTATACATACAAGTTATACATACAGCCAGTGAAATTACAATGCAATTAACCTTTGTTTATTTTTTGTACATGCTCCAATAATAACACAAAATAGTTTAATCAGGTGTTTGTCAAGAAAAATGCCGAGGCTACAATGCATGCGTATCAAAATAAAAAACACAGAGAGATGATTTGAAAAACAGTGTACTGGAGAAAGAATGGGATGTCGACATTGATGAATTGGAAGATCCTGTTTTAAGGAAAGAATTTAACAGAGTTTTTAAAGATTTGAAATCAAATAAGGTGGTTGGAATTGATGAGATTCCACCCTAGAACAAGAAGGAATCGGAAGTTTATTCAAACTGGTATTAAACAGGAGAGATTCCAACTAATTCTAATAAAAGTATCATCTTCACACTTCCGAAGAAAGCACAAGCCTACAAATATGATAATTACCACACCATAAGTGCATACAAAATAATAGAAATGATAGTGGAAAAGATAGTAGGTGAAGATCAGTTTGGGTTAAGGAAAAACCGCGGTACATGAGAAGCAATTCTGGCTTCAAGGTTAGTACTGGCAGGATGGATCAAGAAAAACCAAAATACTTTCATTTGTTGTTTTAGAAAAAGCTTTTTAAAATGTTAGGTGGGCCAAAATTTTCAAAATTTTGAAGAAGTGATGCGTAAAGTATCAAGATATAAGAATACTTTATAAACTATGTAAGAATCAAGTGGTTACAAAAATCAAAGTAAAAATCATGAGAGACGTACATCAGTTAAAAAAGGAATGAGACAAGGTTGTAGTATATCTTCATTAATATTCAACTTGTATGTAGAGGACGCAATGAAGGAAGTAAAAGTGAAATTTGAATGTAGCTTAAGTGTTCAAGGAGTAAAAATAAGTATGCTACTATTTGCTGTTTGTCCTGTTAGTAGAACAGACTGAGAATCTTGAGAAACTGAATGGCATAAAGAAAATATTGAATCAAGATTTTGGACAAACCAAAACAAGACAAAAGTGATGAAATTTAGCCGTAATTATAGCGATAATGATAGATTAAATACAAAAATATGATTAGATGCAATAGGAGTAGTAAGTGAAAGCTGTTGCTTAAGCAAGAATGATGTTAAAAGCAGAATAGCACTAGCGAAAGCGCCTTTTGAAAAAGATAAATCTTTTAATTTCAAATATTGGTATAGTAATCAGAAAGAACTTTTTAAAACTCCATGTGGGAAACACAGCACTTTATAGTAGCGAACATGGAATATCAGAAAGAAGGAAAATTGAAGCATTTTAAAGGTGGTGCTACAGAAGGATGCTGAAAATTAAGTGGACAGATAAAGTACGCAACGAACGTGTTCTGGAAACGATTAGTGAGGAGAGAAGGCTGTGGAAGAATATTAGGAAAAGAAGAGATAGGATAGTTGGTCACATTTTGAGACATGCGGGACTGGTTACTTTGTTAGAAGAGGGAACGGTAGAAGGAAAGAACTGTAGAGGTAGACAATGTTTAGAATATGTTAAGCATATAATTGATAGGTTAGCGCAAGATAGGAAGAAATTGTGAATTGCAGCAAACCAGTCGAGATACTTGTACTGATGAAAAAAAACCTTAACATTGCAATCACTAGATTGTATTAACTAAATTATACAATTATTATTTATTTCATTATTACCATTCCACCAATATTATTTAACATAATTTGCTGGGGCATAGCCGCTTTCTGATATCGCCCAGCGGGATAGGGGAAGTGGTGGTGTACGAAAGTCGTGGGTTAAGTATCAAACATATCCGTAATGCTTGTAGAATGAGCGCATAAGTCACTATTGACAGTATTTCGTCCGTCTTGTGACGCTAAACCAGGTGGCCCCCTATTGGCCCTCGGATGAGTGGAACGGTACGAGATGGTCCCGACATTCCCACTTCTTTCATCTTCTCAACTATATAATCAATACACTACACCAAAGATAAACACATATGACAGACATCCACATAAACATTAACACTTAGTACCATTTTTATACATGTGAAGAGAAGACGATACTGGGTTAGTGTGTATGAGGATTAAGAGTAAATACATTTAAAAGTATTTATATAACATCCAAGTTTCTCTCGGTGTTGAGAATTAATACAGTGTTCTCGGGTGACTATACGAGTCAACATGCTGTTTTCACACGATACTTCCGCGATCGGAAACTTTGTCGCCATCTTCCGATGGCCAGAAGATGGCGACAGAGTTTCCGATCTCGGAAATATCGTGTGAAAACACCCTGATCACTCAGCTAATCACTCGAAAAGACTATAGTTACGTAATTCTTAATTTTACCGCTTTTGGCTATTACTTATGTAGCAAGTATTGGCTGTTACTTCAAAATGTGTCTATGCAAAAATAAATCATAATAAAAAATTAAGAAATATTAGTTAGAATTGAAATAATAATGTAACACTGAACGTGAATAATAATTAGATCTTTTTAACTTATAAGAAAATTACTGGAAAATATATTACGAAATTTAAATGGGACAATTCCAATGCATCCCATTTTACCTACAGAAAAATTCACACAAATCGATGGAAAAGTTTTGGATCAATCGGGGTAGGTGCATTAAAAATTACTAACAGGTCGAATATCCTCTGCTTAAAAATCGGCTATAAACATCACTCGATGAGTTCACAAATCGCTTCTATATAATGGCTAGGAGGAGACTACAATATTTCAACGCTAAATAGGGATTCTGACACAGTTAAAAATCACAGTGAGTGTACTGTACACTACAGCTATTTTTGTGTCCCCTCCCTTTGCATCTATCTCCTCTTTCTCTCTTTTTCACGCCCAGTGTTGCTAAAATGCACGGCTCAAAGGATGACTGACGTGCATAGCGAACAACGGTGGTCTCTGACGCATATCGAAAACATCAGAAATTTTCAAATAAAATAAAATGAGCTGATAGACACACCATACAAACTGTAACAACCAGCGTGTTACATACGCAGTGCTGTTAATAGAATATGCACATGAAAAGGTGAAAGTGCGGTCGAAAATGCGCGGACGATAAGACAAATATAAATGAAACACTGAATTACTACATAATACGAGTACTGACTGGTTTGAGTTACTACTGACAAAGCAGATAAAGATTTTATGGCTCAAACACTGATTCAAAATAAACGTGTAACACTTTTGGGAACCTTTGAAAGTGCCACCCGGATCCTCCCAATCATATTTATTTGTTAAACAGTTTTGGTTCAAAAATTAAATGACATTACTGTAAGTACTGCAGAGTTTCTTGTGACATTCTCACAAGAATCCGAAATGGCGGACTGGGTAGCATAGGAGCTGTCATCCTAAAAGAAGCTAGTTCAAATCCGGCAACCGGAATGGGTGCTTAAATTAAATGTTGAGGTCGTCTTGTGTTGTCTTTTAGTAACATAAATTAATACATCGTGATGACAAAAGGCTTTGAACTATACCGCTAACAGAAATAAAAAAAAAAAATCCATTCAACACGGTTGCTGAAAGATTTGTGAATTCCATCAGCAAGTTTTCTCCTTAATGGTAATCAGTAATAAAGGGCACAAGACGCAAATGTCTACGACAATAACTATTCAAGCAAGAGAATTGAGAAGGGAAATTATTTGTCGAAAAGCGTCATCAGGAACCATGACTTAAAAGCTTTCACCAAACTCAAGTGCAGAAAACTTGTTTAAATTTCCAAAATACCCAGTTCGATGCAGGTATACCAAGATTACCGAGCACCAAACACCTTAAGTGATAGTTTATTGCTGTAACCTAACTTTGAAAATATCTAGTGCAAAAACAGATAAAGAGAAAAAGATTATAGACGCAGGACTATTTTGTCTAGTATACCTAGCTGAGAGGAAGTGTTTGTTGTCTGAGAAGTCTGCTTATAGGTACCGCACATTACTCATCTCTCCTCGCTGCCTCTTCATTTGATAATATGAATATCTTGTAATCGCCACGATCCTATTCTAATCTCTAAAAGATTCATCGGTGAAGCACGTGAACGCTGATTGCCTTTTAGCTTTTGGGCGATCGACGTAATCATGTAATTTTAACTTGAAAGCTTAAGTCCAGTAATTTGTAAAGATCTTAAGAAAAATCTTAGAGTAGACACAAATCTGCAAAAATGTGTCTGATAGTTCAGAACGTACTCAGCGTATGCGAGTCAAGTAAAATTTGTTGAAATTATCAGTTACTCAATTGTCCCTTAAACGATGATGGACACATATATCGGACAAAATATGGAAAAATACATACTTTTTCACAAGACGCAAAAATTAATTGAAATCCTAAACTGAGAATTCTTATGATTACAGTTCAACTAAAGGAAAGAATTTTTGTGTTTGTGTGGTAAGTGTGACCGTGATTTGGTAACCTGGCTGACTTCTTTATGCAAAACTCAAGCACGTCAATTACTACACTTACTAGAATTATAAAACGTCATTTATATTGCTGCTTTTTATTCTCAGAATATTGACACATCTGTTAGTGAAACAATATTTAATTCTAAGAATTTAAAATTCTGTATGACGTGAAATATAGCGGACCTGCAGAGGGAAAGTTAATTAAGTTCCTGGAAAACTTGAAGCTCTCTAACTTGAGTGAAGATAAATCTAAGGAAATGAAACTTTTCAGAGGTAAGGGAATATTTTTATAATGGTACCGTTCCAGTTTAACGGAGCGAAAGTTGATCAAATTAATAAAGCGAATACCTCCCACATCAAAATAAATTAAAATTATTTAATCAGGCCGTGAATTACATTGACCGAGTTTCTGCAATTTTTGGTGTCGCTGTGACAGAAATTAGGAAGTGGCACCCAGAACGCTAAAGAATATAACTAGTCTTCACTGGAAACAGCAGAGCTACGAACCTGTCCTATTGGCTTCAGATTGTCGGCGCTGTACTGATACAGTTATAAACGAACTGTAGAAGAGAGAATTGTAGGATACTGATTTATGTGAAAGTATTTTGGTTTGAACATAGAAAACTATTTAATTTCGGCGTCACGAGTTTTATGACGTATACTGTCTCCAAATCGTCAAGAAACGAAGAGTTGTCTTAGGGTCTGTCTAGAGTTGTCTAGAGCTTGGAATTATGTGGCTGTAAGATATCCATATTTCTCTTGGTACCAGCACTCCAACGGCATCGGGAAGGTCCGTATAATGATAGGTTCATCAGCTATTTACTATGCTAGACAGACAAAACGTTCGTCTCACTTCAGAATAAAACGCCTTCCACAGTCCTTGACTAGATTCTGTGTCCATTCATTTGTCGTTTTCCATTAGTGCTGTGTGCATTAAGCAGAAGATCAAGAAATGACGACTTCAGTTTTCATAACTTGCGACCAATGAAATATAACTCCATCAGTAATCGTCGGATTCTCTTTCAAACTTGCCATTTAAAAAAAATATTTACAGCATAAATATATATATATATATATAGTTAAAAAAGGTGCAGCTGCTACATGTCTTACATGTCTGATGTCTGTGTTGTGCATTCCTTTTGGAATGGGAGGTACACAGGAATATGATTAGGAAAAATCGTTTAGAATTCTATTTAGTCAAAGTAACTCAGAATAGAACCCTAGGCGTTAAAATTTTAATTATTGCTGTGAACAGATTGATAACAATGAATGCGTTAAATTGAACTTACTGCAAACACATGTTCCGTAATCACTGTGGAAGTCTTACGGTCTAATGAACAAATAATATTTAGAAGCTTTTTAGCTTCATTACATTGGCGAATTACGATTGTAATTTATTCCAATTTTGAAGGGATTTGATGTCCTTCAAAAGAAGGATTGTGGTTTATCACTGGGTTTCGGTGACATTTCAGCATTCCTAAACAAAATTTGGCAGATCTTTTCTTTGAGCTCAATAATGCCAAACAACATCAAATAAATATGCATACCTGGTTGAACGATCATTGCTAGGAATATTTCGATTTATGTTCAACATGTAAGGTTTGCGTGAAGTTTCAATAAAGGCTTCCTAGGCATTTTGAACGGTACAATTCCTTGCTCTGATCAAAGAGAAGCTTAATAAACGTCGGTAGACTCACTGGTACCTGAAACTTCTACGAGATGAATTAAGAGCTGTTTGTGAGACACGAAATACAAGAATTGCTCTCTTTTTGGTAAAATCGTGTGTCAAACTTGAAAATCAAAACGTTACCTACAAATGAAATTTCATCCTAATCGCTAGAGCCATTCTGAGATGGTATCTCATAAACTGCTTTTTTAAAAAAAATCTTATTATTATGTTAAATGGAAATCTTAATACTAATGACGGATTAATTAATTTTTCAAAATTAGTGGTAATTCATTTAGACGAGTACATCATCAGTGCTAAGTTCATTCACTCCGATAAAACTATGCTCATACCTCGCAGTAACCTCTGATCTAACAGTGTCTATCCAAATGATAAGAAAACAATTCCCAATAAAAGTAACTTTCGCGAATACCATTAACAAAGCACAATGTAAGATGCTTCAAAGCGCAGGATTGTATTAACCAGAACCTGTTTTCCGTACGGACAAATTCGTGCTTTTCATGCGTTCGTAGATTCAATTAATATTTATGTTTGTGTTTAAAACACATACGATCAAAAAGTAAACGATAACATTATAACTGCTAATATTGTTTTCGAAGAAGTTATGTAAAGTAAAGAAGTTTGAAAAAATCACATCTGCCAAAGCCAATATCTATTTTTTTAAGTATCTACTTTTTAAATGTCTTACGATTGAACATGTAGTATTTAACGATAACGACTTTTCACAACGAGACTCATGTTTATTACTATTCTTCAAAATAAAATACCTATCATTAGTAAATATACTTGCATTTACTTATTTACACATTATTATATTACCATTCGGTGACTGACCACGATACTGTGTGAAATATTCACATGGGTCATCTGGTACACAAGAACAGCTCGTTTAAAGATATAAGAATTCCTTGTTGTAACCAAAGAGAAACTAACTATCAATAGGCTTTCTGGTAGGCTTCGTCTACGAGATGGCGTTAAAGCCGTTTCCGAGATACCAAACACAGAATGTTTTCGTATTTTGTAAAATCGCGTTTTTGCAGGTAAGAAAACTATTTAGATAAACTTAAAAATCAAAACGTTATGTAAATATGAAAGTTCATCCAAATTGTTAGAGCTGTTTCCAAAATACAGATATAAGATAGAAAGAAAAGGAAACACAAACGATGATATCTTTTGCTAAAATGACTGATTATCTTTTTTTTTTTTTTTTTTTACTTTAATCCGTAATTTCAAAAGATGTATGTGAGCAACATCATCCCTGATACTTAGAATTTTAGAATTCATCTTCACCATTGTTTCAAACAAAGTACTACATTTTTACGTTATTGCTAACTTACGCTTCTTCTCCTGAACGCCTCGAGCTTGTCTGGGCGTAGGCCATTACCATGGAGGACGTTTGTCCCTCCACGGGGACGTGTGGTAAGATGAACTGGAGTGGTTTACGGGAGCCTTGTTCAGTGAGACAGTGTTCGTAGGTGTTGTTGCAAGTGTGGATGATTGTGGTAGGGTGTGTGTTCAGTATTGTTTGTATTTTGGATGAGAGATGGGAAAAACAGGTGCCGGCCCATTCCGGTGCACAATCTAGTGATTAGGAATTATACAATTATCTTCAATATGTTTCAATCGTATAGAAGACGCAAAAAAGAGTGTTTACGATACATTAAAACTAATATTCTGAAGTTGCTCTGATGGTCATAACGTAATGGATATCCCAATTAGAACTACATTCTTCTTATAAATACCCGTATAACCTCACCGCTAGTTTGTTTTTGTATGCTATTGTGTCTGTTAAACAGGTCACCGGATGATCACCATCATATATATTATTTCAGTAAGTTTTTTTTTTTTTTTTGTTTGTTTGTTACAAGCCAATATCTTCCTTGTTAACTAACCGAAATGTATGAATGACGTATCTTTTTTAAGGCTTAAGGTCTCCACTTTCATCACATCATATTTTAAGAAAAGAATTTTTCGGAGTTCAACCCTTAAAGGGAAAAAAATGTCATATTTATAAAATCCGTTTTTTTTGTATCACTAAACATTTATCTCCCTGCGTTCCTAACCGAAATCAATAAATGGAGTATCATTTTAAAGATTAAGATTTCCGCTTTAGTGACATCATATATTAAGAAAGGAATTTATCGGAATTCGACCCTTAAAGGGCAAACGTATCAATATTTCTGCAACGCGTTTTTTTGTCACCAGCCATTTATCTCCCTTGATATCTAACCGATATAGATAAATGAGGTATCAGATTAAAGATTAAGGTCCTCTGCTTTGGTCACATAATTTCTTAATAACGAAATTTTTCAGAATTTGACTCTTAAAGGGAAAAAGTAATAACTAGAGACCGCATTCTATGCATTTGCATATAAAGCCCATTTTCACCGGTTATTGCATATTTTACGTAAAACCTAGTGATGATGAATATTTTCGCTGTATTTACAATATTTTCCGGTAGTGTACGAAGTTAATAAATGAAATCTTACGTTGTAGCCGGCAAAACCTACTACCGGCACGGCGCTTAGCCTACGAAGAATCGCTGAAGAACTACGACTAATGTTTGGGAATGTAAATAAACTCATTTCATCATCAAAGCAAGTGTTTCTTAACGCACGTTCTCGTAATAATGCCTATTAAAAAGAAAAAAAAATGTCAAATGTGCCTTTACCTCCGACACCAGTGGTAACTCGGTGGGCGATCTGGGTTGAAGCGGTGCCGTTTTACAAAGAACATTTCGAAGCCATTAAATGTGTAGGAAACGAAGCGATGGCAGTTTGTCAGTACAAGGAAGCATTTAACAATTCTAGTATTAAAATCATAGATGTGATTAGCATTCACTTTTCCTAAATACCAGCGAGTATTAAAAAGCTTGAAACTCAAGGTTTTGCGTTGACTGAATATATTTAGTTAATAAATAAAATCCGAATAGCCAGACTTATTCCTGTGTAAACCTAAAGTGAAGTTTGAAAATATTTTCAACAATAACCCAGGTTTTGAACCTTTGTGTCAAATTTATAATTTTATTAAAGGAGCGTGAACTTTTTCTAGAAACAATACCTGCTAACACAGCACACAATTTCTAATACTGCCCAGTTACATCAGTGAATGTGGAACGGTCCATGTCCACTTACAAAAATATTTTGAGATACCGAAGACACAATCTTACTATTGAATATTTGGAACAGTATCTAGGCCTAATTGTTTACGTTTAGAAAATTAAAAAAGTTAAATAATTACTAATTATCGAATTTATATAAATGTTATTCAACTACTTACCAATTGCATGCTGATTTTGAAATAAAAAATCTAAAAATTACAATTCTTTATAATATAAATGCTACATATTTTGACACTTTTCATGCATATTTTAAGCATTTTTCGTGCATATTTGCATGCATATTTCTAGGTTTTTGCGCTGCATACCTATAATAACTGTAAAAGTCGCGCGTATGAAACAGTTCATAGCCTATCCGCTAGGTAGCAGTAGCATATATCAAAGGGATATTAATTAATAAACTGCTTCACTGGTGTCGACTTTTGTTACGTACCTACTACTAAACAAATAAACAAATAAACAATTGATACAAATGAGCCGGTTCTGCTTTACATTCCATTACTAGCTGCCATCCCACTATTTATCGTATTTTGTTAGCGAAATTTTCACACGGTTCATCTAGTATATATTATTTTTATAAGGTATTTTTTGTCACAAGTGATTATCTCCCTTCATACCTAATCGAAATCGATAAATGGGGTATAATTTTAAATATTAAAGTATCCGCTCTGGTCACATCATATTTTATGAAAGTATTTTTTCGCAACTTCGAACATTAAAGGCCAAAAAAGTCAATATTTCTAAAATGCGCTTTTTTTTTTTTTTTTTTTTGTACCACGAACCATTTATCTCCCTGTATTCCTAACCGAAGACGATAAATGAAGGACCATCTTAAAGATGAAGATCTCCGCTCTGATGATCATATATTAAGAAAGGAATTTTGCGGAATTCGACCCTTAAAGGGAAAAAGTATCAATATTTATGCAGTTATCTCTCTTGATATCTAACTGACATAGATGAATTAAGCATATTTTTAAAGATTAAGAACTTCGCTGTGGTCACAACATATTTTAAGAATGGGATTTTTTGGATTTTGACTCTTTAAGGAGCAACAATTCACTATCAATGATGTTTTTTTTTTTTCAAGAGCCATTTATATTCCTTGATATCTAATCGAAATAGATAAATGAGGTATAATTTTAAAGATTAGGGTCTGCGCTTTGGTCACGTCATATTTTAAGAAAGGAATTTGACCCTTATAGGGCAAAAGTATCATTATTTCCATATTTTTTTTTCTTTTTACGAGCCATTTACCTCTTTTTATACCTAGAACGTAAATGTATAAATGAGATATCGGTTTAAAGCTTACCGTATCCACTTAGGCAACATTATAAATCAGGAAGGAAATTTTTGGAATTTGACCCGTTGAAGGACCAAAGTAATAACTGTGAAAGTCGCGCGTTTGAGACAGTTAAGAACGAGGCCGCTAGATAGCAGCAGCACATATCACAGAGATATTAATAATCTGCTTCACTGGAGTTGCATTTTTTACGTAACTATTAAACTAAATAAATAAATAAATTGCTATCACGAACAACCAACCTTATTGTTTTCGGAAATTTTCGCACGGATAATCTAGTAAATGTTTATCAACGCAATATTCGATCAATAAAGTATTGAATTGCAGATGTTTTATGGTAGGAAAGCAAAACGAATCATTGCATAATAGCGAATTATCTGTCTACTCATACATCGGTAATTTTGGAATTTTGTTTAAATACGCTGTTAACAGCAAAAACAAACAGGGTTTAGCTGGATCAATGGAACAAAATTCATGCCTGCAGTTTTGTACAACCTTAAAACCTATTGGAGAAAGCAGATGGCTGTGCAGCAAACGAATGTCGGTAGGGAAGTAGGGAGTGAGGCCAATTCCAAGTTGAGTGCGGTCTCACGCGGGCTGACGGGTACAGGTGCCAGCGGTGGAACCTGATTAGCGCTGGTAATTGACGGCAGTAACAGGCGAGTTTGTCACTCGATTACCACCCCGCAGCCCTCAACACAGGGCGCTAAAGCTCCGTCATACAAACCGAAATTTTCAAGCTGCAGTATCGTAATCTGTCCGACTGGTTTGCTTGTGGCATCCACATAGCCGTATTTTTACAATACATTTTTGTAAGTCGAGTATTACAGAGATACCAGAAATTTAAAATTCAGTTGCTCGTCTGAGAGATATAAACCTGGTTAAAACTCGGATTCATAATTTATTTAGTTATCTACACCGATACCAACATTAACCAGTTTACGTCCAGTGCGATAGCAATTATTTAGCAATGGATCTGTGACCTGAACCAGAATAAACCGTGGCTTAGGTCTATTTAAAGAGAACTTCTATGGAGGTGCCTGAACTGAGGTGTGAACTAGTTGCGACAGGCTGAAGCGACACGCGTTTGCGTCTTTAGCGTATGCGCAATGTGTCAACCGAGTATAGACACGCAATGGCGCATGCACATCCGGCTAGCCCTAGAACGCTTGTTTCTCTCAACGGTTTTTAGTATAAGAACATTTGTTATTTATTGTTATTACAAGAATATTTATCCGTTTTTAAGACAAATTAACGGATGATTGTAGCCAAGAACGGGTAGATGTCGTTACAATAGCGTCAGGTGTTGTAGAAATCCAATGCAATTAGTCTTCAGCGTTAATTCATAATCTATATAAAGTTGTAAGCGAGCTGCGTGTTTCTGAGAGTTTGAGATGGCATCATGTAAAAACCACTGCAGCTTAAAAATCTGGGTAGTCTCTTACAACTATATGGGAACCTAAGGATGGAACAAGACATTGTAATCATTTCGATATGGGACAGATATGCACCACAGATCACTCTGTATTTTAGATGAGCATTTCTTTCAAGAAATACTGACAAGAGGTCACACTACCACTTTTTGAATTCTGTTCTATTTTTTTGACTTCGGTTATTTATTTCGTCAGTTTTCTGAAACAAAGTACATTAAACTAAAAGGAATCCCACAAAAACAATTCTTGTAAAAAGAGGCCAAGTCTCGTCTTCGTGCAGTGACAAAAAGTTATGAGATCTTCCTCTGAGCCAAGTCTACACTTTTCAGTGTATATTCACTTCACTTTAAGAAACAATCGTTTCTCTCGGTATCATAGATCGTTTATTTAGGATAAAAAATCTGATGACTTGACCATTATGCATGTCATAATTTGAATTTAAATTGAGGGCATAATATATATACTTGTCAAATTCAAAAAAGAGCGATGGAAATCTTGGCCTTTACGTATTTATAAGTTTGTGTACGTTAACTAAAACATGGCACGCAAAATGGCCAAGTCATCAGATTTTTTATCCTAAATAAACGATCTATGATACCGAGAGAAACGATTGTTTCTTAAATTGAAGTGAATATACACTGAAAAGTGTAGACTTGGATCAGAGGAAGATCTCATAACTTTTTGTCACTGCACGAAGACGAGACTTGGCCTCTTTTTACAAGAATTGTTTTTGTGGGATCTAATTTCTTTTTGTAAGTTTATCGCTTATTCTGAATCACCGCTCAATTGTAAAGATTCCATTCGAAAATCGGTTAATAAGAACATTTCAGATTTTAAGACATAAATATACGTTTACCAACAATGCTCCAATCTCTGAAAACAATTGATGTGACCAGTAGCCGAGCAATGCAGATTGACGCTGGCTTAACTACCACCATAAATAAATTACTAGTAACTTCCAAACTAAGCATAAGACCATAGTAAAATTTAAGATGTCACTTAAAATTGCTTATCTCTTTGCATTAAAAAATTCTCAGCCATGTAGCTTCATCGGGAGAAAAGCAATTAAGCCACAAATATGTGCCAGAATTTTTCATATTTGGGATTGTAATTAAATAAATACGGGAGAAAACTCCAATAATAGACTTTTCACATGATATTGGGGTGAAATCATATATGTGTACCAAATTACTTCTTTCTGGGATGGCTGGAGGTACAGTGGGATATTGATATTGGGGTGTCGTGGTCAAAATAAAATTTTGAATTTCAATAACTTCCAGAATAAGAAAGGCAAATAAGTAACATTTAACACATTAGTTGAACTTAGTAAGCTCACTCTACAATTGAAATCTGAAGTGTATAAAGTTATTAGGGTAGGAAGCGATTTCACGTTAGGGGTAGGTAAGGGGTAGATATATGGAAATTTACGAGTTTGTTGGTATGTGAGTATGTGAGTAAAATTTTATCTGTGTAGCAAATTTCAGCTTTCCACGGCTACGGGAAGAACCTCAGAGTTTTGATGATCATCAGTCAGTCAGTGAGTAAGTGAGTGACAAATTCGCTGTAGTTTGCATCCTAACAACAACCGAACTAAGACCAGTATCGAAATAACATTTAGTACGTTTGCTAAGATTGCTGATATCTATGCACAACAGAAATTTGAGACATGTAGCATAAATACAACCGAAGAAATTGAGGTTCAAAAATGGCCCGAATCGTTTCGAGAAAAGGGTAGGCAGTGCCACCGTTGACTCGACTTGTCGGGTGCACTGCCGTGCACTCAAATTATAAATACGGAAGTAGGTCTCTGTTTTTTTGTTACGTTTTAACGACTTAGTGGATATACCAATAATGATGAAATTTGACAAGGAAATACTATGTATCTGTAGGAAGTACACCGGAAATATTTTTTTCGGTATGAATAACAATTGTATTCACGAAATTTTTAGAACTTATCGAATGGTGACGTGTGTTAGTTTGTAATGTTACATCCGTTGCTCAAGCTGTGCTTCTATTACTATTACAATTACTCCGCGATTCACCAAAAGTGTTTGGCGGAGGGTGCATTGCACCTATCAGGAAAGGTAATGGTTTGGAAGGGATATACGGGATATGGCAGGAGGCGCCCATGGGCTATTGTGAGGAACCATCCCAGCATTCGCCTGGAGCGATCTAGGGAAACCATGGAAAACCCAGATCAGGATGGCCGGAGTGCTATATCGGAAGCTACTCCTGTCCGATTTTGTGTTTACTCGCCCGGTAAATCTATTCTATTCCATTCCCTAATCGCTCGTGGAAAAAATGAGTAGAGAAATGAATCGGTTCTGGCCCTGATTTCTCTTATCTTATTTTCGCGGTCATTCCGAGATATGAATGTTGCTGGTAGCAATATTTGTTTGCTGTCATTCCGAAATACGTCAGTCGAGAATTTTTCAATTAGCTTCCGTCGAGAGCAAAGCCTTCGGTGCTCCAGGTCTTCCCAACCTAACTCCTTCAACATGGCACTTACGCTTTCCCTCCAACTATATATACCTGTCACGAATCGGGCGGCTCTTCTTTGGACCATCTCTAATGCCTCCATTAATCCCTTTTGATGAGGACCCCATACAGAGCAACAATATTCCAGGTGAGGCCTCACTAGTGACTTGTACGCAATCGATTTAACTTCCGGAGTGCATTGTTTTAAATTACGACCTAGAAATCGAAGCATACGATTTGCTTTCCCAATTACCTTCTCGATATGCTCATTCCACGTCAAATTATTACGAATTGTTACCCCTAGGTATTTAGCGGAATCTACCGTTCTAAGGACAGTGCCATTAATTGTATATTCAAAGCTAAATGGTGTCACCTTTTTACTTACACGCATGACTTGGCACTTTTTAGCGTTTAACTCCAACTGCCAATCTTTACACCACGCAATTATTTTCATAATATCGTCTTGTAACAAAGCGCAGTCGTCCTGGGTTGTGATTTCACGATAAATAATAGCATCATCGGCAAATAATCTTTTCATTCCCCTTATTATGTCGCACAAATCATTAATGTATATGAGAAACAACAGAGGCCCTATCACGCTTCCTTGGGGAACCCCGGACTTCACTTCGGCAAGTGATGAACGCTCACCGTCGAGAACTACACACTGTGTTCTGTCCTTCAAAAAGTCTGCAACCCAATCACATATTTGTCTAGATATACCGTAACCGCGAAGTTTCATAAGTAACCTAGTGTGAGGCACAGTGTCGAAAGCTTTTTTGAAGTCTAATAAAACTAAATCAACCTGGGATTGCTTATCTATAATACGGCTCAAGTCGTGAATTAAGAGGGCAAGTTGTGTTTCGCAGCATCGGCCTTTTCTGAATCCATGTTGATTTGGGTTTAAAAGCTCATCTTCATCCAAAAACCGCATGACATTTGAATAGATGATGTGTTCTAAAATCCTGCAAAATATTGAGGTTAACGAGATCGGCCTATAATTTTGAGGATCATTAACATTCCCACTTTTGAACACTGGACTTACGATGGCGGTCTTCCATTCGGCTGGTATTTTTCCTTGATCCAAGGAGGCGGTATATAATTTCATCAAATACGGCGCAATTTCCTTTGCGTACCTAGAGTAGAATCTTGTAGGAATACCGTCTGGTCCTGGAGCCTTGTTGGGATTTACATTCATAAGCAGTTTAGTTATTCCCTCGACATCGAGAACGAGATCATTCATAATTTTGTTGGTTCGATTGTTAAATATCGGAATCTCCTCCGAGTTTTCTGACTTGAAAGCTTTTTTAAATACATTATTCAAAATTTCTGTTTTCTCGACGCTAGTTTCTGATAATTCCCCATTTTCATTAATCAACGACGGCATGACCTTTCGAGAGCCTCTTATTAATTTGACATATGACCAGAACTTTTTTGGATTAGTAATCAGATCTTCGGATAAATTTCTGGCTTGGAATTCTTTAAACGCATCACGCATTGCCTTACGCACATCCGCTCGCAAGTGGACTAATTTAGCGCGATCAGATGAGTCCCCCGATTTCTTTACCGTCGCATGTAAACGCCTTTGCTTCCTGAGCAAACGTTTCACTTCCCTATTGAACCACGGGAAGTTTTTACTAACCTTAATAAACTTCTTGGGAACAAATTGATTTAAGCCGGTCCATATTATTTCTTTCAAATTAAACCAAAGTTCCTCAACATTTGTATTAAGCGTGTACGTTTCAAAATTTTTCGCCAAATGATCGACCATAAACGCATCATTTGCCTTATCGAAACAATATACGAGTTTGTCTTTATCATGCTTCAAATTCAGCCTAGATTTTAAAGTTACCACAATCGCCTTGTGATCACTTATACCGTCATCTATACAAACTTTATCTACAATATCCGGATTGTTAGTAAGAAAAAGATCCAAAATGGACGAGGAATCTTTGACGCTCCGCGTTGGCTCTTCGACCATCTGTTCAAGAGAATTTTCCGCGAATGATTCCAGCAACGTTTCGGTTATTAACCTATCTCTTCCGCCTGATCTGATTTCTCGCGCGATTTGTTAGTGTATGATTTGTTATTAAATTTCGTTTAGAGACAAATCGTATTATTTAATATAGAGTTCGATTTGCTCAGCACTGTACTATTATTTTGTGTCTGCTTGAAAGTTTCTGGCATCAGTTTATTTTGTCTTCTTTTTTGACATGGCTTGCGGGTGTAAACCTAGCCTAAAGTGTAGCTCTAGCAGCTCTAGCAGCTAAAGTTATTAGAACCCAAGAATTGGATGCTCATGCTAAAGAAAGAAGAAAAGACCAAGCTGAATTAAAGTTGCCATTAGTTAAACACCCCCACCACACACACACACACACACACACACACATCCCCGAACCCCCGCACCTTCGTTTGTTTTTCTGTTTTTAAATATGTTGGACATTAATTCTCTTCATGAGACAGGTTCGACGGATTGAGCATACTGATTCATCCAGAACAAACCAATTAACCTGCAAATATGTACCGGAACGTTTCACGTTTGGGTTTCCATTGAATAAATACAAGGAAAATCAGCAATATCATTACCAACAATTCCCCAATCTCTGCAAACAATTAATGTGCGTTGTAGCCTAGCAATGAGCATTGTCGCTGGTTTAACTACCACCTCAAATAAATAACAAGTAACTTCCAAACTAACCATAGGAACAAAGTATAATTTAAATCTTTTGTTAAACTTGTTTGCCTCTATATAGTATAGAAATGTCAGGTTTATAGCTTAATCCGGAGCAAAGTAATTAAGCCGAAAATATGTGCCAGAATTTTTCATGTTTGGGATTATAATTAAACTAGCTGATACCCGCGACTTCGTACGCGTGGATTAAGAATTTCTTTGCCAGAATTGAATATAGAAAGTTTTTGGTAACAAAGGATTGGTCCCAAACAACGAGTCGGCATAATATGACAGGAAAGCCATCACTATATCATTCTACCGTGGAACCTGTCTCTTGAACAGAATCAATTCCCAACATATTTAAAAAAAAACGAAGGTGTTGGGATGAGGGGGGGGGGGGTGTTAACTAAGGGTAGCTTTATTTCAGATTGGTCTTTTCTTCCTTCTTCTGCATGAGCATCCGATTCTTGGGTTCTAATTACTTTAGCTGCTCGTGCTCTGCTAGAGCTAGCTACAATTTAGGCCAGTTTACGCCCGCAAGGCACGTTAAAAAAGAAAAGAAGACAAAATAAACTGGTGTCAGAAACATTTAAGCAGACGCAAAGTAATAGGACAGAGAAAATCTACATCTATACTAAATAATACGTTTTTCTCTCTAAACGAAATTTATTAACAAATTATTCACTAAGATAAT
The DNA here is from genome assembly GCA_031002005.1 of Vandiemenella viatica. NCBI lineage: Eukaryota > Metazoa > Arthropoda > Insecta > Orthoptera > Morabidae > Vandiemenella > Vandiemenella viatica. The sequence continues at coordinate 146,263,733 of JARYHS010013630.1, forward strand.
GCGCTAGAAGCACACCTTGAGCAACCGACCTAACATTACAGACTAACACACACATCCGTCTCTCCGTCACCATTCCATAAGTTCTCAAAATTTCGTGACTACAACTGTTAATCATATCGAAAAAAAATGTCCTGTACCCTCCCTACAGATTTTACTTGTCAAATTCCGTCATTACCGGTATAGGCATTTAGTCGTCATAACTGTAACAAAAAGTTAGAGACTTACTTCCGCATTTATAGTATTATTACTGCAGATCACACACACACTGACTGCGAATCACCCCTGAGCGGTCAATATACGTAAAAAATGTGCCCACTTACAGCATTGCAATACTACTTACGATTTTCCTCGCATTGCACCCCTAAATTTGTGATATCTACAGTTTAACATTCAATCCGAATAACCGACGGTCCAGGCGTGACTCTTACGACCAAAATCAATTTTTTTTAAAATCTTTGCCTCCATTGGGATTTGATCCGGCGGTACAAACATTAGTAAGCAAGCACGTTAACCAACGGGCTACCAGCCTACAATAGTGTATGGAACTACAGAGTCTTCCACATCCTAAACGTCGGTCTATGTTCATTTCGGTAATTTTTCAAATTTACGTGACATAATGATGATAAATTGTTCAACCAAATATAGACAGTATTTTTCTCCATGTTTAAAGGAAAAGTGTGCAAAGTTTCATCGAGATCGGATGAAAACTGTGGATTTGTATGAAGAATAAACAAACAAATATTCATCTTTTTATATATAGATAAATACGGGGAAAAACTCCAATATCAGATTTTTCTTATGATTTAGGGATGAAACCATATATGTGTACCAAATTACTTGTTTCTAGGATTACTGGAAGTACAGTGGAATTTTGATGTCGGGATGTTGTGCCGAAATAAAATTTTGAATTCCAATAACTTCAAAAGTAAGAAAAGGAAAGAAGTGTAATTAAACAATTTAGTTAAACATATTAAGCTCACTCTATAGTGAAAATCTGAGCTTTATAAAGTAATTAGGGTAGAAAGCGATTTTACGTTAGGGGTAGATAAGGGGTTAGGAATATGAAAATTTACGAGTTTCAGACTTTTCTTATAATATGTGGGTAAAATTTTATCTGTGTACCAAATTTCAGCTTTCTACGGCTACGAGAAGTGCCTTAGAATTTTGATGATCATCAGTCAGTCAGTCAGTGAGTGAGTGACAAAATCTCTGAAGTTTGCATCCGAATAACATACGAACTAAGAACAGTAACATAATTAAATTAAGTACGTTTACTAAGATTGCTGATATCTATGCATAACAGAAAATTGAGACATGTAGCATAAATACGACCGAAGAAATTGAGGTTCAAAAATGGCCCGAATCGCCTCGAGAAAAGGGTAGGCAGTGCCGCCGTTGACTCGACTTGGCGGGTGCACTACCGTGCACCCAATTAAGCGAATCAAAAGTTATAAGCATAAGTAATATGTAATTTATTATAAGCATCTTTGTGCTAGAAGAGATACCTAAGACTAAGATTACTTTACTACTCTTCCGATTGTATATATATTGGTTTTTGACTTCGGTTATTTATACACTAATCAAACAACTACAGTATAGCTTAACACTTCAGTAAGCGTAGCGGAATTTTGATATTTAATTAACGGTAAAAATGTTTGTGCGCAATGTCGATATTAATTAATAACTGAAAATGTATTGTCGTTAATCAAACCACTAAATCATACATTAACACTTCCATAATTAGATTGTGACTTTTAATTTACTGTAAACATCTGTGTGCTTAATATCAATATTTAAACCTGATAGCATTGTGCTGTTTTTTTCCATATCGGAATATAGAAATGTAATCTTTTACGGAAATGATATTTTTCGTTGCGACCACAGATGTAATCCTAACCAAAGCTAATGCTTAATGATATCGTTCTATTCTTTTTATTCGGTTAGGATACCACTAACCTACAATAATCATCGTGAGATTTCATGGATAGGTGACATATTTTCGCACCATCCTGGGGGGGGGGGAGGGGGGAGGGAGGAGGGGGGGGGGGGGGTGTACGCCCTCTAGTTGGGGGATCTATATCTTAGATGATTACTGGAACTCGACTATAAACCACGATCAGGGCAGCTGGTATGCAGGGAGCAGAGCCCAGTTATACCTCCCGGATGGAGCGACTTCATTCAGATTTTCTTCGGATTAGTGACAATAAATGGAAGAAGGTGCAGAATTTCTGCTTCGAGAATACAGACTAGTAAGTACACTGGCTACCGACGGGTGAATTTGTAATTAAGAAGGTAGAGTTGGAAAACGAGTAAGGTATTATGAACAATTTAGTAATACAATTATTTTGATGAGAACGGAAACTAAGCCTGCACTGACGAAATTAGTTTAGTACAAGTGTATGTGCCTATAAAAAACCTTATGAATAAATACGGAAAATTCTAACAGAAATGAAGAGTCATTAAAATCTGTCAAGGTGGAGAAAATTGATATTCTCATGATCGATTGGAACGTGACAGTGGGAATAGGAAAATAAAGGAATCTTCTAAAAAATTTCGACACAGAAAAATAATAATATGAGAACGTTGGCTTTCAGAATATTTAGAAAAAGGAACTAATCATAGCAATCACGCTATTTAATAATCATAAAAGAGAAGAATCTACACGCAGAACCGTCAAATGGATAATGGTTGATATCAGATATATTATAGCATGGACTAAATGGAGATTCAGAAACGAAGTTCCATGTCGTACAGCATACCCGAGAGGTGATACACATTCCGATCACGATCTCATGGTGATGAGATGTAGATTGAAGTTCAAGACGATAAAGAGAGGAATACATTTGACTCAAATTTGGACTGATTAAACTCAAGGAATCTCACATGAAAGGTATTTTCAGGGAATGCATATACGGTTTAAAGAATAACTGTGTAAACATATTCAATCAAAGAAGAACAGAACACAATGAAATCTAGTAAAGAAACGTTTGGAACGAGAACATAATTTCGTAAAAATAGGAATGTGTTTTGGAGATGATGAACGTGGATAGACGTTTGTGAAAAAGTCTGACAGAATGAAGGGAGACAGTGGAAAGTCATATTCTAGTACATGGGTTAATTCGTATTCGAAGTCGGAAACTGTAGAGGGATGAAACGTTGGAATGTGTGAAGCAGATAACTGAGGACTTAAATTGCAATTTTATATTGAAATAAAGAATAGAAATATATGTTCGTAAGAAAACTGAAATATATTTAAAAATGTTAGTTTATATGTTATTATTACGTGATATTGTATTATGAGCTTTCAGGCACGTGGTGAAATAGTCCCCCCCCGAGCATAACACACCGTCGACGTTGTCACTGGTGGCTGGAGAGGATTGGGGGCGACAAATGAGAAGAAATTCGTCCAGTTCCTTTTGAAGGAACCATCTGCCTCGAGTGATTTCAGAAAACCACTGAAAACCGAAGTTATGGATTATCGGCAGTCGCCGACCCCGGCAGCGTAGGGGTAGCTGCTTGCTTCTCGTTGCAGGGGTCACCGGTTCGAGTCCGGCCAAGGGCAAGGGTGGTTTTAATTAAATGTTGTGTTTGTCTTGTGTCGTCCTTACAGAATATAGAATATAATCACACTGAAATGAAATGTTTACATTTGTAAGAGAAACACACACGTTGAGCTGGCTGTATGGCTAACATGGCCAAATGCCAATTTAAAAAAAAAAAAAAATTATCGGCAGTCCCATCCACCAGACACTATGTGGTGACTGAGAAAGAGGGATGGGATGGATAGAAAGTGGTAGGAATGAACAATCAGCAAGGATATTATGTAATGTATAAGGCATCTCCGCTCATCAGGATACGCTCGTATAGTAATTAAATGCATATATAGTGTGGTCTGTTGAGAAACTTGATCAGGGATGGTACGGTATGCCTGGTATTGTTGGCGAAGAGACCCCGAAGGATGGTTCGGAAGCCGAATGGCAAATCTGCACACATTCTTCCGCTGTGGTGGCAGAATCTACAGCTTAAAGTACAGTAGAAAGCGCGGAACTTTCGCAGCGTACTTACACCGATTAAACTTTTCCAGAGTTGGTGCTCCTGTTAAGTAGGTGCAAAAATTTTAGTCCAGACCGGGACTCGAACAGGAAATCTTGAATTTTCAGAAATGGAGCTTTAAAAATGACCTACACAGTTAATTAAATTTGGTGGAGTTCTGAAGCCTATGTCGAATAATTCTGCGAGGTTTTAGTAAACTGGCATTAGCCATTTCTGGTTACGCAATTTGTAAAAAAGCCGAAACGATGACGCCCAGGATAGAATTTAGGTCCAGGTGCAGCAATCGTTTGGGCTTTTCCTCAAACTACTCCGGGTAAATGCTCTCCCTTACCAATGACCGTTCCTCAACTTTAATAAAAAGCTGATACAGTTAACGTCACTGAAAACGTAATAATCAATACTTAACACACGCTCAACCATCGTCTCTGGTATCCCGGTGATTTTGAACTTTTTTGAGGAATCAGGTAGAACTGTAGTTTTTATCATAATGCATTTAAATTCTCAAACTTTATGGCTTTTGCTTCCAGATTCACTGTAGCTTGCTGGATAAACATTATATGTCCTGTATAGTTTTGTATACGTTGTTTACCCAGAGTAGTAGGTGTAAACACTGTCTTGAAACGTACTCAACAAATGAGATAGGAAAAAAGCAGTTTCATTCGAAACGTTGTTACTAGCGCCTACGAGAACATGAAATTAATTATTGTTGGTAGTTCATACTATTACTATGGCTTGCTTGCTATTCAACCAGAAGGTTGGTTCGATCCTTCGATACTTAGTCTGGTATTGGAGGTAGGGTGGCCAGTTGCTTTCCACCTTACTTAATCACAACCGGTAATCCAACTGCGTAAAGTGAACCTACAGTTTAACGTGGAATCCCAACCACGGAAGTTCACATTATGCAGCATTTTGTACAAAGATGAAGGTCGGGTTAAGGGTCTACGAAAATCCCCATAGAGACAGGGATTTGAACCGGGAACCTTTCGACTTCCACTCAGATACCTTTACCACTGAGTCACCTGGCCGCTGTCTATTGCTATCAGACATGTATGTATGTTACCTATTTTTAACTCCCTGATTGCTTCACTTTTATACACCGGTGTAAGGAACATGGTTCTACGAACATGCAGCTCTGTTAATGGCCCATAAAAATTTATATCGCAAGTAATATCTATGGCTGTGGGGGGCTAGCTGCCGACCGAGGGCCATATTTTATGTAAGAGGAGCACCATGCTGGCCGCGGGAAGTGGTGATTGGACGACCACCGCAAGCAGCTGCGACCTAAGAGGAAATTACTCTCACCACAAATCCTTCGCTCATTGCAGTTTCAGGCAGGACAAACATGACGCAATTGTTACATTCTACTGCATCCGTTTACTTTAGTAACAGATATCCGTAGTCAGAATATCTTGGAATATATCAAAGGGAAATACTTAAATACAGCCATGCGTCTGAATAAACTGGATCCTACTGCTGAATAAATCACAAACTGCGATAACATCGTACTATTAATATTAATTCCAATTTATGTTTCTACAGAAATGTAAAAATTTCATCTGAAAGGTAATGTATTGGTCCATTGATACAGACCTATTTCTATAATTGTATTTACAATCTTAACTAAATACCATATTCTCTGTAATATCTCAAAACGCTGAAGAGTTGAACTATTATTTCTGCCTGAGTGTTATTTAAATAGTTCCAGATCCTTTCTGCCGTTAGTTTCAGTGAAAGGTCACCGACTGAAGCCTGATTACGGGAATAATATTCATTTTACGCTGACCACGTAAGGTATGAGTGAGCCCCACTTAAAGAAGTGATGCGTGTTGTTTACATATCTCTGTAGTCAGACACCAACTGTCTCATCGCATATTTAAAAAACGGGGCTGTTGAACTTTGGAGACTCATCTGTCTCCTCAGTTTTTTTGCCTAATACTGTGTATGAACTAAGTAAGCTGAATTAAGTATACATCCAAAGATACTGAGAATAATTTTGATATATTGTGTTTGCTGAAGTAATCGAATACGCTGAGGATATCTCTTAAAATAGATCTTATGTTTATGAATCAAGTAAACTGTACAAAGATTCTGAGCCGATTGCGTATCCGAAGATTGTATCTATAAATATTAATTTTATGAACTATGTATACCTAGAAGACGGTATTTTTAATAAATCTGATTTTAGAAACAGTGTGTGTCGTGACGAATGTACATCCAAATGATTGTTTAGTACTTATAGTACTTAAGATGGCTGTATGGTTTCTGTGCCGAAGGCCCATAAATTAAAAAAAGTTTCATTACTCTCCCATAATGGGCGATGAATGCTCTTCCAATCAATTTTAATGGAAAAATTTGTCACGATGATAATGAATTGAAGTGTTCGACAAACGAAATTTTATGAACACCTGGTTTCTGTTATTTAGCTTAGTTCACGTTAGTGTTTGAGAGAGAGTCTTATATGGGGGGCGGTATGTGGAGGAAGCTGCTGTAACTGTTTGAGGACATCGTGCGTGGTTGGGCCTTATCGCGGCTCGCAGACCCGTCTCCCTGCTTCTTAACACCCGCTCCCGGCAGTTTATCCGCGGTTACGGCCCCACTGGGGGTTCACCGATGCCTTGCGTCGTTAAATGTTCTACTTCGACCGTAATTGGACATTTGTTACCTGATGTCAAGAGTGGCACCTCAACTTCCTCCGCTTACTGCTCTATTTCTTGCCGTAGGGGAGGCGTTTCGTTTAAGTTCACAGGTGCCAGTAGGATGAGACATAAAATGTGAGGTGCCGGTACTTTTACAACAGAAACACACCCATATCGCAAACTGAACGTCACGAAAAACACTGCTGCACCAGTAAGCAGGCAGTCAGAACTGATGTCGCCCGATCGGGGATGTTTCATGACAAGGTTACAAATAATTAGATTCGAATAAATAGTATCTAGAGGTAATAATTGAAACACTGTGGTAATACCTTCTTGGTAGACATAAAGACAGATCAAAGATTGAGCTTAGGAATCTCTAGGAATACGAAATAACAATGTCGTGTCTCGGTAAATAGTTTCCAAATAAAGAAACGTTAAATCGAAGTACGTCAGTATGCATAAGTATTCTTTAATCCTGACAAACAGTAAAACCTGTCGCTAAGTTTAAGTCAGCAAGAATTTCCTATAAGTGAAGTTCAAAGACACAGAAACCAATTATTCACGATTGCCTATGTTTGTTGTAGATCAACTTCTCCGCCTATACGCAAGCAGTGTTTGACCAGCCAGTATATTCCAGTGCTTTACTGTCTCACATACGCGAATGCGGAGATGGTTCCTCACAATAGCCCATGGGCGCCTCCTGCCATATCTCTTATAATCCTTCCAAACCATAACCCTTTTCGATAGGTGCAATGCACCCTTCGCCACACACTTTTAGTGAATCGCGGAGTAATAATAATAATAATAATAATAATAATAATACGTGATCAGTGACCCTTTAGAGTTTAGATCATACTGTGGATGAATTACCCTTTGTAATTACGGTATTAAATTATTTTTATTAGTTGCATAAACGAATTATTCCTGCACTGAACGAAAACATTGTAATCCCACAAACACTAAAAGAAATTTGTTCGCGAGACAACACGGCCTGTAATGACTATGCCGTCAGAAAGAGGTTTGAAACTAATCTATAAACGGTCATATCATTTTTACAACAAAACAGTTGAAGTGTCCGAGTAGGAAATAGCAGCCATTGTCGATGAGCAGCGGAAAATACAGTGGATTGATTAATATTTGCATTGATTTAATGTTTGTTCCCGTTAATTGTTATGAGATACTTTGATTTGATTTATGCTGTGGGGTTGGATCGCGATTACTAGATATCTTGCGGCTACCGCTCTACAATTCCCCGAGACGGCGAAAACCAAAGGGCCCCGTCTTCACATTTGCTATGGGCTCCGCGCTGCCCTAATCCGGCCCTGATTAGTGCATGTATGTATTTGAATTTTGGTTGCCTTTCTTGAGAGACGTAGTAAATTTAATAATGTGGGTGACTCAGTGCAGTTTAGAATTCGAACAAGAGGCGGCGGTGTGTCCGCTGTCTAAAAGGACAGTGCTTGGAATAGTTCAGTTTTATTCGCTGTCGTAAATCGACAGCTAAGTCTTTAACTGCTTAACGTCTCTTTAACAGCGAGGACTTTAGAGACGGGAAAGTATGGGGGGTGGGGGCGGAGGCAAGGGATGGGAAGGAATTCGGCCATAGCCTTTGAAGGAAACATCTCGGCATTTGTTTGGAGTGATTTGGGAAACCATGGAGAACCAAAGTCTGGATGCCCGGACGGGGATTCGAAACGCCATCCTCCCGAATGTGAGACCAGAACGCTAACCGTTACACCACCACTCTCGATACTTCCTTGGAAGGAATGTGACTGTGACCTAGGCCCGTAACCTTGTACAGTTGTTACCACCAAAACACAACCAATAGAGGCAGGAATTGGCTTAAAATGTTAAACAGTTTAGCGCCAGAAGTGCCAGCTAATCAGACACCAGGAACTGTTTCGCTTCGAGGAATGAACTGCACGGCTTGAGTCGTGGGAGGATGATCTTCTGTTCCCGCGTGTTGTTTAACTAATTGGCTTATTGAGAAAGAGGAGAGAAATTCTACGCCCTGTGGAGTGTTGACCTAGGACCTCACGGAAGATGCGAGCTCCAGGTGACTGCTACCTGTCCTGACGGGAGACCCCTCGCCCAGCTGATGGAACAATGGAAGAGGCGGCTTCTCTGCTTTCAGTACGACACGGCGCCATAGACTGCGGCGTGCTGATTAGTGCACCCACATAACCGCTTACAAAATGTGATACACCAGCTCCTGCGTTCAGTAACTACGAACAATAAATTACAATGTCTTTGATAAAACAAATTATGGTTCGTTGCCGTAATTGTTTAGATAAGTAAAGTAATGATGTCTGCATCGTGAATGGAAATAAATCAGAAAATAATGTTTTCCATTATACAAAGTGAATAAAATCAATCTAAGTTCTTTTATCAATCATTTCTGCTGCATCATTTTCCCTTGTTTTATGTGAAAGATCATTACGGTTAAGAACCATGTCCACAACAATTATTTAAATAATTAATTAATAAATCGCAATACGTACCCCTAGGGATACTTCACAGTAAAGATAAAAAGTTACGGTTTTGCAGATAGAAGCTATTGCCGCAGGTAAATGTTGGTGTATCTCTTGTGGACAGCGATTTTGGAACTGAACTATTTAGTGATTATCATATATATTATTTCTATAAGGTATTTTTCTGTCACAAACCATTATCTCCCTTGATACCTAACTAAAATCGATACATGAACTATCATTTTAAAGATTAAGGTATACGCTTCGGTCACATCATATGTTAAGAAACTAATTTTTCCAAATTCGACCCTTAAAGGGCAAAAATTTCAATATTTATAAAATGCGTTTTTATTTTATTTTATTATTATATTTTATCATGAAGCATGTATCTCCCTGTATTCCTAACTTAAATCGGTAAATGAAGTATCGTTTTAAAGATTAGGATCTGCGTATTGGTGACATCATGTATTAAGAAATGAATTTTTCGCAATTCGACCCTTAAAAGGCGAAAGTATCAACATTTCTGCAAAGCGTTTTTGTCTCATGAGCCATTTATCTCCCTTGATATCTAACCGATATAGATCTTTTTAAAGAGTAAGGACTCCGCTGTGGTCACAACAGATTTTAAGAAAAGAATTTTTCGGAATTTGAACCTTAAAGGGAAAAGTATCATTATTTCCATAAATTTTTTTGTTTTGTTACGAGCCATTTATCTCCCTTGATTCCTAATTGAAATAGATGGATGAGGTATCGTATAAAGATTAAGGTCTCCACTCAGGTAACATTATAAATTAAAAACGAAATTTTTCATAATCTGACCCTTGAAGGACAAAAGTAATAACTTTGAAAGTCGCGGCTATGAGGCAGTTCAGAGCCAAGCCGCTAGACAGCAGCAGCACATGTCACAGATATATTAATAAACTGCTTCACTGGCGTCGACTACACTAAACAAAGCAAAATCAATACAAGCGAGGCGGCTCTTCTTTCGTCCTATTACAAATCACCAACCTTACTAGTAATCGTATTCGCAAAATTTCGCACGGGTCATCGAAGTCTACTGCTCAGCTAGATGTAAATTTTGTTACCTTAGAATATAACTTTCAAGTGTCTGTTTCTGTCTGTTCGTTTCATCAACAAGGAAAAATATGATTAACAAAATGGTGTAGTAACGCATAATCTCAATCTGACAAACTTTACATATACAGAAATTTGAGGAAGCCTAAACAATTTGCGACACAGTTAGCGTAAAAAATCCTGGTTGCCAACGGATTCATCTCTAGTTGCAGTGTGTGTTATATGTATCTAAGGCATATAATAATATCACAAGGACCGCGTCTTTTGTAACCGTTTGTTGTGGTCGATGTGTGACGTAACTGATACAGCGACTAGGATAGTCCAGTGTTCAACACATTATCTTTGAATTCATAGAATGACGTACGATCATCTATTTTCTTTTCCCAACGCAATAAAAAAATTTGGCCGAAGAGTGTGTTTAGTATATTAAAATATCAATAAAATATGAGTACTAGACAACACCGTTGAAGCTAATCTTAAAGTTTCTTCCCTCTTGTCGGTAGCATAGGGTTGCTGTAGTAATGAGGCAAAGTTCTCTCTGCAGCTCATAAATTTGTGAATTGCTGAAACACGATTTAGATATAGAATTAGATGCAATATAAATATGTTGCGACTCTCAGGATAAGACACTGGCCAATGTTACGTCGCTTGCAGCCGATAAACTTAGTTTTTCAACCGCATCATCACACAAACAGTGCAAAATACAAAAACTGATCCTCATCGTGTGCCAACGTTACTTAAATAATTCTGAATGAATTTCGGAGATGGAAACTTTTTTATCTATCACTTGAAGTAAAGGCGAGTTCAAATCCTTAGAACATAATTTTACCAAATGCTCCTTTTTCCTGGAAGTCTTTTATTTGATTTTATTAGGGTTTTACGGGGAACACTCCACCGCGCGTTGTTTTTAGTTTAATCTTTGAAGTATTAGTATCAAAGGTAGACCTGCAAAACTCGGATTTCTCTAAAAATACATATAATAATGTAAACTACTCGTTCTTCATTCTCTATTTTGCGAACCCTCCTCCACACATTGCCTTAGTTTCAAAAAATCCGTCAAATCACTACGTGCGGATTTAAACAGTTCATTTTTTTAACGGTCAAAGACATTAGTGCGAAAGATGATGAAAATAAAATAATCATTCCTTGTTAACACTGGATTATTTATTACAGAAGATAGTAATATATTGAAAGTACTATGATTATCACTGTTATCCGGTGACCATGGTTTGGCTGCTGTTCAGGATGGAGTTGCTCCTTCGTCTCAGCGATCTTTGGAATTTTAGGCGGGATGGTTTACCCTTGCCTCTCTCAGTTATGGCAGTGTGGGTGTGTTACTGTTTTGTGTGTATGACTGTGATGTGGATATATTCAGTGTAGTGTGTAGTTTCCATCGTGAATGAATGAACTATGAAGGTAAGGAAAGGGTGAAATCCGGAGCTGTCCCATTCTGGTCTACTCTTGCGAACAATACCAAAGGTGACGTCAAGCTTAACGTCCTCATAAGACCGACGAATCACCATCAATAGTGTTGCATGCCCTTACTCAATACGGACTACATAGAGGTTTGGGATTTAACGCAGGATTTTCAGGCACAATTTGGTGATTAGGACAAGTCCGCATGACGAAACTTTCTTTTACCACCGTGACTATAATTAGCTAACAGCGTCATAGTATCGGACGCCACCACGGTACCGTCACCACCAGAGTATATCTAACCCTTAAAACAGGATTACCCTTACCAGACATTAACATGAAACTATGGGTCCTTGGAACAACAAATAACTAAGAATCCCGCAATCCATCAATCAAGAACGAACAATACCAGGCGTTCAAAACAGCTTAATAAATTCACAGTTGCCAAACTTTCCATATTCACTTTAAATTTTTCTTTCCCATATGTTCAGTAGTACATAGAACCGTGCAAAATTTATGTAACATGGTGTTAGGTTCTTCGGTGGTTTAATTAATATAGTAATTAAGAAGTAGTCTTCCAAATTTCAGTTTAAGATTTTTGTTTATTTTCAAAATAACATCAGCGATATTGTTTACATGCAAAGATACAATCCACAGATACTACTGACGCATTTCCAAAGTGAATCTGTATCAACTGACTGTAAACTAACTATAAAACTAAACTCTGTCCTTCTGCCGATTTCTTTATATAGGCTCTATCGAAATTTCTGGAATTCTTCAAAGACTTCCGCGAGATATTTCTAGAACATTAACAATTTATCAAACAATTAAACATATTAAAAACAATCAGAAATAGTACTTAATCATTACAAAACAGTCAGAAGTGGAAATTAAAGATATTTAAACACAAAATTATTTACAGAAATCATTTTAAACTGTAGAAAATTGTCCTGTAGACATCGTAACTCGCATTAATACTTGAAATTACAAGCATTTAAGCAATTCTCTTGCACAATTCGGTTCTTAAACATATTAAATGGCCTTTAAACAATTTATTTTCATAAAACAAAGTCTATATACAAGAAATTGCAAAATAACCATACCAGATCATATTCAAGCAAACTTTAGCTCCTACAAATACTTCATTAAATATAATTCTACTTAAAGTTCAGGTATAAGGCCTGTTACAATGGCTTTGAGGTATGTTAGATATGTTTTGATTACTTTCATGAATGTGTTTCTAGTTGAAAGTATAAGTCGATTAATAATGCGTTCGATATGATCTATATCTGTTTCAATGTAACTCAGTTACAAATATTCTGTATGGCTAGATCTTCTGTTTCGTTCCTCACTTCTAATACCCTTAACACCAACAAACCAATTATGAATTAAAAATGCCTGGTTTAGCTGTGGATTACCAATATGAGAATGATGTTGGGTGTAGTGACAATGCGGACTGTGGCTGATTGAGAAGATTTTCCTATCGAACGTGAGTAATCTGAAGACTCATCACCAAACTGTTCTTACCTGAATAGGTATTGGTAGTAGAATTGGGAGTGGTACATGGAAGGGAAGATATGACCGCGACAACAAGCTGGAATGTGGTTTGAGACATATGGGAGTGGCAAATTGTGTGTTGTAGGTAAGTTAGTCAAGGATTGGAATAAATTGGCGAAGGACATGACGAACACTTTACCAGAAACTCTGAAAGAAATTATATCTAAAATTCGTAAATAGTAAAATTTGGTGGGTGGTGGTTTGCACTCAAAGAATTTAAAAAGCGAAATTAGAAATATAGGGACATATGCTCCATAGCAATTACACTAAAAATGTGAAATAAATTTACGACCACATTAGAGACGCCAGCAAAATTCAACATTTAAATATTAGTTTTAGATCATAGTTTTATATATGTTTGATGTAGGTTTTTGTGATTATTCTCGACGTTACATTTCTTTAAAATTTGGTTCTCTACATCTGATGTCTTGTTGGTACAGACAAGGTACAGCGAAGAGTTGTCGGAACAGATGACTAGTCGATCAGACTTACAATGAAGTCGCTTTCCGTCACGGAGCCGGAACAGGTATTAATTTGAAGCGTCATGCCGCGTCTTCTTGATGCAAGTTTGCGACCGGAATAGCGGCACATTGGTTTGCGGAGCGCCGTAACTCTGGAGCGCCGTGTTTACACGTGCAGATAGGCACCGGGCGCAGAAATGGAACGTAAACACGAGAATTGCGGGTCCGCTGATGAGACCTTGTCATCGCAATTCAGGAGAAGTCGGCGCAGCCTGTGCCCAAACTGCAAATGAGAGCGTGGCCCACATTCACGCCTTTAATATTCCCTAATGAACACGAGCAAAGAAACAGTCCACCCATTCTGCATGTCCAACAGCTAGGTGCTTCTCTTCCACGCAGCATTTCCTTCATACCGGACCCAAGCCCATAGCAGTAGATATGCTAGAAAGCACTTGGTTTTGCTACGAGGATAACAATAAATTAGAGAACTTGCTTTAGAGCAGGGGTAGCCAACCCAAATGATCTTGCGGGCCACTTTGCAAGTGTGTCATAACTCCGCGGGCGGCATATAAAATTATGTATCCCCATATCAGATTTAGACCCACTATACACATTTTTTGGAATGAAAAATGGAAACATAATGAGTTATTATTATCATGTTTACTATCATTCTTACTTGTAAACATAGATAATATAATAATAATGATACTAAACGCACATTTTAAAGAAGTATATAACACTAATAATGAAATATGAAACATATTTTGTAAAAGTGTGATGAATCTCGCGGGCCAGAAAAATGTTCAATGCGGGCCGCATGTGGCCCACGGGTTGGCCAACCCTGCTTTAGAGAATTGTCTGAATTTAAATTGCGCGATTTGAACGAATCGTCTCGTTTTATGTCAGAGTCCGTTCGCACAACTTTAAGCACTGTTTGTTACCGTTTTTACAGACCACCAGACTCACACCAATTTTCTAAACTTAAAAAAATCAACCTTTAACTTTATCAATTGTTATTTAATTATCATAAACAGTTGTTCTAATATTTATACACTCTTCCAAATCAATTAATCTCTTTGGTACACTCTTTTATACTAAGCTCTCTGCCATGGTTTCTGTTCTCTAAAAGATTTTTACTTATTTTTTATCTACAGAACTTAAATTGTGCTAAATTACTGAAACAGTAAAGCAGACATGTAGAGACCGGACATATTTTCAGAAAGTGTTTTAAATTGTGCCTTGTGGATATATTTAGCCAAGAAAAATAGTACTTTACTTAAAAAAACAAAATAAAGCTTTATAATTACATAAAACCATGTGTAAATGTTAAACGTTTAAATTCCAGCGTAAACAGTATATCACGTGATCTCGTCACGCGTGACGTCATACGCGTGTAAAGCAACTTGATCTGCTGTTTGTTATTCCAATAGTATTAAGTGATTTTAAAGCGTTTCGTGAAGTTACAGTCGTAATGAAACGAAAGACATATCGTTGGTGCTTAGTACGAATACTTCTATATCTTCTCCAAACAAATTACTTACTGATATATAACGAAAAGCAGAAATACGAATCAGTGGTTGTAACTAGCAATAAGACGGAATTTCAATGGATAAGATTTCTAACGAATTTTGCGTTCCGTTCACACCTTGCACTTGATAGTACCCGAATCACGACAAAGTTGTGCATATCCTATGGCATCATCACCAGATTGTCTCGGCGATCTAAAAATACGAAAAATCAAAACTTTAAGTCTATATTCTAATACATAAAAAAAATCACACGACAATATTCATAACAAAGACTGAATTTGCACTCGGTCGAGGTTATGTTTTCTTTTATTTCAAAATTCAATTAATTAGGCAAATACAGGATGTTCGCCGGGAAACGCTACCCGCTGCTATATAGCACTACAACGAAGAAACTGCTCGCGGCGAGCGAGCGGCCAGCTTCCCACATAGTTCAGCCGTCAACCGCGGAACTACTTAGAAATAATTAAGTATCATACACACGTATAAGTATGTGAATGCATATAAATATTACATAATTCATTAACCTACCTTACAAAAGATGCTGGAAGTGTTGCCCGTCTTGCGTAATGCGCATCTGACATCTTCTAAACTTGTTTCGAGACACATGCTGGATTTCACATTTCTCCATGGACATTATTACTTCACAGATTTTGTTTTAAAGTTCTTCAAAAATATGAGGATTTCCTTCGTACACCTTTCCCTTAAGCTTTCCCCCAAAGATAGAAGTAACAAAGGTTTAAATCAGGTGATGTGGCGCCACGGCTGATTACACGTTCCTCTTAATTTTTTTAACTAAACGCGGAATCGTTGTTTTAGCTGGCAGTAAAACGCCGGGACATAAGCGACGTAATTTATTGCGACACCTTTTAAAGGACTTTTCTTCACATACGTATCATACAGGAATATTTTTTGTTCCATAATTCAACTCGCGCTCACACACGGTACAGATTAGTAAGAGACTGAAGTCACAAAATAGTTGAACCGCCAATACTGATTAGTAAGAGACTGAAGTCACAAACCAGCCAAACCGCAAAGAAATCGATCTAAACAATGGAAAATTTCTCATTATATTGCGTGATTTGAGTGTTGGTGGAGTGTTGTTTTAATCTCGCCTGTCTGCTTTGGTAACTTCTGGATTCATGATAACAGTGGTTTAAAAAATCTGCAACAACGTCTACTTGGAAGATCGTTACCACGTCGCTTATAATTAATTATTATAAGAGTCCTGTGACAAAAAAAACTCAAATAAACGTAGAAAAAAACACAAGTTAACGCCACGCGCCGTGTAGCTTGTTTCCTTACGTATGACGTCGCGCGCTGTGACTGGTGTTTCGTTTGAAGATGAGGAATAGTTTAAAAATCAGATTTTATTTATTGATTTAAAAAATAAATCATTGTTTCACGAAAAAAAATATTGAATGATGTTTCTTGTAACGATAAAGTGGCGTCTGCTAGCGGCGATAATGCACTAGCAGCTTGGTGTGGAGTAATTGTTGTCCGTCTTGGTATCAATGGATTGCAGGTTCTTCTACTAATAAGTCACAAGGTTGCCATAGGGATAATCTTTCAATTTATTCACCGAACAACAATTACTAAGCCACCACCACCAACGATTATAATTTGACCGTGTATAAAAGCTATCCAGGACTTCTTCTCCAAACTGCAAGTTCTGAGCTACACTATTATCACTTGGTTTAGTTCAACACCCACGAGTTCACTGCTATTTACGAAACACTGCAGTTTATCTGCACGACGGCGGCGTACTTACAATGTTTCATCAGGTCCACACGATAGTACCAGGCGAGCACACACATGACTTTTATACTGTCTCGCCACATTCTAAAATTATAAATATTATTTCTAACTAAATTTCAGATTTTTTTGTAATACCTGTCCGGTCCCCTATTTAAAGTGGAATCTTTTATGACTTACTTTTTGCTTGTGGCTTTACACCTGGTTT
The DNA here is from genome assembly GCA_031002005.1 of Vandiemenella viatica. NCBI lineage: Eukaryota > Metazoa > Arthropoda > Insecta > Orthoptera > Morabidae > Vandiemenella > Vandiemenella viatica. Next base: position 146,280,890 of record JARYHS010013630.1, read on the forward strand.
ACGTTGACATCATTTGAGGCGGGAGAGGACTGGCGACAAGCAACGGAAAGGGGTCCGGCCCTAACCTTTTGAAGAATTGATACCGGTCTTCCCGTGATGGTATTTCGGGAAATTATGGAAAACCGTAATCAGAATGAGGAGAGCCAGGCCCGAGCTATACTGCTCATCCACCCTGCTCGGTCTCTGCATGATATAGACTTTTATATATCATAAAAGTATATCATGCATGTTATTCTATCGTTAACATTTCACTTCGTTTATATTTCCATATTCATAATAGTGTCTTTAATGTTTACCATTCTAATTACATTCTTTTTTTATTTTCTGTATTTTAAGAGTGAGAGATTTAAAAAAATAAAATAAAAAAAACACTAAATTTCCATAATACTAGCTAATAAATATGATAATTATCAAGTGAGTTAAAATTTCTCTCTTCCTGCACTTTTGAAAGCCAGCAATTCTGTATCACAACAATAACAACAATTATGAAAGTTTGCAGCACGTTTTCTTTGTGCCCCGAAATGTTAACCATCACATTTTTAAATTCTAGCTTTATTTTTTTCTTCTAAATTTTCATTTGATCACAACAATCATTTGTAGGAGCTGTTGGGTAGACTTGCGCATTATAATTCGCGAAGAAGAGCGCTCAGTTTAGTTCGCAGCTCCCTCGCGAACTAGTTCGCTCTTTTAGTTCGTTAGTTCGCGTCTCGAATTCAGAGAAACAGATCGTTCGCTCGCCTTGCTACCGTTAATGCACGCACTATTTTGTTTGTTATGTCATTTTTATTAGGACATAATCATTTTTTGTCGTTTCTAAATGGAATTTAATATGACCTTCTTAACAAAAGTTTTTGCTTAATAATAGCCCTTTCAAATGAGACTAGCATGATCAGTTGCCGCGGATAAACCAAAGTGCTCATTGTCCTTTGCACAAATGGGTAAACTGAATAACTGTGCTGTTTTTACTATTTACTTTACATGCATTCGTAGAATATTAATTTTTTAAATGGATTTATTTTAGACTTGCAACGAATAGTATATTCGGCCATACGCCGAATACCGAATATTCGGCAGACTTCCTGGCCGAATATTCGGTAAAAGTATTCGGCCGGAGTGAGCCAAAATCTGTATTGCTGTGCTTGTCTCCCGCCCGCCTGTTAAGCTCCCAATACTCTGTGCCTGTTTTAACAAGCTTGAAGTATGGCCTCAAGTATCTGCGTTGGATTATTTATGACATTACTTTGTTTTCTTAAGAATAACATACAATGAGGTGTGAAGATGGAAAAGCTTTCTTACGATAGTTCAAAATACGGGATAAGTAAGCAATTGGTATAACCTTCTTAAGACCTAATTGCTGATACCACTTTCTGAACTGCCCCCTACATAGTACGATAGTGATTACTTCGATCAATAATCTTCTTGTAGTATGATATGCCATTCTTCACTATATGGATCGATAACAGAGTGCAGTATTTCTGTAGTCACAACTAGGGATTGCAATCCAGCAAAGCGGGATCACGCAATCCCGCGGGATCCCGCATCATTAGACAGTCTGGCGGATCCTTGCACCAAATTAAGCGGATCCGCAATCCGCAAAATCCGGCGGAAACGCTGCCCCACTCGCTCTCTATCGGATATTTTGCACTGTTTGCCTGTACCCATTTGACTCATGTGAACAAGCGTTTGTTTTTGTCAACCTTCGTCATTCGTGAGTAAATAAATACACTTTTACGTATTCATCAAAACTTACGTTTGTTTGGAGTACACAGTTCTCTCATTTGAGTTATGGTGCGTATTTAGTACGATTTTCTAACTATATAATTACTTTTTAAGTGTCGCACACGTTATCTGAACTACACGGTTACAGCTTTTTATTCACGGTTTCATTATTCCCATTTTCTGTATTTGCAGATAAAGTAATTGTGACAATTTCCTAATTTGCGGCTGAAAATTTGATTATTCGTTGATATGAAACTAATGTTATCGTTTTTTTAACTATCGCGTACCTATTTATTTATCAGCTATCAAAAGGAAATTGTATATCCTTTGACTTATAATTGTTTTGGCCGCTGCCTAAATGCGTTTCTTTGACGAAAGCCGCCTGCTTACATGTGCCTCTTAGGCTTTCGATTAATCCCTCTTCTCCTTGTTATTATTTCGACTAAAGATAAAAAAAGTTATAATGAAATTTTCACGGGTGTTAATATCATGTGTTGTAGGAACAACATACTGCCTCCACCGTCTTCCTCACGTGTGTAATGTCGTGTGTTTGCAATGAAATCCGGAGATACAACCTATGATGACTTCACTGCAATCATTCGCCGAGAAGTCTCCTTTCTTACTAAAAAATAATAATTTCCACTCTAAAAACGTCGTTACGCCACATAAATAAATCTGAAATACTTGACAGTTTACGTGTTGGTGAGTAGTTTCTTTTAATAACATTGAATCAACTGTAATATCAATCACGGAATCAGGAGATATAATAATGAATCACGCAAAAAAAAGGCCAAGTCTCGTGCTTGTGCAGTGACAAAAATTTATGAGATCTTGTTTTGAGCCAAGTCTACACTTTATAGAGTATATTCACTTCACTATGTGAAATGGAATGCTTTTCTCGGTGTTATGGAAAGTTTATTTAGATTTAAAAAAAAAAAAACTCTGGTAACTTGGCCATTAAGCAAAACATATTTTTAAACTTTTGTGATGTATAGTAAGGCACATAATAAGACTCAATATTTTCAATTTTTATTATTTATTTAAAAATTGGTTTAGATTAAAAAACGAAAATCTAAAACCTCGAAATACACTTAAGACACGCTAAAAAAAGTTTTAATTTCATATCACCAATCAAAATATTCTTAATTTTTATCATTTAACATTAAAAATTATTTATCAATTTAATTATTATTTAATTTGTTAACATTATAAGTAACTATGTTTTAAATATATACGTTAAAAAACTGTTTGTACCAATCCCGCACGGATCCCGCGGGATCCCGCGGGATTGGCGCTAATCCCGCGCGGATCCCGCGGGATTGAAAACACTGCGGGATTGCAATCCTTAGTCACAACATCCTCATACCTCGTTTTTAAGTCTGTGAGAAGAGCATTTAGACTAAATGTTGAATATTGGCTGAAACGTCATCATCCTCAACGTTTATCAATTACAAGTTGGAGAACTGGAGAAGATTCGTGGCTTCCATTTTGTTTGAATATATTAATTCTGACAGGAAAACCTAAAATTATGGCCTTAGTTTTATTAAATTCAGATTATCACTTTGTAACCGTAAGTCAGCACAGTTAAAATTAGCAAATACATCTGTTAAATAAGCCGTGTATGGTTTTCATTTCATCTGTACTAAAAGCTTGAAATTACTTTACTTAATGCCTGAACTGTTGTAAGTGGGTGGGCGATATTGCGATAAAACTAGCACATCAGAGCTAACAGCCAACTTAAGCCAAGTGAGACTTGTCATGCAACAAGGGTTGAACGAACGATTTGAAGACATTGCCACAAATAAAAATTATTTGTCGGCAACCGCTTTGGACCCTCGCTTCAAAATGAATGTTTTAACCAGTCAACTGCAAAGAGAAAAAGCAAGGCAGTATATTTTGATCGATGGTCGTGCTGTGAAACAAGCAGCGACGGCGGCGCGAATTCGTCCCCTATTGAGTCCAAGAGGATGACGGAAGAGTCGGGTCACAGTCAGAGCACACTCATCTCTTATGGATTTTTTTGAAGTGATTGTTACAGAGAAAAGTTCGATCAATGCAGGGACATCACAAGAAAAAAAATGCAGTTGAAACTGAAATTGATGTTTGTTTAAATATTAATAGTATATCATGGCATGATAATCCATACATTTGATGGCAAGCAGCAAGAGAGAAATTTCCGTGTTCGACAAAGCTTGCAGCAAAATACTTGTCCGCGCCAGGAAGCAGTGTTTATTCGGAGCGGCTTTTCTCTGAAGCTGGAAAAGTCTACGAGAAGAAAAGAAGTAAACTACTACCCGACAATGCAGAAAAATTAGTATTTCTGCATCACAATCTTCCACTCCTAAATTTCAATTATGATGATTCCAGTGAACAGGAATTTATAATATTTTTGTTTTGCATTGACATCGTGTAAGTTGACCATGCACGATTATTTTTTGTAATTGTAAGTTAAATATACCATGCAATGAATCAATTGTTTTATTTTAGGCAATTACCTAACAAAAAAAAATTCCTACGTATTCGGTATTCCGCCGAATAGTACCTAGATATTCGGTATTCGGCGGAATAGTAAAAAAGTGGCCGAATAGGCCGAATACCGAAAAGTTGCCGAATATTCGTCGCAAGCCTAATTTATTTATTAGTTCATGGAAGAAACATTACTTATAAAAGGCGTTAATGACGCAGCCGTCGACGCGCCCTTAAACCCCAACAACAACAACAACAACACAACATTACTTATAAAATATTATAATTTTATGTGACAATTAAGTTTTTCCCGGCGTATGGTAGACAGGAATTCTTCACGGGTCTTCTGCCGGATAAGATCTTTTAAACACGACGTTTCGGCAGTCACCTCCACTGGCTTCATCTGGTGAGCTGTCATCGCGAAGTAGCTGCCGCGACGGTTCGGCACCGAAGATCTTATCCGGCAGAAGACCCGTGAAGAATTCCTGTCTACCATATGCCGGCAAAACTTATTTGTCACATCTGAAATAACAATATTACACGAAATCTAGGTAAAAGTAAGAGCAGTATTTTATTAGTAAAAATAAGCTTTTGATCGACATTAATTTAACAATTGAAAGCGATAAAGCATATTACAATTTTACTGTAGACAGAAAATTGTTAAAGATGCAAGAAGTTCAAAAAATATTGCTTAAAAAATAAAATAGTACTCTTTCGTAAAATATTATATTTTTGAAGTGTACTATATTTTTATAGGTTATTCTAAAAAAAAAAAAAAAAAAAAAAAAAAAAAAAAAACGACATTCTGCCATTAACCGAAAAAATGTTGGTAATCCTAGCGGCGAATGGTGATAGTTCGCGACCGGGAATGCTCAGTTTAGTTCGCGAACAGTACCGCTCAGTTTAGTTCGCGAACGGTAGCGTTCAATTTAGTTCGCGAACGGTAGCGCTGTATTTAGTTCGCGAGCGGTAGCGCTGTGTTTAGTTCGCGAACTAGGTCGCTCCGCTCTGGAATTCTAGAAAGACAGCTCGTTCGCTCGCTTTGCTAGCGCTACTTCACGCGCTCTCTTCTTTGTTATAATAGTTGTGGTTACTGATAGTTTTCTTTTAAGTGTCAATGGGATCAAGTGTGTTTTGTTTTCACATTCCATGTTAAATTTCAGTTTTTGACTTCTGCAATAATTATTAATGTTTAACAGTTACATTTTTTAATTTTATTTTTATATCTGTCTCTTCAGTGAAATGTGTTCACAGCGAACTGTGTTACCTTTTAGATAATAAACTAAAACAAAAGTTGGTCTTCGGGAAAGGATCGAACGAACTAACGAACTAAGGAGCGATAGATCAGGGAACTAGTTCGCGTAGTTCGCTCGTGGGAGCGCTCTTACGAACTAGTTCGTTCGCGGACTGCACAAGACTACTGTTGGGTGACTCAGCGGCTAAGACGTCTGACTGGCGATCGAAAGGTCCCCGGTTGGAATTTTAAACGCTACTAACCCGGACTACTAACCTCTGGCGCAGCTTGCTTTGTAATGTGTAGTACGGTAGAAAGCTTCAGTGGTTTGGATTCTCCGTAAAAACCTCAAGTCCCAATACCCGGTGGGATCACCAGGTTCAGTTACGGAATGAGGCGCCTGCATGGCGAGTCGAAAACTCGGTCTCTAGTCGGCCTCTGGGGATATCCCGGCCAATAACGCCATAAGCATTTACTTTACTTTTTATAATTTATAGAACCAATGTAACACTGCATATTCTGGGAACCAAAAATGAGACAAAACATTAATAAAGTCTAATAACGATGGATCCAAACGCTGAAGATTGATTTCCCAGAGTTCAAGTAAATAACAGTCTTTTAGCTATTTGAGAAACATTTTTTATATGCTTATTTGAAGTGAAAAAAGTGAGGAAAGGAACGGCAAGGTCGGCCGTGGCCTTATGAAGAAACCATCCAGGTATTCGCCTTAAGTGATTTCGGGAAAACACGCAAACCCGGAATCTGGATGTCGTGAATGCGAGGTCCGAGTGTTAAAGCTCACCCGCTAACCTTGCTTTTGAGAAAGAAAATATCTCCAGAAAGGTATCCCTTTTCTTCATTTGCACATGTTCGGACGGCCGGTATATTCTTTTAGAAGTGTTTAGGCGACCAAGAAGTGGAAAGCGATTACGATAGAGCTAGCGAAAGGCAATTTTCCCACTGTTCAGGTGTGAGAAATTGAGAGCGGTGACAATTGCTTAAGAGGCGATAATAGCAAGTACGCAGTAATTTCATGTCATGAACAGCGAATATGGAAATCGAAGAATCAGTAGAGCAATGAGAATATGAGCACGTTGGCACTGTGTGTTGGATTACAAGAAATGAAAACGCTCATCTATAGAAAAAACTGTTATGCAACTTGCATCTTGTTTGTACACAGACCTGTACGTTCCCTGATCCATGATGAGCTGTCTCTATCAGCGGTTTGGTCATAGTCAGTTTATCGCAGTGGAGTCCCTACCGCAACTTGTGCCGCATTGTAGAGCGTGTCTCACAAGTGATATCTGAATTATTGCCTGTTTTATGACGCTCATTCAAATTCGTTGGATGTTCGACCTGATAAGATTAGATTTTACTAAAAATTGAGTTCTCTGGTATTTCTCAATTTCTCTCTCTTATGCTTAATTTTCTACTTGCTGTCTGTACCATGTGATTTTGTTTACTCAACTACTATGCAAAGTGTCATGGTGGCGAAGTGATATATTCAAGTATATTCCTTTTTCATGAATTCTCACATACTTAGAGCATGTGATTCGAGATATGAACTTTAGTTCTGCCGTTTCCTACAACGACTTTTAACCACAGTGATGAGTCAACTCCTCGTGGCTGCGTTAAATGTTTCGTTACTCCTAGTTTTACTCTTTGTGTTGACCAACAACGGTCAGTAACAACCGCACCGCGTCGATATTTGAGTAATTAAAATCTTGTTTCCACTGGATTAGAGTTTATCCTCCTCCAACATCACTTCTCCCTTTTCAGAATACTTGGAACAAATTAGTAATTGGTAATAATCAAAATACACAATTTCGTGGAATATGATCGCTTGCTATTCAATTTTTTGTAATACAATTATTCTCTTTTCTTTCTGTTACGCTCGATCACTAACTGTAAGATTTGATTGTAATAAAAGGCTGAAACCCAAGTTCACAGAAATAATAAGTATTTTTTTTTAAAAAAAAAGACAGTAGGTACTTCATTGCTTTAGACTGGCCAGCTTCATTAGATAACGGGTTGAATCAAAAAGTTTGTGCACGCACTGGCAAATTACTAGTTTTGTATTCGTTGACATAAAAGAAGACAGGGACAACGAATGGCAGGGAACTCGGCCATGACGTTATGCAGGAACCATCGCGGCTTTCGCCCTGAAATCAAAACGGGCCGTCGAGGATCTGAACCCTGTGACATATATGCCACATGTAACCAGCCCACCCGATCCATAGTATTTTTAATTATTAAAGTTTATTTCAAAGTTTATTGTAATTTTTTTTCATTTTTTGCTTTCTTATAGTAATTCCAATAGCAATAATGAAACCTTGTTTCTGGAGTTAGAGAATTTCATTGTTGTCGCGGCGCAAGAAAGGCTTGCCGTGCGGTACAGTACACTCGTCATATAGCTTATTCTATTGTCTGCTATATTACATTCGTGGCAGTCCGCGGGAGGTTGTCGTGATCTAGGTCGATCACTTGCCAAAATACTTAATATTAATTTCCAAGACAGTATCCAGGGCGAGCGAGCATGAAATAGTTAAGCAATAAGGAGCCATGACCTGAGAAGCAGCACGCATATCACCAAGCTGTAAGTCGCCAGTTGCCAAGCGCCTGTCATTACTGCAAGCTGGTAAAGTGACTTCATACAGCAGGTTAGCGAGGAGTATTGCTGTGGCACCAGCTCTGCTTGTATGAGTGAATAGAGTGAATGTTTTGGAAAGATGTATACGCAGAACATTTACAGTAAAATAACTTTTGTGAAGATTTGTATATTTTTTACTTGCTTTGCGCCAAGTTACATAATAAATGAAGTTTAGTCGATTTCGTATTATTATTTGTACAATAATAATACCCATCATTTGAAGTAATTAATAAAGAGAGCTGAATTGCAAAAAGATAAAGGAAGTATTAAGTTTGGTGAAAGCAAGAGCTGTACGGCTAGCTGTGTTAGTGGAAGTCTGAGAGGGCCGATTAGTCGTAACTCGCCGTAATTAGCAGCTTATATATGAGACCCTGTCAGGGTAATTGCGAGAGGATCATCAGTTTGTATCTGGCAACCTGCGAGGAGGAGGAAGTAGCCTGAATGCCAGGCAGAGCCAGCGGGCTGTCTCTGTTGACAGACTGACGTTCGACCCGCAGCTTCCGGTTACGCGCTGATGGAACTGCCGTGTCGTCACACCCACCAGCCCAACCCTGCACCACATCCGTGAGGCGCCTGCTACTGTACAAAGCGCCACATCACACAACACTGCGCATATACTCGTATAACCAACAACTACCTTCATGTGCATTTAAACAACGCTCAATAAACAATCGATAAGTAGTGTCGCTATCAAAAATGTCTTCATACGGTTTCAAGTAAAGATTATTATTGACTGTAGTTATTGATATAAATAAGACTATGATTATCACCGAAAAACTTTAATTCCTAAATAGATTCTTACTTTGACTCTGAAAGGTTTATTATGGCGACAAAGATCCTACTCATTTCTGTCAGGTCAGGACGGTAAGATCTGTGTGTTCTTCCGGAGCTTACCCAGCAAACCTTATATCAGCAGCTCATTGACAACGAGCTACGGCTGGAGGACATAAGCCGACCACCTCACCAGTTCGGAAATAGTACACCTGTGGCTCTCCATGAAGGATGCTCATGGCGTGGCGAGCTGTTTATTCGTATCAAAGTAACTAATTCCTAATAGAATCACGGAAAAACTTCGGAGCAAAACTTATCGTATAAAAATTACGAATTCAGCAGATAAAGGAATAGAAATTGTTTACGATAAGATGGTGAAATGTTAGATTATAGGTAGGATGAATAAAGAAATAATCATAAAAATATAATGGGACTAAAAATTTGATTTTTTATGCCGTTTTCCTTAGCTGCTTTACTAATAATGAGTTTTCAAGTGGTTTTGTGTCCTTTTAGCGCAACTAGAAATATAAAAACTTCGTTTTGGTATACGCGCTTCCATTCTATTATATTATCATCGGTGCCCTAAAAGAAGTTACGTACGTATTTTGATACTGGAATACTATTTTTATGTAAATAATAATTATAAATTTAATTAAATGTTAATCATAGCTTTTTCAATTTTCTCACAGTTTTTATTTTTATTACATTATTAAATTATTAAAAAATGTAAGTGATAAAGCTTTAACTATATACTATTACTATTATCGTAATGTCGTCATAGCAGTATGACTCACAGGATATATTTTTTGGGGTGTACGTGACATGTTCGCTTGCCCTGCGATTCCTAGAGACAAAGCAGTGCCGCCGTTCATTATGTTGTGCCACCGTTGGCAGGAATGTTTTACCGAGGCATAGTGACCACAGAAACTGCGGGCTGCCGTCGAAATAGCTCTTAAGGTAATACGGCCAATGTAAATCACTTGATCACCTATACCGACGGTATCTGATGTCTACCGATTTTCACACACCTACCTGCCATCTTAAGTCCCAAGCATTTCAGTGCATGGCAGATGGAGAGGATAGTCGAACAGCCAATAAGTTTCGAGATAGTGGTGTTTGTTATAAATGTTAGCAGGAAAAGAGCGAATGGGAGGAAGAGAAGATTGTTTGATGAAGGGACCGATTGGTGGGCGAAAATTGAACGACGGCCCCCGGGATTTGAAGAGAGGTTTCTTGGTAGCGGGATGTGCAACAAGCGTGGAGAACTGTTTTAAATTCGATACAAGAGGCATCTGCTGTGGTGGAACAGCTGATGCGATAGAAACTTGTGATGGGGCCGGTGACTGCAATTAACCTGGCCGGGCTGTGTGTCGTGTCGGATTCAACAACAGTGCGGTGAATCTACAGCCGTCAGTGAAAGACTGCAATAACTCTCCACCCGTGCATAGCGCCATGAGTGACATACATGCTTTCCACTGAGGCTTTAGTCGGACAAATTAATTAACTGGACTTTCAAACAGTTTTTGTTACCGCTAGGCAAACTTAATGAAACAATAAAAGTGAATCATTTAGACCAGCGTTTTAAAAACTTTTTCAAGCCGACAACCTGTAAATTATATAAGCGTAGAGGCTGTAAGTTGTTAAAAATAATGCTACGGATCAGCAACTTATATGGTCTTAACATAATCAGTCTAAAATCACGTTTTAAATTTCTACGGAAGCACAGTTATGAAAGTGAACTATTAAAAGTTAATTACATATAGACCAGAGTCTTGATATTTAATGACGAAATGAATAATAATGTTTCTGTAGGATGAATGCTACACTGTACCATCGACCTACATGCATAACATAAAATCTTATATATATATAAAAATAGACGTGTGTTTTCCTATATTTCACTTTTCAGCCACCACTACCTAGCAGAGATCACTGATGTTTTGGGTGGAAGTAGCATGGAGTTTCCTGTCGTGCACAACGTTGTCCGAATGCCGATAGTTGTGGGGATGTGGGAGATATAATGATTAAAGTTGGTCAGTGCAGGGCGTTTTCATATTTCAACCAAAAATTCGTATCTCCGTATACTTCTCTTTCCTGCCACAACTACATAGCATAGAGCATTGCTGTTTGTGTTTGGCAGTAGAATCGTATCTCATGTAGTGCACTATGGTTGTTATATGTCGGTAGCTATGGGGGTGTGGGAGAAATGGGGGTTGAAAGTGGTCGACCTGAGGCAATTTCATACTTCTGCCAAAGACAAAAGTGTCATGGTGTATCACTTTTCAGCGAAAACTATAGATCATAGATAACTGGCGTTTGTGTGTAGTAGTAGCACAGAGTCACCTTTCGATTACAACAGCGGCCGAATTTCAGAAACTGTGGTACTGTGGTAGATATGGTGGTTGTAAGTGGCCGACCAAGGATATTTTCGTATTTCGACTGTCTCCGCATATGTCACTTTTCTGCCACAACTACATAGCATAGAGTATTGGTGTTTGTGTGACGTAGTAGAATCGTGTCTGTTGTCGTGCACTATGGTTGTTAGATGTCTGTAGCTATGGGGGTGTGGAAGATATGGGGGATGAAAATGGTCGACCTGCGACAATTTCATATTTCTGCCAAAGACGCATGTGTCACGGTGTATCACTTTTAAGTGAAAACTATCAATCGCAGATCACTGGCGTTTGTGTGTGGTAGTAACACAGAGTATCCCATCGATCACAACGTTGGCCGAAATTCGGTAACTGTGGGAGTGTGTGAGATATGGTGTTTGAAATTGGTCGATCATGAATATTTTCGTATTTCATCCAAAGACTTGTGTGTATCCGTAAATTTTACTTTGCTGCCGGAACTACATAGCGCAGAAGACTGGTATTTGTGTGTGGTAATAGTATCGAGTCTCCCATCGTTCACTACGGTGGTTAGATGTCTATAGCTGTCAATATGAATTCTTTTCAATCACGAACAAAGTCGTGGGTACCAGCTAGTAATAATAATAAAACACTAGACGTTACAGCTTTTATTTTTGTGTACTTCACCACTCTTGTGTTACTGACACTACAACGTACCCCGGCCCTCACACCTCAGAAAACAAAACGTCACTTACGTAATCCTTAAACGAGCGACGCTCCTTTTTGATGCTAACTTGAAATAAATAGACTATTGTAGGAGCAATGCTGTCCTATCCTCATCCCACAAATGCTAGGTTCTGCCTCGTCACTGAAGTGGGCATGGATTTTTAATACATGTGTTCATTGTCTACATTCGATTATAACATTGTACAGTAAAAATACTTTATCAAAATGTATAATACTCTGCCTACAGATCTTCGCTGACCACAGGTTGAGAAACATTCATTTCGTCTAACAAATATCGTGAAGGTTTTTTTTTTCAATTTTTCCCTTAATGTTCGTAAATGATTTGTTATGGGGTTGAAATCATAAATTGTAATCAACCCAAAAGCCTTAGCAGCATACCCGGTACAGTATGATCAACCATTAAAATCAACTAAGCCCCAAGCAGTCAATACTATATCAATATATGCATATAACCTGTTTTGGGGCATTGATGATGATGTAATAAAATCGAAACGCGTTTGCAAGAAAGGAGTTTTTCTGTTTTTAGTTGCACTAGATGGACAAAAAACCGTATGAAAAATCCATTATTATAATGAGATTAGGTAGAAAGAATACACAGTACTGGAAACTAAAATGAAAGAATATTATGAAATACCATAATAATTGTGCAAAGTAATTTATTCAATTTAGAATGAGGTGCGGAAAATTTCAAGTTATTCAATCGTCGTAATTCATAGGATTGGGTTAAAAATAATTATCTGTACACTGCGTGTGTACGCTCATGAAGAATAAAGATCCAGGAATTTAGAGAAACGTTTTAGAAATATTACATGAAGAGCTAAATATGAGGCTCAAAATTCAAAAATGACATGGTAACAAATACAGGAAACTTAAGTGTAATTAATGGAAATAAAACCACTCGGATTGTGATTCAAGGATTAACATTATATATATATATATATATATATATATATATATATATATATATATATATAATGGAGGTCTGCTTACGAGATTCTGCAGTGGTATTAATTAGCCTTTTGTTCATATTATAAAATATATTAATACACCGAAAACACTCTATATAATCACAAGCATAAAAGTGAACGAGCAGTTGAGAGATATCAACAAAGAGAGATTCCTGAGAATGGCAAGAGATAAATAAGAATGTGAATCGGAGAAGAATTTATTGCTGTCAATCCGAACGAAGAAGAGAATATGCAAAATGTAAGTCTCTGTTTCGTTGTGGTCATTTCTGATAACCGGTCATATGCGTGTGAATTGAACCACCGGCTGGTTCCGTCGTCATCAACTTGTGGGGATTAAAATGCATGAGGATTGACTGCGTGGCCCACATCGACCGCAGTATCTCCATCCTTCTCTCTCCAGGGACACACCAGCGATAGCCACTCGACAAATCTACTTGTCAACAGAGCAGTTTCGGTTTTATACGGCATCCAAAAATAAACTTCAGCCCAACAGAAGAGACTCCTACTTCCTAGCCGATCCGATCATTCCTTGGATCCCTGCTTTAAAGACAGCACCATCAGGGTGCCACTGACCGACTACGCTGTAAACGCTCAATGACATAAGGGGCAGCCGATCGTAAAACCCAGAGAAAGATGCAGGAGGTCCTAAGCTTTTTTGCAACTCATAGTCCGTGAAATGCCGAGCAGGAAAAGTTCCAGGCCCCTGTTTACATGGTTACATATCACTGACATTTGTGTATAGAGCAATATTCTATTCAAAAGGGAATCCTGTTAAAGGATAATTACCGACGGATTTGGAGCACAGATTAGGAACCATCCATCAATTACATCACATGGTTTTTGCCGCAACTTCCCTCCTTGTCACGCCATGCCACACATGGTCGATCCTACCACTTGGCATGATGCACTTTACAATTTTAAATTTAGCACTTAATTAAAACATCATTCCCAACGTGACGTCACGGAAGCTTATGACTCCACCGTCCTACCATTCAAGCCCCGCTAAGGGCACACATGGAGGGAGCTCCCTCCACCGGTTCACGTGTGACGTAGCTTATGGATGACCTCTTAGTCTAAGTCACCAGTCATGATTTTTTAGGACAAAGATCGTCTCCTCTGATGTCTGAGCGTCCCGCGGCCACGCTGAGGTGTTACGCTAGTTGACATTTTTTTTTGTCATGGATTTACGCCCCGTCGATGGCGGTGTCATTAGAAGCGGGGAAGGACTAGGGCCAAGCATCGGGAACGAATCCGGTCATAGCCGTTTGAAGGAACCACCCCGATTAGCTTGGAGTGATTTGGGGAAACCGTTGAAAACAAAATAGGACACCTGGACGGGGATTTGAACCCGCGTTCCCCTGAATGCGTTTCCAGGGCATAACCGCTCATCCATCATGCTCGGTGTTTGCTCTTCAAGAACGGACGTAGCGCGTAGGAACACCACTAACACAACAAACACTCAAAATTGGTCAACTATACCTAACTCAGTAGATAACCTAAACTATCACCAAACTTCAGGTATGAACATCGGAAACTAAAGAATAAAAAATGAATAAATAGCCCACTAATTTCATCATGTAACTAGCAGATAAAACATAGAGAGCCAAAATCATTTCCCAGATGAGGGTGCATGCATCTTCGCCTTGTTAGCTGTTTACTGATTAAACATGGTTATATTTTCGTAACTGCTGCACGAAGGGATTGAGTGAGTCGAGCAGAAACTATAAAATGGAACCTCTTCGTCAGAAGCGGGAGTAGGAGGAATAGCGGCTGACAGCCGTCGGAGGGTTGTAAATTCCGATAACGAGACAGTCAACGAGCTTCCGGTGGGACGGAAAGAGCGTTTGGAACAGGACGTACTCACCATTAATTAAACATAAATGGTTAAATCTGTTACTGCAGTACTCTGCTTGTTCTGACGGCTGACTTTGTAGTCGTTGTGGATGCAGTCATGAATTGCTCTCCCTACAGGCCATTAATTATTCTCTTGCGGAACTGTAAAATGATAAAATGAGACGTGTTAAAAGTTAACGAATCATTCGTTGCAGTCCTCGCCTTTTCGTTCTCATAGCGGAAAACGATATTCTCTCAGCACTGCTGTTCAGTTCAACCCTAGCTATTTTTTACCGAAAAAGCAGCACTGAGCGTGGTGATTAAGCGATAACCTTCTGCTCTCGTATTCGGGAGGACGCGGGTTCGAATACCTGTCCGATCACCAGATTTCGTTTTTCCATGGTTTCCAGAAATCATTCCAGGCGAATGTAGGGATAGTTCCATCAAAACAGGTCCTTCCCATTACCGCTTCCCCCTGTACTCGGCGAGGAATCAAACCATAAAGAAACAAAAGCTGCCTAATACATACTGGCGGAAATAGAAAGTGTTGAACCCAGACGGAGTTGTCAGAAATCTTTGAAATTTAGCCCCACGTATTACCTGATGAAGTGCATTGAATGATTAAAAATTGAAAGTTGTACATGTAATAGTATGCGAATTAAGTTGCTATTTATTATAAAAAATTTCTATGTTGTTTAGCTTATAAGGGGCGAACGCTACGGTGTACCATCGCATTTTTTGTCCACATCTTCTCGGTGACAAAGTATGCCAAGACGGAGGGTGACGACTCCGTACATCCAAATGATGTACGGAGATGTCGGATAGATGGAATTTTTGAAGAGGGTGCATCATATCGTGAATTCTCCCAAAGGATTGGTTTTCGTGCAATGTCGTTACAGAGACTTATAACATAGTGGAGGCAAGAAGGTCTGTACCCCTAGGGAAGTCACAGGTCCATATGCGTAGAAGGACAACAGCACATGAAGATCGCCAGAGTGTGGGTGACTGTTGCTTACAGACGAGTGACTGCAGGTCAGATACGAGCAGTGGTTACAGAATCGCTCCACTGATAGCTGGGTTACACTATCGAACCTCTACGCAGTGTGTTACATTAATACGATATTACTGCCAGCCTCGTCTAACCTGGACACATGAATGGCATACAGCTACGTTCAGCGACGAGCCCGATTCTGTCTGTGGCAAAGTGATACCAGCGAACATGCACGCCGGCGTAGTTGAGAAAGGGCACCTTGCTGTGATTTCAGAACATCACACAGGTCCAATCCCTGGTGTCATAGTTTTGGGGGCAATCATTTACTACAGCAGAACTGAATTTCTTGTTGTTGAAGACGCAATACCAGCCCGCCAGTATGTGGACAAGGTGGTACACACTGTTGTGATACCCATCATGTTCACCATCAACGCATTATAGTTTATACGTTACTCCTATCATCCCATTTTACTTTTTATCTCCGAAACACACTAAAGACGTGTTGCCATCTGTAGTCTACAGCCACAAAACAACTGAAATTCAAGTTATCAGAAATAAGGCCCTTAATATTTCCGTTAACCTGATTCTCCTGACTGATTTTTATTTGCTTAGCGTTGTCTAAACTTACTCACTGACAGTCGTTTTGTGATTGAACACATGATCGCCATCTGAAAATACAATATTCACTCGGTTTGTTACCTGAGTGTCTTATAACGACAAACAACTCCGGGAAACACTTCGTTAAAAATTGATTGCGACTTTTTTTTCCAAGATCATCTTTATTTTGTAGAAGCTCACAAATAAATAGGTATAATTAGAATCAGACACACTGGCTTCGTAATGACTTCAGATTAGTTGTTTGAAGGATATTCAACCAAAAAAGTTTATAGTTATCACTTAAGGGGAATTTTATTGCAGTAAAATTCCTTATTTTTTCTTAAACAAACAATTGATTAATTTTTCCATTTGAAAAGATGGGGTTGTATCAAGTAAATGTAAATTCTAAAGTTAGGAAGACATAAAAATCAGCAAATCGTATTATTATTTCACGAGATATCGTCCTGAAGTAAAGTTGCGGATAATGGGCATCCGTCAAGAAATGAACCTCGATTTTTATAGTTAACCACTGTTATATTCACTATTATAATTTCGTGGGATATATATATGATATTTCAATAAATTCGTATGGTGTTCTAAAAGATATAATTTTCCACAAAAATCTGTGTTTGAAACACTCACATGCACCCATATGCAAATAAAAATCAAGAGAAATACCAATGAAACAAAAAAATTAACGCTCGAAACCAAAATATTTGCAATGATCAGCAGGATCTGAAGAACTGATGATATTTCCAAATTGTCACTACTCTCGGCAGCCATGTCTGCTCAGTATTACTGCAATGGATAAAGTGAAAGTGATTAACGAAGTTCCATCGGATCTCTTTCAACTGACCAAGATTAATTTCTGGTAGCGCTCTCTGTACGTATATAAGGGACACAAAAACTTAATAAGACAGTGATGAACGAAACCTACCGCATCGATGATTACCTTTGCTCGCGTCAATCTTAGACATTTCTTACTTTCAAGTGTTCACATTTGTTTATCATCATTTTCAACAAACCTGATCAGCGAAATCCAGGTATGATAATTCAGGAAACTGTCTTCGTTTCTAGCTCTTAAATGGTGGCATGAAGCCTATCTTCCGGAAGAAAAGAACTACTATTGATATAAAGTAGTACCTGTTGGTCTATTCTAATACGTCACACGTATCACTGTAAAAATCACAGGTATATCTCACAAAGAGGTGTGTTTGAACAAATAGTGGTAAATGGTGTCAATCTAATACTTAGGAAACTGATGAGCTGTTAAAAAACTAAAAGTGCTCTTATATAAACAGATTTTAATAATTGAGTTGATACACTACACGTAAAGTTCTTTACTGCATATAAACAGGAAAGCTGGTTCTCTCTTCCTCGGCGATTGATTTGCGTCCTTTTATTACAAGCAAAGCTCATCAGTTTCGTGTTTCCCAGTATACTGTTGACAGCTATTAAACTTGAGATACTATAAATAAGGCTGCTAAATAATCTCTGTACACTTCGATTATTACACAGTTCACAGCAGAATACAGTGACTATTTTATCAGAAATGGCACAAATTGGAGCACAATCTCCCAGACCGTATCTACTCACAACGTGAGTGTTTTTGCAATACAGGCAACAAGCAAGTTGATGGGATTGTGGTAATTCGGGAAAAATAATTTAACCTGCACTTCTGCGATGGGTACTCGCTCGTATCAAATTTTACGACCAAACTTGAAGCGTCGAAGCTGTGACACGATAAAACTTTACAGCTACTTATTGTTTTTATAGATGTGGGTTCTGGTTCTCTTAACGAATCTAGTTATCAGAGTAGCTATTAAACGTCGCCGCCCGTTTAAAGACTGTTCCTCACGATTAGTAAATAAAATTTTTTGTTTGCCGTCAGTATAAGAATTCGGTTATTTCCAGTTTGGCCGTTAGCTGTGACGCAGGATGCCGCATTCTGATCCCATTCCAGGGATGCCAACCGAGACCGTTTCTCGCCTCACAGACAAAATAGAGGCAGGCGGACGTGAAGTGGGTTAAACACGACACCACCGTAAATAAAACCCACAACTCTCAACGCTGCTGGATGGACAAGCACTTCCTTTGGGTTTCAAACTTATTTTAAGACAGACAATTCGTTGATATTTGAGTTCAGAAGATACACACACATATTATTATCACACATACACATTTTAAACGACTCGTCACATAAAAATGATTCATTGTGAAGTCTTGATCTTTTGTGACTATACACATCTTTGATAATGAACGCAATAAACTTTAGCTAGACACTTCTTTTTGCATTTGTATTTGTAAACCACAACTGGAGGATGTAAATCTATACACAATTTCGGTCCTCGTTTCCGGTATGCAAAAAACATTTCTTACTCTTCCGAAAATTAGGAAACGTAATGCTTGATCTATAACGACACGAAATTAGTGTAAGTGTTAAACATTCAAAGCTACCATCCGGGAGGACGAGGATTCGATCCCCAATCTTCCAATTCTGACTTCCGTTTTCATTGGGTTTTCTAAATCATTCCAGGCGAATGCCGGTATGGTTACATTAAAAGCCATGACCGAGTTCTTTCCCGTTTTCTGCCGCAATTCCTTCGCGAGTCTAATGACCTTAACATTACTATTCGTAAAACACCAAAGAGAAATTTGTCAGATGTTCCATCGAATCAGATAAGGTAGTTACTGCAACCAGGACCTCTCTATCTGCCTCCCACGTGGCATTCTTAATCTTTGACGCTAGGGTGGGACAGCTCAACATTCAGCGGTTCTTTCGTTCGCCTAAGAGTTTCCTCCAGAGAGCAGGCTATGTGGGCCTCGATGACAATTCCTAAAGTTTACCCCAGAAAAAAACCTCGGTAGCCAGGAGGCACGGATCAGAGACAGTCATTTACCGACTAGGTTACATGGTTCCGCAATTTAGGAATTCAACTAATGCAGTAATAGAGCAGTTTGGTCATGTAGTCTGTCACGCTTCTCAGTTTGGTCGTGATTTCTGTCCCACCACTTTGCCGATGATACCCGATGATGTTTTCGTTCTGTTCTCTGTTAATTGATGTATCCATCATTTTAACTAGTACACGAGAAGTGTAAGGTTTGAGAGAAACTGTATTAACCTCTCCTTCACGTGGTGCATTCTGTTTGCAAGGACGAGGCTCTGGCGACTAAAAGATTTTCGGTATAAGGAGTCACCCACTGCTTGCCAACGGCCTCCGAAAGGAGGGCGGAAGAGCGGGGAGTGGTCCAGGGAAAACTATGGCCCTTGGAGTTGGAAATGGTCCCTTAAGTCGTATGAATCAGAAATTATCAACGGCATGGGGATGCTGAAGGCAATGGGAAACCACTGCATTAAAGACCCTATGGGGATCTCGAGGCCATGTAATCCTCTCAAATTACATTTAGTATGATAGCTTCTTCCTGGGTAAAATATTCCGGAGGTAAAATAGTCCCCCAATCGGAACTCAGGGTGCATACTGCCCAGGGAGGATTCATCGCAATGGATAGGAAACATTCTACGAGTCGGAGTGCAGGTAGATTAGAAAAATTAAAAAGGGAGATGGTACGACTTAAGTTGTCGTGGGGATTAGTGAAATTAAGTGGAAGGATGCACAGGATTTCTGTTCTGGGTGACACATAATAATTAACACGAAAGCTGTCAGTGGAGTTACTGGTGTACGTTTTGTAATGAACAAGAAAGTAGGATTATGAACAGTTTAGTGACAGGATTATTTTGATGAGGTTAGAAACTAAGCCCGTCCCAACAACATTAGTACAAGTGTATAAGCCAACGTCACAGGAAGATGACGAAGAAATAGAAAAAATATACGCTGAAATTGAAGAATTAACAAGAGAGAAGGGAATCGGGTGAGTTATTATGAACAATCTGGTGAAAGAATTATTAAGATGAGGTTAGAAACTAATTCCGCACCAGCCACGTTACTACAAGTGTATATACCAACATCACAGGAAGATGATGAATAAATAGAGTAAATATTCGCTCAAATGAATAATTAATCCAACATGTGAAGGGGGAGGAAAATCTAATAATCATGGGTGATTGGAATGCGATAGTTGGTGAAGATAAATAGGGGTATACTGTAGGAAGTTTAGGTCTAGGAGAAAGAAATGAGAGAGGAAGCAGGTTGTTACAATTTTGTGAAAGATATAAACTAGTCGTGGAGAACACATTATTTAAGTATCATACAAGAATGATATTCACCTGGAAACGTACAGGATTTACAGGTGAATATCATCTAGTTTATACTATGATCAAACAGAGATTCGGGAATCAAGTTCAGACTGTAAAGCATATCCAGGAACAGATATTCTGACAATAATCTCATAGTGATGACGTGTAGGCTGAAATTCAAGAGAAAAAGAAGCAATACACGCAGAATAATCTAGAAATTGACGAACTGAAACAATCTAACATAAGAAAAAAATTTGCAGAAATGGTAGACATGGGTTTAAGACAAGACAAGACTGTCCAACCGCATGCCCGCGGGCCACGCATTTGAATTTGCCCGCCAACAGCAGCGGTCGAGAATATACTAAATAGAGATGGGCAGGTCCGAGATTTTAAAGGAGTCGGGTCCGGATGTACATCCAGCGCTGCGGACCTGCATCCAGGTTCCAGTGTCCGCGGACCTGTATGGGTCCGGCTCTACAATCGGGCGGGCGGAGTGTGTGGCGGAACTGGATCTGTGCGGACCTACATCCAGTTACGTGTCCGGCGGAGTTGTATGGGTCCGGTTCTACAATCGAGCGCGCGGAGTGTATGGCGGAACTGGATGTGTATGGACCTACATCCAAATACGTGTCCGGCGGACCTGTATGGGTCCGAACCTACAATCGAGCGTATGGTGGATACAAATCCTACCAAGGAGAACTGCAGTATGAGTTATATCGTGTTCATTCATTAATTTATGAAATGAAAGAATATTAATTCTGATAATTTTGTTTTATTTTTGTCTGAAACTCACAATTGTACGTAATATTAGAAAATCACAGCATAATCAGACTTGATAATGATAAAAGTAAAAGTAAAATTTCTGTGGGCTTCTATAAGAATAAAATGAAATCATTTCTTAATAATGTTTAAGTACTACTAAAAAAAAATCGAAAGTCTTTGTTAACTGTTAGTTTTTTTACTAAAAATGAAATTATTCAAGACTCAACATCTTGAGATAAATATTGCCTTTCCACAATATACCAGCTTAAGAAACAGTTTATTATAAATGAACAAAAAACAAAATTGCAAGTATAACTTATTTTAAACTGTGAGGGAGAAATTACGTGAGATTTGTTCTTATATTATGTATAGTGTTTTGCTCTGTATACTATGTTAAACTATTTTGATTGAGTGAATAAAACGTTGACGTGAGTGCTAAATCGAGTGCGATACAATGCATTTTAATCAAACAGTAATATTTATGTTTTGCCAGCTACCATAACGTGTTTTTGGTGCATTCAAAATCTTTATTTTATTTTGAGCAATTTTAGAAACTTTTAATTTATTTGTAATTTTATTTAATATTATTTCCAATTTATCTGAACGTATTTTTAAGCAAGATTTAATTCTTAGTAATAATAACCGATTGTTTGAGCCATTGTTAGAAGTTCTAGAAACGACTGGATTATAAAATATTTCTGTAAAAGCGGCCAGCAGAGTAGCTCGCAATAATGTCACATAATCATTTATATATATTACTAACTGTTACCCGCGACTTCGTACGAGTGGATTTAGAATTTGATTGTTAGAATTGGATATACAAAGCTGAAAATTATCTAAGATGTCCCAAACAACACTGAGTCGGCATAATATGACGGGAACGCCATCGATATACCATTCTACCTTCGAACCTGTCTCATGACTAAAACTGTTATTCATATCGGAAAAAGTATCCTATTTCGTTCCCAAATATACAAAGTATTTCCTTGTCATCGGTATAAACATATATTCATCAAAACGTAAAATAAAAAAGATGGAGACTCACTTTCGCATACACAATATTATTAGTTTAGATCACACAAAAACTACCTGTGGAACCAGTATACCGTGAATAAAGTTAACGCTTTCTAGCGCCAAAGATTTGCTAGAACATGGTATCCTTACTATAAAAATCCTAGACTTGGCTCGAACTATGAAAAACAATTCATAAAAATATTTGCACCCAATGGGATTTGAACCCGGAGCAACGCTGGAGAACTAACAAGAAGCAAACTCGTTACCACCACGCCACGCTATCAATACTGGAAGCGGTTGCGCATTACAAATATAGATATATATGTTATGCGTTTGTCTTTCACAGTTGAGATAGTTTTCATAATTTAATGACAATATGTTCTTATTTATACATAATATAGTATCCCATCTCGATCCTAATGTCAAACAGCATCTTCCCGTCAAATTTCATCACGATCGGAGTATCCGTTTAGCCCAAGGAACGTAACAAACAGACAAAGACAGACCGAGTTACTTTCGCATTTATAATATTAGTATAGATATGTATAATGTTCCTTGGAAACTATACGAACCGTGTTTCTGCAATAAAGAGATGTTAAATGTATTATCTGATCTGTCCTTAAGCCATCAGAATTCAGAAAGTTAAAAATTCTAGACACTTTGTGATCAATCAAACTGAACGTTAAAAGTTTAATAATACTACAACGCATTAAAATTACAAGTTAAATTATAAGTCCATTCTTATTTAGCACGAAAAACACTCCTCACCTTAGAAGCACGAACCCGACCAATAAAAATGTACTACCGGGTTTTAGCTACCCATTGGCATTTAATAGTTATTGTAATTATCTACTAGTAGTCAGACATTAAGAAATAGTTTTTCATTTATAATCTCATCTTTAAACAGAACTGTAATCCAATCGTACAGCAAATGACATTAAACTCTTAAGAACATAGATTTCAAATCGGAACTGTAATGAAAAACTGCGTTCCAGCTCCGCGGTTGCAGGTCCGGCCGTGGTTCAACCTCCGGCCACGCGAGAACTGTGGCGCTGTTACAGGTCCGACTGGAAGCAGGTCCGACAAGCTCTCGGATGTACATCCATCCCTAGCGCAAGTGATACAGGTCCGCGGAACTGCATCCATCCGGACCTACCCATCTCTAATACTAAATTAAAAACCTTTGCAAAGATATCATTGATGTTTTTTTACTTTTTGACTACAATTAAATTTTTTTTGAAGGTAACATTAATATTTTTTAAAATTTTTGTTTACAATTAAGCTGTGTTGTTTATTTTATTTAAATACAAATTTTAACTATAGGCAAGTATTAGGTGGCCCGCAGGTTAATAAAGAATCGCAGGCTAACTGAGACTCGACATTGTGGCCCATCACCCAAATTGGTTAGGCACCCTTGGTCGAAGAAGAAATTCTGAAATGAGCTCAACTGAGGACGAATGGAATGCATTAAAGACCGAAATAATGAAAGCTGGTAAAGAAATATTATGCTTTAGGGAATAAGCTGCCCGGAAACATGGGATCACAGAAGATATTTTGGAGCTGCTGTTCTCTGGATTTTCTTCGGCTTGAATTGACTGGCATCGAGTTTAATGCTCCCTCTTCTTTCACCTCCCTTTCACAGCTCTTAACACGAAACATAGGTGCTGAAGGGGGCAGCGGAAAACCATCCGAATCAAAATTTCCTCTGAGTATGATGTGTATAGATAACACCCCCCATGGTAATCGTCCTAGCCTGGGACTATTTGAATTGCAGTAGCGACGTTTAAGTCCATCTATTTCCCAACCAAAGAATTCCGCAGATTGGAGTGAATAGTGTCCATTTTTCCTTGGTATCGTCGTGCTCAGATATTAAATGCTGACGTTTCTGCGAAACTGTTTCACCTTTCTTCAAAGGTGGAACTACACTGTCATGTGTTTCACACCAAGGGGGTTTAAATACATCTCAGTACAACTTCGCCGTAGAAGAACACCCAATTAGATCAGCCGAAACGTAGGCATTTAATACTAAAACGAGGCGACGCTAGTGGACATGGACACTACCGCCTTGTATTATACTACTATACACTGATCAGCCGAAACATTATGACCATCTACGTACTAGCATATTGGTCCACCTTTAGAACGCAATACAGCAGCTATTCAGCTTAGCATGGATTCTACAAGTACTTGGTAAGCTTCCAGAGGTATCTGACACCACATTTCTACGTACAGGTCACGAAATTTCTTTAAATTACGGGCCAGCGGTTTGTGGGCGCGGCACCTGAAAACGAACATCTCGGAAACGTAGAGAGGCTGGTCGGTTGTCCGCGTGCTACTGCAGTGAGCATCTATGGGAAGTGTTTGGAGGACGGTGAAGCCACGAGTAGGCAACAATGTGGTGGACACCCAGCGCACATCACAGAACATGGAGCTTGGAGGCCTGCCCGCTCTGTAAAGCAGGATAGGAGGGATCTGTGGCAGATCTGACGGAAGAGTACACTGGTGTTTCAGAGCACAAGAATCGCGATTCCGTCACAGTTCGCCCCCTATCCTGCTTTACAGAGCGGGCAAGCCTCCAGATTTCATGTTCTGTCATGTGCCGTGGGTGTGTACCACATTGTAACCTACTCGTGGTTTCACCGTCCTTGAGACACTTTCGACAGATGCTCACTACCGTAAAACGCGAACAGTCGACCAGGCTCTCCGTTTCCGAGATGCTCGTTCCCAGAGCCGCGCCCACAAACCGCTGGCCCGTAATTTAAAGAAATTTCGTGACCTGTTCGCAGAAATCTGGTGTCAGATACCTCTGGAAGCCTACCATGGACTTGTAGAATCCATGCTACGCCGGATTGCTGAAGCATTTCGTTCCAAAGATGGACCAATATACTAGTAAGGGGGCATCCATAAATTACGTGAGGTGATTTTCTGGATTTCCCGACCCCCCTCCCCTTCTGGTGAAACTTCGTGAGAGATCTGGTCCGACCCCCCCCCCCCCCCCCTCTGGTCAGATCTGGTCCGGGAGACCCCTCCCCCCAAGGACTCACCTTCGGAACTTTTTGAGACCTTTTTTTAGGTCTCACCCTTCCGAAGCCGGTTACACCCCCACGTTTCGACGAAATACTCACCTAAAATCGACTTTTGTAAATCTTTTTTTTTTTAGCTCTACAGTGCAAAAAAAAATTCCAAATCCTCACGTGAGATTTCCGTTAACCCCCCCCCTTTTTTCCTATTTCACCTCACGTAATTTGTGGACGCCCCCTAAGTAGGTGGTCATAATGTTTTGGCTGAACAGTGTATATATCTTCCTCTTCTTTACGAACACCTAGGCCGTGTCTGGACGTATGTGGTTTCTATGGAGAATGTTTACTTCTCCATGGGAACATCTGAGAAGAGGAACTGGGATGGTTTCCCATTGCCTTCCTCAGTGTGACAGTGTTCGTAGGTGTTGTAAGTGTGCCTTACTGCCACAGTGTATGTTTAGTGTTTGTTATTTGTGTCGTGGATGAGAGATGAAAGAAGTGAGAGAGTGAAACCCGGCGCCGAGTCATTGAGGCCTACTCTGCCGAAAGATATGAAGGGGGCACCATGCTTCACGAATCACCATCAACAGTGTCGTATTACCAAACTCCAAACGCACTGCGTTCAGATTTTGGGGTCAAAGCGGGACTCTGGTGCGCAGTCTGGTGATAAGGCCAGGTATTGATGATGGAACCTGCTGCCCCTGTTTGAACGTCGGACACCATCACGGTGCCGTAACCAACCGAGCCAACGAGGCGAGGTCTGATATCTTTGCTCCATTAGATTTGAGGTGCATACTCTGGCGTGACTGCTGGCCTTCAATATGGTCGTATGATCGTTACATTATTCTTCTGGATTATAAAGTCCGTCTACCCGTTTCTCGCGTGCTGCTCTGCTACACTCTGGTGGAGGTTTCTGCAGACGAACTGATCCGCCTGTCCCCTCCCTCTCATTGCTTACAAACTGCGTTTCCTCGACGCTGCGACATTCCCAACTCCGTTAATTTTTTGCATTGCAACAAATGATTAGTAGATGTTTTTTCACAAGACTAATTGCTGTGTTTTGACTATCCGCAAGTCAACAGAGATCAGCCTCTTCAAATTAGTTGAGCCAGGGAATTTTTATATTTTTAAAATTTGAATTAAATCGAGACTAAAATTCGATTTCGCAATGCGAGTAAATGTCAATGTTTGAGCGTACTTGTTGGATCTTATTAAGAGTGTCAAATAAACACGAATATGAAAAAATATATATTTACCTTGTTCTCTGTAAAAGAAATATTATTTCTAGAATACAGAGGCCTTTCATTTCAACACTGAAAAAATTGGGAGAATCTACGTAGAGGAATCGTTAATAATGAATTTGTAACGACCTTCTACTTTGAAAATTTAGAGAACACTTGTGGTAATTGGCAATTTTATGCCACTGTTTACTTTCATTTTTGTTTTTTAAAAAGGGGAAAAAGCTTACATAAATTTAATTAAGTTGCATCCATCAGTCACGGAAAGACCACGAACATAGATACGTGGACATGGAACGTTCACAACAGCCAACAGTTGAGTGCTTGGTACTGTAGTCTGCATTCGCCTTTTCAAAAAAATGCCTACTTACATTTGATAAAATTGTAACAATCTGCCCCTGAACCACCTCGAAAACACGGACGTGGAATGCCAGCAAGCCTGTTGTTATTTCTGCCTCTCAGATACTACACAATTTGTTTTTAGAGAAGAGCGTTCTGAACTTTATGAAATCACGTGAGCCCCGCGTCTGATATTGCGGCTAACGCCGCCCCACATATTCCGCTCTGCTCCTCTCATTTTGTGCGCTGCGGCTTTGAAAGCACGCCGCCTTATTTACGAAGGGAGAGTTTTTCAGTGTTCCATAAGGAATCCGCAAATCCCTTAATCTGCTCGGGAATATAATGAGTTACATCCGTTTTCTAACAGCCTCTCCGTTCTGTTTTAAATTTTAAATCAACCATTTCCGTTCGTCCCCTTTTAATGGATTCCACTGCAGAGAAAAGAGATTGCAGAGAAATAATATTGGCTCTTAGTTTTAAACAAACCGATGTTCAGTTAAGAATTGTTTATAAAAAGGTAAATACATTCCTGTTTAACTGGATCCAAGTACTATTACGTTATATAGGTCATAATTTTCTCATTACACGTATTAGTACCAATCTTTTTTTCAAACAAGATAAAAGTCCAAGTCCTGGCACTGAAAATAACAAACGCTGAAGGTTTGATTAGAAGAGGATCTTAACTCGAGAGACTAACTTCATATTGAAACAATTACACCTACGTTGCAGTAGTTCGGTATAACACAATAATCTTATCCAAGGCAACGATTACTAAATATTGTTGCGAATGGAACTGTAGTTGAGTCAATTATCTCAAAACTTTGAATAATGCAACAAAATCTTAATATCGAGCAAAGCTGAATTAAGACAATGCATATTGTTTAACCTAATTTACCTTTGACTAACCATGGCAGACGTACGTCACACTATATAAACTGAAGCTGAATGATCGCGCCTTCCAGCATCCAATACGCTGCTGCAAGTGACTTAGTTCACAACCCGAAGGTTATTTGGGTCCTCCTGAAGGGTACATACTAAGCCATTGTGTCAGAGGTAGGACGGCCAGTTCCTTTCCTCTGGGGCCTACAGTTTAACGTGCAATCCAAACCACGGAACGTCCTGGCATAGCTCACTTGATCTACTCAGGATATTTGGTCAGCCTTACATTCTTCTGAGTCCAATTTCTCGACTCTCTTTTGAAAGGTATTTATTCCCACTAATCAAACGGCGTAGAAATTCTGTTTCCTTCGGTATGTTGTGGTATTATGACGTTCTCTTTTAACAAATTCCCGTGTGGTCTCATGAACCGGATGGTTAAGTCTCCAGTTGGAATTTTGTTTCGACCGCATATTTACGATCTTTAAAACTAATCTTCAAGTCTTGCAAAGTTTAGTTTTCTTACTGGGAATGTGCTAGGACGCTGTTGATCTCCTTCATGTGGTAGGATTACTCGTTTATGTTAGGCGGCCACGAATTGCTTTAACTAGGTGTTTCAAACCATACGAGATTATATTCCTCAGTAGAACCACAAATTTTCAGTGGTTTCTGCGACGCCTAGACAGCGGAAAAACATTGCTATGCGCGTAGCGTCTAGAAAGCTCGAACATAGCGCGTCCTATCTTCGCTTATTGCTGTTTGGATAGCGACACACGTAAAGACAGCTCTGTATGTCGCCGCATTTGAAGTAAAGGGAAGGATGACCAAGTGTATTCCCATTCATGCGACCGGTACCAGTGACTGTGGTGTTAATCTCTCTATCTAATCAGTGTGGAAGCCTTTACAATCAGCGGATTTCCGTCCGGATCGAAATATCGTCATCGTTGATTCAACTCTGGTTCCAATAGAAGCCAGCTTGCGGAGCGTGTAGGGGAGAGGTTGTTTGTGCAGATATCTCTCATCACAATGTCTGTTGACTTATTGGAGAAGAGAAACGAGGCTGTATATCCAATCGACTGCTGCAGCTGGTGGCAGAGATCTTGTTTAAATTCATAGGCCACGTTCTTCGTCTCATCTGACTCCAGCGCCACCACCCGCTGATTTTCACGTCTTCCACACGGACTTACTTGACGTCTTCTTTCTTTGTAATTTTGTTGATTTGTTTTTCTGCAGGCGAAGTTTGTAAATTTAGTTCGTCTCTTTTGTAGCGTTCTGCACTTCCCTTCTAAAGTACTCAACGCTTTTGTACTGTATTTAATAACTTCATATCTCCAGAGTTACGAGTGACAGCTCATTCATTTAGAATTTTTCGCCAAAATGTCAATATGACTGATCGGAATCTTGATTTTTAGTGCTAACGATCGATTAATGTTTGATAGAATCAAATATGCTACGCAGTATAAATTTAAAATTTGAAAAAAAAAAATAACAAAAACTACGCTTTGTGCAAATAATTTAAAGTTCAGATGCATCTGTAAACTGTAGATGGGTAAGTTCAATCACTAGCAGTAAGAAACAGTGGAAAATACAACTGCAAAAGAAGTTTGAATACCACTAAACAGAAAGAAAAATCTCAATGAAGTACAGATGAGATCCCTTTATAAAGTATTTGCATCACTGCGCTGTGTAATTTAGTTGAAATACTAGCTGGTACCCACGACTTCGTTCGTGATTGTAAAGAATTCATATTGACAGCTATAGACATCTAACCACCCTAGTGCACGATGGGAGACTCGATACTATTACCACACACAAGTACCAATTTTCTGCGCTATGTAGTTCCGGCAGCAAGGTAAAATTTACGGATACACACAAGTCTTTGGATGAAACACGAAAATATTCATGATCGACCAATTTCAAACACCATATCTCACACACTCCCACAGTTACCGAATTTCGGCCAACGTTGTGATCGATGGGAGACTCTGTGTTACTACCACACACAAACGCCAGTGATCTGCGATTGATAGTTTTCACTTAAAAGTGATACACCATGACACATGCATCTTTGGCAGATATATGAAATTGCCGCAGGTCGACCATTTTCATCCCCACACCCCCATAGCTACAGACATCTAACAACCATAGTGCACGACAACAGACACGATTCTATTACCACACATAAACACCAATGCTCTATGCTATGTAGTTGTGGCAGAAAAGTGACAAATGCGGAGACAGTCGAAATACGAAAATATCCTTAGTCGGCCAATTACAACCACCATATCTACCACAGTACCACAGATTCTGAAATTCGGCCGCTGTTGTGATCGAAAGGTGACTCTGTGCTACTACTACACACAAATGCCAGTTATCTGTGATCTGTAGTTTTCGCTGAAAAGTGATACACCATGACACTTTTGTCTTTGGCACAAGTATGACATTGCCACAGGTCGACCACTTTCAACCCTCATTTCTCCCACACCCCCATAGCTACCGACATCTAACAACCATAGTGCACTTCATGAGATACGATTCTACTACCAAACACACACACCAATGCTCTATGCTATGTAGTTGTAGCAGAAAAGTGACATATGCGGAGACAGTCGAAATACGAAAATATCCTTGGTTGGCCACTTACAACCACCATATCTACCACAGTACCACAGTTTCTGAAATTCGGCCGCTGTTGTGATCGAAAGGTGACTCTCTGCTACTACTACACACAAACGCCAGTTATCTGTGATCTATAGTTTTCGCTGAAAAGTGATACACCATGACACTTTTGTCTTTGGCAGAAGTATGAAATTGCCACAGGTCGATCACTTTCAACCCCCATATCTCCCACACCCCCATAGCTACCGGCATCTAACAACCATAGTGCACTACATGAGATACGATTCTACTACCAAACACAAACAGCAATGCTCTATGCTATGTAGTTGTGGCAGAAAAGTGACAAATGCGGAGACAGTCGAAATACGAAAATATCCTTGGTCGGCCAAGTACAACCACCATATCTACCACAACCACAGATTCTGAAATTCGGCCGCTGTTGTGATCGAAAGGTGACTCTGTGCTACTACTACACACAAACGCCAGTTATCTGTGATCTGTAGTTTTCGCTGAAAAGTGATACACCATGACAGTTTTGTCTTTGGCAGAAGTATGAAACTGCCATAGGTCAACCACTTTCAACCCCCATATCTCCAACATCTCCATAGCTACCGACATCTAACAACCATAGTGCACGAAAGGAAAGACGATTCTACTACCACACACAAACACCAAAAGTCTATGTTATGTAGTTGTGGCAGGAAAGAGAAGTGTACGGAGATACGAATTTTTGGTCGAATTATGAAAACGCCCTGCACTGACCAACTTTAATCATTATACCTCCCACATCCCCACAGCTATCGGCATTCGGCCAACGTTGTGCACGACAGGAAACTCCATGCTACTTCCACCCACAAACATCAGTGATCTGTGCTAGGTAGTGGTGGCTGAAAAGTGAAATGTAGGAAAAAACACGTCTATTTTTATATATATATAAGATTTCTAAACCACCACGTACTATGTGCGATAGTAGCCTCACCAACAAAAATAAAGTTGAAGTTACAAACAATCCAAATTATTAGGACGTGTGACATTTAAGGCGTATTCCATACATAGAATTCATTTTTAAAAGACGATTGTAGAGCTTTCTTAGTCTGTATTATGCACAAATAAGTAACATTTCTAAATTCAAGCAGCAAAAAATGCAAAAACTTCCAAAATAGAAAGAAATTCTTTCTCGTCAAACGTCAGTTGGATAACTTTAAGGTAGATACAACTGAAGACTACTCTTATCACTGAAAAAACACGTATTCTTACTGTGAAAACTAATGTCAGTGATCCCGATAAAGTTGTTGGAAGCAGTATATGAAAAATGTATGTTGGCGCTTGAAGGTGTGATTACCTGAGACGGCGAACAGCTGAGTGCAGGGAGACGGCATCCAGCGGGTAACCTGGATGTGCTGGCACCTGTAACAAGCACCACCAGGAGCTTCAGGGCTTTATACTTATGTTTACACTCAGCACGCTGCCATAGTAATCTGCGGTGTTACAAGGCATTAGTGGATGAAACTATCAAATAACGACAGTCAATCATTGTCTGCGATCGCGGATGAGGTGAATCCTCACGAGTTAATATCTATTCTGTTAAAATTATGTGGAACATTTTAAGTATTTACTATGAGAGAAATGCTTGCGAATTCAGATAAAAAATACTGACCAGTAAAAGACGCCAGTAAATCTGAAAAAAAACTTCTACTATGTCACGAATAGGTATGACAGCAGTGTTTGTATCTAATATATCACTTTTCAATGGAATACGTGACAGCACAGAGGTTGTTACTCTCATTTACCTTCCTCGACCTTAGCTCCTCTATTAATTACTACAGTATAATTCATATACTTAACACAGCTCTACTCAGAAATTAAATAAGTGTATGTAAATTGTAATACGCTCCATTGTTGCATAAACAGAATGTAAATCGTAGTGTTAAATGCGTTTGTGTGATATACATTCCTGTTTGTCTCTCAGTGTGTGGTTTCGTAAGGGGACATCCATTAATTACGTGAGTTCTAAGCAGGGGGAGGGTGGGTCGGCGAAATCTCACCAGATTTCATTTAAAGGGAGGAGGGATCTACAAAAATCACACGGCAAATTTTTATATCATTTTTAGCCTCTTATTTAACAGAAAAAATATAGTACATCAGTATTAACGCTTAGGTATTTAGTGGTATGAAGAAAAATACATGAACATACCAAATAAATTTAACTATTCAAAAATTAAAGGTGTTGGGTAAATCTCCCGTGAAGAAGTGAGGGTACCACCAAATCATACCATATCTCACCAACGAGGAGGCAGGGTCAAAATTGAAGAAAAAACAGCCCACGTAATTAATAGACGTTTTCTAAGGTATTAATGATACAGTTTACCCTGATTTTTTCACATGAATTTTCGAAGTAGATCTCTGAACCTACCTTTTTGACTAATTTTCGGAAACATTTGTCAGCTGGTTTGTTACTTCCTGGCCTGAGGACACTCGCTTTTACCACTTCCTAACAACTGCAGGACAGCTTCGGTTCTACGCTTAACTAGAGTGCGAAAACATTTACTTTTCCTTCGTCTGTACCTTATGTGCTCTAGACGTTTCAACGAGAGTGTAAAGAAATTCTCAGTTTTTACTTTTAGTAAAACTGTATGTGGTTTTTTATATTATTAGAGGCGGGAAGAAAGAGTGCCAACAAGTAGAGACTGAATTGTGCAGGAATCGACCCGGCATTCAACTGGAACGAGGTTGTGAAACCACGGAGAACTGAAATCTGGATAGCCGGACGGGGATTTGCTCACGTCTTCCCAAAAGCTAGGCCCGAGCGTTATCTTTTTTTTTTAACTGCTCAACGTCTCTTAACATCGAGGTCTTTAGAGACGGAAAAGGATGGGGGGCAAGGAATGGGAAGGAATTCGGCCATGACCTTTTTCAAGGAAGCATCCCGGCATTTGCCTGGAGTGATTTGGGAAACCATGGAAAACCCAAATCTGGATGCCGGACGGGGACTCGAACCGACGTCCTCCTGAATGCGAGGCCAGAACCGAGCGTTATCACTCATCCACCAGGCTTTGTAACTGTATTTCGAAAGTGCCTGTTTATTGAAGTTGAGATTTTATAAAAGTGATCCAAGTTTTCCAATGCGCCTGTCGCAAATGACCAGTTATTGCTTTAAATGTCCTTGTTTACCGGCCTCCGTAGCGTAGGTGCTAGAGTACTAGCTCCGCGTGCCTAAGGTCGCCGGTTCGAGTCCGGCCGAGGACATGGGTGTTTAAGTGTTGTGTCTGTGAATGTCATGTCCGACCTGTGGTATGTCTAATTAGCTGGGGAAAAAAATTCATCGGGCTGGCTGTATGTCCTAAGATGCCGAAAGCCATTAAAAAAAATTTCCCTTGTTGTTCCAGGGACGATTGAGTCCCATCAGAGGAAAGAAGAGATACTGCAAATTAAGATTGTCAGGTAGAGGTACACAGTCAGTATCGCAAAGTTGTGTCACCGTTGTGATTTAATACAAACTCCGTAGTTCAGATTTGCTGCGTGCATTCCAATGCGGTTTCTGTTGACGCCCACTGTTCTAACTTGTCGAACTGTTCTGCCGTAATGAACAGCCCGAGCACACACGTGTGACGGGCTATCTCTCTCACTAAAGAGTAAATACCGGAGACCATTACATCAAGCGGAGGGCAGTTCGCCTGCCTCGCCTCGCTGCGTCGGCAGAGTTTACGTTCTCCTCACATACAGAGCCATCCAGCCGCAACAGCCCTACGGCGGAATTACTCCGTGTCTTCTCGCTCACAACTCTCACCCAAAACAAACTCGTCATCTGTCTCTCCTCACACACTAAGCTGAAATTATTAGTTGCTGCACACTTTGCAAATTTACCGCATGTTTGTATGATAAAAAAATTAGATTTTAATTTACTGTACTCAGAAAAGATTGAATCCGAATTTTATTTGTGACCAGCAAAGCCGATAAGAATTTCGGATAAAAGGTCCGGTATACTGTTGGTCAGGAAATTACAGATCTGTGCTGTCATTTTACCGTGAGTGTCAGCACTTAATAAGTAAATTACTGAGCAGTTCTTTGATATTTGCTTGTTAAATAAAACTAACAGTAAAATAAATGCGTAGGGCAATCTTTGCCGGGAAATCCCCGAACGGTCCGGCCGCCAGGTGACAAGAGTTAATCGATTTGCCGCGCATTGCACTCTTGTCGCGGCTGCACTAGCCTGATGGCGGTAGTCCTGCTGGGTTCAGGGGACCTACAGCTTAACGTGGATTCCGAATCACGGAAGCGTGCTGGTGTACTTCATAATACGCAGCAAGCTGTGCTTAAGTTCAGGGTCGGATTAAGGTCCTTTTCAAAAACCCCGCCGAGACAGGGATTCGAACCGGAGACATTTAGCTATCCAGTCAACGCCTTTCCACTGAGCCACAGAGCGCTAAAGTGACAGTAATGAACCTTGGATCGAACTTCTTACGACTGCCACGTATCGACATGTGTTAAATAAAGAATCAAACAACTTGTATTAAAGTAGCAGTAAAAATCCAGTTGTAATCCATCATCAAGCCAGTGTTAAATAATAACTTGAAGCTATCAGCATTTTGGATGCTTCATTTTAGACAGAAATAATTCATAGTACAGTAAGGAAGGAGTCTTCTGCAGAGATTCTGCGTGCAGAACTGGGCATCGCAGGTAGCAGCTGGGAATGAGTTTAAATGGTGGGGGCCGTGGGACAGGTGTTGTGGCTGAAATTTTCCATTAGAAAAGAAAGAGGAGGACATTGTGCGATAAAGACGGAAAAGGATAGCGCCTGAGAGTATATGTGTGAATGAGCCAATCACAAATCGTTATTGGTTTCACATCGACTAATATGCGTCTTGCTTTCCACAAAACTCTGTTGACCGCGCCCCTGGACGCCGATGACAGGGTTGAGCTTCATCGCGAAGAGGAGTGGACACTGTGCTTCCGGACGGCGAGCCGCAGAGTACTCGTGTGGTCTACTGAGTTTCCGCCAGGAGTCGGCGTGAGTTCGACCCCTGGGGAGGGCTGTTTGAAAGTGTGCGACGAGTGCAAATTTGTGCAGCTCCACAGTGTATGTGGCTGTCAGTGCCAACAAGTATAATTTAAGCTAGGAGCTTGTAAAACACATCAGTGTGACCTCACACAATCGTGAGATCCTGAGTGACGTGTCTTATCACAATTACCACCTCGTAATTTGAGATCTTTTGTGGTGATCTCCATCGATCGTTCTTCGTAGCCTAGGACCAGCTAAATAGAAAATTTCCAACTATTTGCCATCGCAAATCTCTACATTTGACACTGTCGAGTCCCCGAAAATTACTACAAAGCCCAGTAACGGCTTTAGTGGATAGCTTCACCGAGATAAAGATACACTCATTCTGGCGTTATCGTGGTTTCCGGGTTGAATCGCATAAATTTATTGAAACCTAACGTTTCGGCCATCATTTTGTGGCCTTCTTCAGAGGACTGTCACGGTTGGAACTGCTGCCGCCTGTATATAGCTCCCGAAGAACGCGCTAACCGTTTGGAGTGACGTCACTCAAGCTACCGCTGCACGCGTGGCCTGTCCGATGGGGGCCTGCGTCCCGCGTTTTCTTGATCAAGCATGACCATATTTGGTCAAGTTATAGCCCACCGTCCGCGTTCATATTATCTGGTCTTTTTTTGATTTACAACGGTTCTCTGACACGCCTGGGCCACCATCTGCTTTTCTGAACCAATACACTAGTGTCAGTGAATAAAATTGCATGCCCACTGCCAGCAGAATGTAGTGCTACAGCTGATTTGCTGACGTCGTTATTTTTAAGATGTCTTATGTGTTCACACAGCCTTTCCTTGACCGACCGTCCAGTCTCGCCGATATACACTTGGCCATAGAAATAAGGTATCTGGTATACGCCCGCTGTCTGGTATCGGACCGGTCACGCTGGAGGCGGTAGCTTGAGTGACGTCACTCCAAACGGTTAGCGCGCTCTTCGGGAGCTATATATAGGCGGCAGCAGTTCCAGCCGTGACAATCCACTGAAAAGGCCACAAAATGATGGCCGAAACGTTAGGTTTCGATAAATTGACGCGGTTCAAACCGGACAACCAAGATAACATCGATAATGACTGCGGAAGTCTGCACACCCACTAGACAGACACTCATTCTCTCTGTACTCAGCTTAAGTGTATTCAGTTGTGAATGAGCTGTTATTCCTCGGTTTCGTGTTTCCTCTGTAATTATTTTGTTTTCATTGGATTCGATGTTCAGTGTGATAATAATTTTCACGAATAAGTTAACTGTTTCCTTTGCAAAAGAATAAATGAATAATGTAATTGATGGTATATTACCGGTTTCATTTCTTGGCATCTCCCATTTACCAATGTTTGGTAATTATAATTACTTTCTTGCATTGGTGTCTTTGTCGTAACTATTGCAGGGAGTAGAGTGTATTAATTTCATGTGGAATCAATTCCTGACGCCAGGCTCATAATCATGAATACATGATTTTTAGCAGACATTTACAGCCCTCGCCATTAAATGGTGCAAGGTGTAGTGTGATTAATTTTATCGTAGGCTACACAACAAACTGTGAGGTTAAATTCAGAAGTTAGTAGTCCGATTACAATGTTTAAGAAAAATTTGTATCGGTTACGGTCTATTTTTTAATAGTTTCATGACTTGTCGAGCCATGCAATTACTGAACTCTACGTGTTCCAAAGGGTAGAATTTTTGTAGTCGTGTTACGTGTGATGCTTTTTTACCAGTGTTATTATGTTTGGAAGAAGCTAATTCTCCTGACTGTAACTGGGAATATTCCCGCTAATATGCCAACCGCACCTCGTCAGCCCCAGCATGGTGCATGTATTTTTACACCAAGCGAAACTGTCGGTCATGAACATACTGACTGTCAGATACACTTAAAGTACAAAATATTTAAAACCGAATCAGGGTTCACCAAATGTGATATTGGTTCAAACACGGAGATCTTGCCAAATTTCTGACCTTTCTTCTTATTCTTGTGAACGTAGAAACTCCTACTGTTTTTGAATGCTGATTCGTTTATTCTTCCGATATCAAAGAGACAAACTGTTTGTCTAAAGACGGCCTTTGAAACTGTGTAGGCATGTGTGAAGAAAAGTGAATGGTTCTTGTTGGTCAATATTTCGGAACTGAGAGTCGCCTGGGGAAAGCGGGATAAATCTACGTTTGGTCCGTCGTGCAATCGAACTCACCAGCAGGAGGGTAGGCTGAACGTCTGCTAGGAAATCATCAGTTGTAGGCCTGCTAGAGGATAGCACTACTGAAATCAGGAGGGAAGCTTTTTGAAGGGAAAGACTGGCGAGAAAAGTATTTCTGCGCCGGAGTGCAAAAAAATACTAGACATAACTGAAAATAAGGGAGCTTTAATTTTAATTTGGCTGTGCGGATCAACACTGTCGAGATTATTAGAGACGGGGAATTCTGGGCAGAAATCATACGCAATACAGTCATCGCCTATGCTTGATTAAGCTCAGTTTCTTTCCTCTTTGAGACCGAGCGTGGGGGGTGAACGGTTAACGTTCTGGCCTCACATTCGGGAGGACGCGGGTTCCAATCCCTGTCCGAGCATACAGATTTTGGCTTTCCTTGGTTTCCCGAAATCACTCCAGCAGAATGCCGGGATGCTTCCTTTAAAATGCCATGGCCGAATTCCTTCCCGCTCCTTGCCCCCAGTTCTTTCCCGCCTCTAATGACCTCGACGTCGACGAGGCATAAAGCCAAAGCAAAAAAAGAAAAATCCTCTTTGGGTATAAATATATTGTGGAAATGTTTGTGTGGCACAGCAGTGGTTTTCGCCTGGGCAGGAGGCAACGATACTTCCCTCGCTGGCCGTAGCGCCTGGCCTGCTCCGTTTCTGGAATTTACAGACAGCGGGAGCCTTCTAAGTTTTGTTACTGCGGCTTATGTCCGCGAAGCGCAGTCAACAACACGAGACACACACTGGGCTCAGGACAGATGCGAGCAGTCAGCTGGGGTGTGACAGTGAAACAGTTACAACACAAAGAGCGTGTGCAGGCAGTCGGAACATATGGAATCGACAGTAGGTGGCGGTCTAGAGAACCTAACTCACTGAGAACGAGCTTCTCATATTGTCGAAGAACCTGACTTTTTTATTAATTGAAATGTTCGGTGGTAATGCGCTTGATAGCATTTATACAAAAGGAGTTAATACAAAGAAAAAAAAAGAGAGAAAATAAATTTCATGGGCATTTAGAAGGGTTCGTCTTGGCTTTTGCCTGGAGTGATTTCAAGAAACCACTTAAAACCAAATAAAGTTTCATTCTAATGTCCAGTGTGCTATCGTTAACTGATCACCAATTAGGCAAGGTAATAAAGATCTCGTCATTTTTCCAATGGACGAGGAGAATTATACAGTTTTCCTAAACAACGAAAACCAGTGGCGGAAAATGGACGTGTCTCTAGAAAACAACCCATTAATGATACTTAACGGAGAATATGACTGCGTGCTTGAAAGTTTCTAGGACTCGATTAGACAGGATTCGGTGTCATTCAGCCCACGTGGGATGTATTGCCAAGGGGCTGCGTTTTCAACCCGTGAGGTGTGTTCGTCAGAGCCGTGTGACCAAATCAGTGGTCTCAGTACTCAGCCTGGAGCAGGGACACTAGTGACGGGTCATAGCACACACACTCGAGACTGGAGCACTGCGTGACGAAAGAGTCCTGTGAATATATCACGTCCTGCAATGTAGTCTTCACGGGTGTACCGCCGGATAGTGTTGTGGAAACACAATATTTCGACGGCTGGCTCTGCAGAGCCAGCCGTCGAAATATTGTGTTTCCACAACACTATCCGGCGGTACACCCGTGAAGACTACATTGCAGTCATACGCCGGGAAAGTCTTCGTTCTTACATATCACGTCCTATTAAGTTTCGGCTCTCCTGGAGTTCTTCTCCCCCGATGGACATGGCCACTTCTACAGAATGAGACTCTCCTACCTCGACTGAAAACCTTTTTATTATTATTATTAATAGTACTTTTTGGTTCGTCAGTGTCGAGGTTATTAGTGACGGAAGATGAATAAAGGAACTATCCCGCCATGGATCCATTTCGGGAAACTTTGAAAAATCGAAATATAGATAGCTGGTCAGGGCAACAAACACGCATCTTTCCATATGTGAACTCCGAACTCTAACCACTCACTCACCAGGTCCGCAATCGGTGATACTTGAAAAGGGACTCAGGGAACCCTTTCCAAAATCCTGAAGAAGGCGGATTCTCTCATTAGAACCATGTGAGCTCGTCGTTCCATTCATTACCGACGGCTGCCTTCAATTCTTTCAAACTGAAACGAGCTAATTTATCTTTCCTTCAGCCTTACTACGCTCGTAGCACTCAACTAATATGTACGTAACATTTTTAGCTACAAGAACTAATTCTGACTGTTTGTTACCATTTTTTTCTGCGGCATTGAAGTCAAGGTCATCAGAAGCGGTAGTTAAACGGGGACAACGAACCGGAATTTGACATGGCCTTTTGAAGGAACCTTGCGGTGTTTTCACGGAGATAAATCTGGTTGGCCGGACGATGATTTGAACCCACTTTCAGTCCCCAAAACATGTTACTAACTTCATTTGAAAGGTTTATTGTCACGTTATCACCAAAATAAGATGAGGGTTTCAGGGCGGAACGCGAAGAAATAATTTGTTGGCCTCAACATAATGCTTTCAGGCAACCGGAGATATCTGACACCCAGAAAAGCAGCTGTGCATGTCATATATCACTATGCCTTGTTCTTTAGTGGCATATCCTCAATATTGCATCCTGAATGAATATTTATTTTTAAAAAATCTGTACCATCAATCACAAAAAAGTACTCTTTGACTTTTGTCGTTAATTGTGTAACATTTGTAGGCCTTACCTCAAGCAATCGCCTTCAAATAACGATTCAACTGAATCTCATGGGCGCCGGGAGGATTACTTTAATGGAGGTGTATCTGTATCTATTTTTAATACATTATATGTGCTATTTATTATATATAATATCTATACATTATATATATAATTATTAACTAAGGATTCTGAATTTAT
The DNA here is from genome assembly GCA_031002005.1 of Vandiemenella viatica. Classification (NCBI taxonomy): domain Eukaryota; kingdom Metazoa; phylum Arthropoda; class Insecta; order Orthoptera; family Morabidae; genus Vandiemenella; species Vandiemenella viatica. Next base: position 146,321,363 of record JARYHS010013630.1, read on the forward strand.
TCACAAGGTGTTGAACAAATTTTGACAACAACATAGGGGCCTTAAGTTATTATTCAAACAGTGAATTTGATAATAAGATTTTTGTTACTTAATCTTTTTCTGTGTGTTTTATTTCATAGCAAGTACACTCCCTTGTACCCCCCCCCCCCTCGTGGCGTCTATGCTGAATATTTCAATGTGAATTCATTGGAAACTAAGTCGCCCGCTAGCTCCAGTTAAGCCTTTGTTGTCTGCAGACAACAGACGACGAGTTTCTGAGGCAGTCTTGTAACTTTTTCAAGCTGAGAAAATTCTCTTAAGCATTTTTTTCTCACTATCGTGTTTAGAGATACAATATTGAGTATTTGAAGTTGCTCGTGCGTAACTCAACATTCATGGCAGATAGTCTTTATTCCTCCGCTGAACGTAATAATTGAAGCAGACTACTGTCTCTGACGGCGCTTTTTGTCACAAAAAACCAGAGACTGTGCACTAGCTCACCGGCGCAAATAAGAAAGAGACGATATTTTCACTAAGCACTCCTGCTGACGCATTTCGTTAAACGCCATTTTTTTCTGTAGCGTTAGTTGTATAGAAAATCTATTTGGGGAATGTACAAGCGTTCACAGCAAAAACTCACGGGGTCATTTTGATGACAGAAGGAAGAGGTTTGGTTTAAGGCAGTACTGATGAGAATGTACGAACAACCATTGTCTCTTAAATTCCTCAGCCGCTGCAGTCACATATAGACTATACATGGAACGCATTAAAACGAAATTAAAAATGCGTTTTAGCTCAAAAAAAAAAAAAAACCGTTCAAGTACAAAACAAACACTTACGACGGCCATTCGCTTGAGGACTGCATAGCGGGCGGCTGGTGGAGCGCTGATTTGCGCTGCAGTTCAGGTTTCAGCCGGGCATTGTTCACAATCCGATTTGTTCGGTCCGCTATGTTGTGCTCGCTGCGCTCTTAATGGCGCGCATTCGTGCGTCGCGCTGAACAGCGATTAACAGCGGCACATGGAGAACACAATTACTGTTTCTGTTTTCTCACTGGCCACTAAAACCCTCAACAGTGGAAACGAAGCTGACGTGGTTGTAATGTGCAAAGCAATTACTGTAACAGCTATAAACATTTAATATCGTTTCTATATCGGAACTGATTTGCAGGCAGCATCCAGGTACACTTGTGTCATACTGTACCTCCTTTTTGCCTTGTCCATTAAATCGGCTTACTGCCTTTATTGTTAGTTTGGCCATACATCGTTAAAATGTACGGATACGATAAGATACATCTGATTACAACCATAATTATAAGTATGTGCGCCGCCAAGACGTACATTAGGCAACTAAAGGACACTAATAAAAAGTACAGTTCATATAAATTTTCGTTGGAAAAAAAACCCCTTGATTTTGCATGTCAGGAGTGACAAACGTTAGCGAATAAGTGAGATTGCGAGCACCAGGAGTATGGAGCGTGCTGTGATCCATTAGCAATTAAAAATCATGTCACAGTGGAAGAGCACATTGTCAACAAAGGAAGAGCAATTAGGAAATTATAGCAGAAGACATGGTAACAAGTGAGGAATTTAATTGTGGATGCAATAAATTGCTGACGGATTGTAACGTCGTTCATGGGAAGTCTATTTCAAGTACCAAAAACGAAGAAATGGAACAAGAAGGATATTAACGCACATGACTTTCTCAACATACAAAGAGATGGAGGATAGCTTAATGCCTATCGAGAGACTTATAAGATTATTACTATTGCAACGACTGTAACAGTACACTCTCCCAAATCTGCAAGACGCTTTCAAATGCCTGCAGACACTGGTGTTTTCGAGAGAGCGGATAATCTTAAATTATATCAGCGGGGCGATGTTACCTAAACTTCGGAGAGAACTTCAGCCTCTTTTAATTCTGATTATAAATCCAGAAATAGATAAGTTTTCCTTAACTGCTTACAAAAAACTAACTAATAGTTTATAATAGGCTAAGACTTTATTTTAAATTATATTTTCTTCAATCAAGCCACCGACCCATATGTAAATTTAAAGATAAATTGTCAGAAGATTCTCGCTGCAACTAAGTTCCAAAAAAATTAACACCACATTTAAAATTATCTATCCTATATAGTTTCAACAGTAAGGTCCGAAAAATTCTAAGCTGTAAGTTACGGAAGCGTTTTCAAATCATTGTTCCCTTCAATTTTTTTTCTACGTTCATTCCCGATCACCTGCATATATCCTCGACACTATGTCAGCCTATTTCGCAACTCGACATATCAACTCAACTGAAAAAAACAAAACTTCTCCATGCAAATCTATTTCTCTGATCGTGAAGCACACACTCATTTAATATTACAGTCGCGTGGCTGAATCTTCTCTAGTTCGGGAGTTTGCATGGCCCTTCACAACACTTTAAACAGTCGCCGCCCTTTCAAAACCAAAAACACTGAATTTAATCTATAGGTCTGCAGACAATTATTCTGAGCCCTTCTCAAGGACTTACAACTCTTAACCAATACTTTGTCAAATAACTTACTCCCCTTTAAACGTTGATCAGAATTCATTTACCAAATCACAAAACACTAATAATGGTTCACTCCAACAGAAAGATTTCTTTCACAACTTCTCTTTTCCTGAGGGCAGAGACATATGTTCCCACTCTCGTTCGGCGATGGACTGCCCCGCTTCTCCCCACTCACCCCTACTTTTAACATTTGACTATCACGCCCTACGCGACGCCACTAAGCACCGATGGTGCAACTTTTATCCCTCGCGCTTCTCAAACATTTGCGCCACACCCTGAAACGGCCCAAAAGGCTGGAATAAAGCCCTAAATAAACCATCGTAATATTACAGATTGGTGACAGAAAAAAGCCGCAAAAACGTAATTCCTTTTCAAATTAAAATGGATATCTGCTACTTCCAATAAATATCTCAAATTGCACATTTACACGACGTCGATCTCTCCATAAGGAAGACCAGTTTCATAATATTCAAGAATCTACGAACCTGCTTTGACTTAACGTGAATTTCTAGCGACATTTGTTGCGTGATTGCAAACTGGAGTAGCAGATAGTATAATCTATAACAGGGCTAATGGGATTTCTGATCACCACCTTGGCTATTGAATGAAATCTATTACTACCAGCTCTTTATATTTTCATAAGGTTTCATTTGAAACGTCTCAGTCTCATTTCGTATGATGTTGATTTGATTTAGCAAGTGTATCTTATCTATTGAACAGCATGTTTAAACTTTAGACCCAACAAAAACACCTCGCATTTGCTGATTAAAAACGAGTAAATATGTTTTAAAGATATCCGAAACCTCTTCCTGTTGTATCATGGCCTTAAAAAATTATTTAACTAGACAAATAATATATTAAGTGAAGAAACAAGGAAATCGTAACGTGAAATTAGATACTAAGAATGAATGAATTTTTCTCCCCATTTCAAATTTCTTTTAGTTAGTTTTTGTATAGCGATTATTCTGTCATTGCTAACCCATTCTTAAAGGAAGCAGACATGTGATTCGCAGCCCCAGTACCATTGAAGCTTTTTATAAGTGGCCAAATATCTTCCATTATTTTAGCTCATTGTATTAATTCATCATCATCATCATCTAGGACAGCTTCCAGCCACTGGCCAGGTCTGCTGGGAACAAAAGCCTCGCCAGCGCTTCCTGTCTAACCACCATCTCTCTTCTTCCACTGACGCCCAATTTCCTCCTCTTTCCTCCACACATTTCTTAACACCTTTCATCCATCTGTCCCTCGGTCTTCCTCTAGGTCTCTTCCCTTTCAGCTCCATGTCCAGCATCTTCCTTGGTAGCCTCTCCTCTCCCATTCTCTTTACATGCCCGTACCACTGTAGCCTAGATTTTTCAATTCTTTGTTGTAGCGGTTCTTCCTTTATCATCTCCCTGATTCGCTCATTCCTTATTCTGTCTCCTCTTGTTACTCCCACTCTACTCCTCTGAAATTTCATTTCCACCGATTGTACCCTCCCTTTGTCTCTCTCCTTCATCACCCATGTTTCTGCTCCATATGTTAAAATTGGTACAAAATATGTTTTATATATTGCCTCCTTACTCTTTTGTGGGACATCCCTACTCCATACCAGGCTCCTAATACTTTTAAAAAATCCATCTGCACATCTTCCTCTTTCGTTTATTTCCATCCTGTTTCCTCCATTTTCTTCAATACAGCTTCCCAAATATTTAAAACATTCCACTCTATTTAGTTGCTCCCCTCTAAGTGATATGCCTATGTCCGTCCTGTTCTTCTTTCTTGTTGTTATCACCACTTCACTTTTTCTCGCAGAGAACTTCATACCATAATCAGCAACTACTCTCTCCCACACATCCAGCTGATCCTGCACCTCTCTTTCATCCTCTCCCCAAACTAATAGGTCGTCTGCAAATACCATTGCTTTCATTTTTCCTTCCCCAATGCTCTGCACCACCTTCTTCAATATTTCATCCATAGCTACAATAAATAAGAGGGGTGATAGGGCACTTCCTTGTTTTAGTCCATTTTTCAAATGGAACCATCCAGTCTTATCCGTTCCCACTTTGACACAGCTCTTACTACCCTCATACATATCCTTCACTCTTTGCACTATCTCCATTTTTACTGACTTTTTTCTCAGTCCTTCCCACACTTTGTTTCGGCTGAGGCTGTCATATGCCTTTTCAATGTCCAGAAAGGCCATCACAAGATCTTTCCCATACTCGTAGTGCCGTTCTTGTAGCTGTCTTATTGCAAATATAAGATCGATAGTTGACCTTCCTGGTCTAAATCCATACTGCTCTTCCCTTAGCTGCCTTTCAACCGCTCTTCTTATTCGGCTTTCCAAAACTTTCTCATATATCTTGGCACAGTGGCACATCAGGGTAATACCACGGTAGTTTTGGCAGACAGTCTTGTCCCCTCAACGGCAGTTTTCGGCAGAGAAGGAGACCTTCAGATTGGCGAAAATGGCGGAAGGGGCCACCCATCCTCTCCGGGGGTAAATTGGAAGGAAACACCACTGCCTTGTGGCGAAGAGGGATCTTCAAAGGCTAAGGGAGTAAACCCTGAAAGAAAATCCTTGACTGTGTTAGGCCTAGCAAGCCAACAGTACAAGTATGAGTCGGTTGCTTTCAAATATTGTATTAATTAAACATAGAAATTCTTCCATTGCATCATAATTTGTAATTCCATTATGCAGAAAAACCTACTTCAGACTTGTTTCTCATGTTTCTATAATTTCCTTTCATTTGGAAATAACCCAGTATTAAAGTTTCCACTAACCCATTAATGGTGTTTACGGTGATTTGTCATTAACAAAATAAGTAGCAAAAGTTTTATACTCAGTATTCTCATAGTCAGTAGAGTTTGTCTGTGCGGATCGCATCCTTCTATCTGGAAAGCAGAAATTCATCCGTCTGTTTTTTAAACACAAGCCATGTAAACTAAAAATTTAATTTTATGACTTGCAGTAACACATCATGCAGCTTAACATCAGAACTACCAACATATTAAACACAGGCTTTGTAAGTTAGTTAATATTGCCAACTAACATACCACCACCTACAAATTTAGTGTAAAATGAGGTCTTTAGATACTTATTACTAAAAGTCTATCGGTAACTTAAAAAAAAAAAAAAAATTAGATCAATGTAACTGTTACGAAATCCTTGCTTAAATTGCTAACAGAATAAATTCACCAAGACTGGCTCATATCTTTGGCTTGATTCATTAACAGGATGTTCATAGACGTAGTGTGCTGAAATACCGGTAATATTTTCTGTTCTTCATATCTTCTTTCACAGTTAATACTAAATTTAAAAAGGACTATATTTCGTGTAATGATAGAGGTAGAGTCTTGGTTAAAAGGAGTACTAGACAGTGAGGTTTTCCCCCATGGTTACAGAGTGTACCGCAGAGATAGAGGAGTAATTGGTGGAGGGGTAGTCACACTGGTTAGCAAATATTACTATAGTTCCCTCGTGTTCATAGATCATGGCCATGAGTTACTAGGGGTAAGTTTTTTGGGGCGATAAAAAAACAAAAAAAATCAGGGTACTGGCTGCTTACCGTAGTGGGAGAATGAGTAATGGAGATGAGATTCTTGGAGAGAAACAAAATTCACATTCACAGTTCAGAGGTAAGCGTAGAATGGTTATTCGATTTAAATTTACCAGTGGTCAATCGGGTATGAAATATGATAAATAACACAAGGGAACAGAGATTTACGAATACGTTAGTAAAAGAAGCTGGTTTCATACAAGTGGTAGAGCAAAATATGAGGGGACCAAACATATTGGATATCTTTCTTATAAAGCCTGACTGAAATCTTGTAGGGTGTCAAGTAACTGAAGGAATAAGTGATTAAAATGCAGTCTACTTACGGATGTTAGGGGGTTCATTAAACCAGTGGCCAAAATAGAAGGGGGAAGTAGATATAATTATTAAAGGGAAAAAACTTTAAATCTGAAGAAATATTTCAGGAAAAGGTTCAGCAAATAGAAGGATGGCACTAGTACAATGGAGGCGAAATAGGGAGAGTTTAAGGAGATAATAAAAAAGGGAGAGGAAATGTTTATTCCAAAGCAGATAATAAAGAGAAGTACAGAACCTACATACTACAATAGGGAGGTGAGAAGGTTAAAGAGGATAGTGAGACGGTAGCACAACAGAGTTAAGAGGCAGGAATGCAGTATGGAATACTGAAAACAACTAAACAAGCAATTAATAAGAGTAAAGAGAGAAGCAAAGGATGGGTTTATGAAGAATATTATTGGTGTAGGACAATTACTGAACAATGCCTTTAGAGATTTCTAAGGCTATATTAGAAAACTGAGGGGAAAGGGAAGTTTTTCAGTCTATTGTAGATAAGAACAGAGTTGAAGTCACTGAGGATTTTAAAATTACAAAGATTTTTAGCGATTGGTTTACTACTCGGGACTATCATCCTGTGATGAGAGGGAATGAATCAGAGGAGAGTTTCCCTAAAAGTATAAACGAGGAAACTACAAAATTATGACAGAAATCAGAAAACTAAAAAAACTTAAAGGGGCTGGTGTTGATAATATTACTACAGATGTATTAAAGATTGTGGGATACGATATTGTATCTTACCATGAAATTTTATTTAAAATGAGTCTGGAGTCTGGCTGCTTACCAGAGGATTGGAAAAGAGCAATAGTAATATCGGTTCATAAAAGAGAGGTTACAAACAGGGTTAGTTTGACATCAGTGATAGGCAAAATGATGGAGAGATTGATATGCAACTACATCAGAAATGTCTGCGAGGAAAGAAACTGGTTTGCAGATCGACAACATGGCTTTAGGGAAGGATATTGATAAAGTAGTACTAGATCTTTCTAAGGCAATTGACAGAGTGAGCCATAAAATGGTTTTGAATAAACTGAAATCTATTGTATTGGATGAAAAAGTTATTTGCAGGGTAGAGGAATTCTTAAAAACAAGAAAGCAAAGTGTTACAGTAGAAAATACATTATCAAAAGAGGTGGAAGTAAATATGGGAGTGACACAGAGTAGTGTATTGGGACCGTTGTTGTTCATTATTCTATGAATGACTGTGTTGATGGGTTACGGTCAGAATTTAGGTTTTTTGGAGATGATATAATGGTATACAAGAGTATCAAAACATAGGAATACTGTGAACAGCTGCAGGGTGACCTGGACAGAATATCTAAATGGGTAGGTCAGCATGGAATGAAGATAAATGACAAGAAGAGTCAGCTTATTAGGTACACAGATAAAAAAACTAAAGGTTAATTATGTTTATAGGTGGGGTAAGAATTTCTTGTTAAGGCTTGAAGTGTAAATATCTTGGCATAACGTTTGATAACAAACTTAACTGGGCGCATTGGGCAGGTGGCAGGAAAAGGTTACAAAATCCTTCATTTTCTGGAGAGGGCGATGAGAGGATGTACCAGAGAAGTTAGGGAATTGGGTTACAAAACAATGGTCAGACGATTGGTTGAATATGGTGGTGTAGTTTGGGACCCACATTTTGATTATCAAATACAGGAGTTGGAAGGTGTAAAGGAAGAGCAGCTAGATTTGTTTGTGCAAATTATTGCAGGATGGTATATGAGTAACTGATATGATGAAGGTGCTGGATTGCGAGTCATTGGAGGAAAGGAGGAGGGGCAAGAGAGTGCTGGAAATGTACAAGGCATATGTTGGTAATGGGACTTGGAGAGATATTGGTCAAAGAATTAGGAATAATGAATGGAACGGGAAAGGTAACCTTGACCATAAGCTGGAAAATATTCTTTTGATGGTAAGGCTATCAGTGATTGGATCAAATTACCAAGTTAAGTGATGAATAGTTTACCAAAAACGCTTAAGGAATTTAAAATTAAAATTTGTAAACTGGAAAAGCAAATGGGGGAGGAATTTAACACTGCAATTATAAAATAAAATCTTTTTAAAAAAAATAACATAAATGGGGTGATTAGATGACTAGAGGAGTTGCTCCATCGCAATTAAATTAATAATGTATCAGTTTTTTTCTTTCAAAACGTTTCGAAACAATAAAAAGTATTTAATATATCAGTCACTGCATCAAAAATCGATAGGTATGTATTTCTAAACTTAGGATACGTAATTACAATAATCACTAAGTTGGAATATTTCGTTGTTTTCATTGTCGTTCAGAAAGAAATTTGTGAGATAAATAAAAATCCCTAAATTTGCTATAGTTTTAAAGTACATTTCAAAACAAACAGATATTTCTGCTATGCTTTAAAATTACTGATGATAATTCATACGTTTGATATAATCTTTTAGAAAGTACCAAGCTCAAGATGAATTTTATATCTTGGAATAAAACGAAAGGAATAAAAACATTTTAAGTTGTTTTTCGACAGAGATGGTATACGAATGAGATAGTTCTAATATTACAAATTGTGAGATAGGGGCAGTTGCTGCTTCAAATTGCTACAAAAATATGAAGTCGATGTTACTCCTGGTTGAAGAGATTTTTTTTTTGGCTCGGCGCCAGGCGACCAACAAGCCGAGGTAATGACGTGTTCGCCACACTTGCCACCAGCCAGCCTGTGCGTTGATTGCAGCCACAACAGAAACGACGGATCAGTTATTGACCACCGCGCCAACAGCAATTAAACTTTGGTCTTAACCATCATAAAACAGCAATGTATTAGAAAGTGAAAAAAAAAAAATTGAAAAAAACCCCGGGAAAGTCAATTTCTTGTTGATACACTGTTATAGTTAGCTCACGTGTAGACAATATCTTGTTTAATACTGGCTTTAAAGCCCTCAAAAATGACGGGTTGAACGAAGTGTTCTTGCGAGTTATTTATTCCCAGATAATTCTTGTAAAATAACGCCCAATCCTCGTGTCTTACACTGTAGGAAAAAGAATAATTTTCTTCTTGAATTGGTATAAAGTTACGCTCAAACTATTTCTCGTGCCTTATGCAGATGATATAATGGTATCGTTCTGAATTCGTATAAATTACGCTCAAACGATTCCTCGTGTCTTATGCTGTAGCGAAAAGTTTCAGTTTCATCTTGAATTGGTATAAAATTACGCTCAAACGATTCCTCGTGCCTTATGCTGTAGATAATGTTTTAGTTGTCATCCTGGTCCAGGTTACACTTCAACCCAACCACAGACTCCGCTAATATTGCCGCTAGAAAATCAAAGCATCTATAATATGCGAATTAGTACATTCACTATATCGCATGTTAGTGACACTTCGCATCGCGATACTAACTTGACCCAAAATTTTCACGAGTTTTTAAATATTTCTTCTACGTGTTTCAGTTCCATATTGACCGGATGACATAGTTAAATACGGAACAAATATGGTGAAAGCAAAGGAAAATAAAAGTAAACATTAACAACTTACGTTATGCCACATAATATTAGTTTTATAATTGTGGTTTTCGCCGCATTGATCGCGGTCAATGTGGACCTACTTTCATTCAAGAACGTAATTTAACGCACATGAAAACAAATTAATTAAACAGAAGAAAAAAACTTAGATTACTTATGTCCTCTGTTGTAACTTCAATTGCCAGTTATCATTCTGACCCAGGATAAATCTCAATCTAACAGTGTTACCAGAAAATTTAAACAATAATCTTACATGTCTATGGGTTAAGAATTTATCAAAATAATCTACATTAAACGAATATAAATAAACTAATAGTGACGTATAAAAGAAAAAAGATTTCATGTTTTGTTACATACATGTATGTAAGAATTGATTCTTTCCCGCGGTATGGTTGCAATAAAATCACCATTGGCTCTACAGACGGATGGAAAAGAGCGGTGGATGAGCGGTAACGTTGTGGCCTCGCATTCGGGATGTCCCGAGTTCAATTCTCGTCCGGCCATCCGTATTTCGGTTTCAAATGGTTTCCAGAAATTACTCCAGGCAAATGCCGGCAATGTTCCTTCAAAATGGCATGGCCGAATTCCTTCCCATTTTAATGACGTCGACGATGACGAGGCGTAAAGTCATAAGGAAAAGAAAGTAGAAAGGGATGGCACACCCCACTCAAATATCACACACATACCACATTCACAGTGGACACACATTGTGGCTAAGCAAATTTAAGAATGTTTTATTCTCCCGAACCTCTTACCCTGGCTTTTAATTACTAAGACGTCGTATTAAAAATTAAACATACAATTTAAAGTTTTCTAAAATATATTGCTTTTTCAAAACGAAAGGAAAACTTTGTGAATATCGTTAATAATTATGCGCTGGTGCAAAACAACATAAACCAATACTTTGTATCAATAAACTATATCTTCAGACAATTAATGAAGAAGATAATTATTATTTTTAAGTGAAGGTTATGCAAGTATGAAAGCTTTGTGGAAACATGGCAATCAGTGAACAATCGTCTGAGATGAAACGAACGCTGAGTGAAGTCAATCAGCACCGTGAAAGTTTTAGTAGTGTCTTAACTCCGCTGTGTTAAAATCGGCTTTTAATTAACTTCATCCACTGCCGTCAGGCAAAGGTGCTCCTCATTGTAACTGCAGTTCCGTGTTGGGGCGATTCTCCTGTAATTAGTTTCCAGCTGGCTGTCTGGCAGGCTATCGAGCTCAGCCCTGCCGTGCAGGCTGAGAGACCACTACCAAACATAGGTCACACAAGAGGCTAATTATATTGTCTAAGCAATTGCCATTATTTTCCTGTCACGGAGCTCTGTGCTAATTTTTCACAAGACTGATTTGTCTTATCGTTTCTTTGTCAAGAAACATTTATTCTCAATTGATTGTACGCAACTGACACTAGTAAATATTTTGCAAGAGCTGAGAAGAGGGACCAGTCCTGCGACAAGGGCAATAACAGCTGACCCCGGCAGCGTGCTGGCATCGCGTTGCAGAGATCGCCGGTTCGAGTCCGGTCTCGGGAATGGATGGTTTTAATTAAGTGCTGTGTTTGTCTAGTGTTGCCTTTACCATACATTGATTGCAGCGATAAATATTTGCAAAATACGAGGGTAATTCGGAAAGTAACCATCATTGGGCTATAAATAAAAAACTTAAATAGTAAAAAAATATTTTGTTATATACATCTTAAAACTACAGCTTTTTACTATTTTTCAACATAGTCACCATTTAAATCTAAGCATTTGTCATAGCGTTTCACTAATTTACAAATTCCTTCTTCATAAAATTTAGCCGTCTGCGCCGAAGCACAGCATTTTGAAGTTCGTCGTTGTCATCGAACTGCTGCGACGCAATCCACTTGTTCATGTGAGTGAAGAGATGAAAATCACTAGGCGCCAAGTCGGTGCTGTAAGGGGGATGATCAAAAACGTCCCATTTTAATTGCTTAAGAAGCTCTTGAGTCTTACGGGCACTGTGAGGACGAGCGTTGTCATGCAAAAACACAACACGGAATGACAGCTTACCGCGACGTTTGTTTTGAACGGATCACCTAAGTTTCTTCAAAGTTTCACAGTAGACACCTGAAGTGATTGTGGTGCCACGTTATATAAATTCAACGAGCTAAGCTCTCTCGGCATCCCAAAAAACTGTAGTCATAACCTTCCGCGTTGAAAACGTTTGGCGGGCTTTCTTCGTCTTGCATGGAGAATTGTTATGGCCCCAGGCCATCGACTGTTGTTTCGTTTCGGCGTTTACGTACGCCACCCACGTTTTGTCACCAGTCACAATCCTCTTCAGAAGATATTCTCCTTCGCGTCGTAGCGTGAAAGACAGTTGACGGCAGATCCCATTCGTTTGGTTTTGTGGACCTCTGTAAGCAATTTCGGTACCCACCCAGCACAGAACTTCCGTTAGCCTAATTTATCGATGACAACGTCGTTCAAAACCGTACGAGAAATTTGCGGGAATTGTTCAGAAAGTTCAGAGATTGTGAATTTTCGATTTTCATTAACTTTTTCGTCAACTTCCTTGGCGAGATCATTACTCACAACAGAAGGTCTACCACTCCTCTCTTCATCATTAATGTTTGTTCTACCACTTTTAAATAATCTGACCCATTGTCGCACAACACCTTCACTCATGACGTTCGGACCGTATACAGTACACAATTGACGATGAATGTCTTCTGCTGAAACGTTTTGCACCAAAAGAAATCTTATTACAGCACGCACTTCGCATTTCACGGGATTTTCTATTGCAGCGCTCATGTTTCATGGTTATAACAAGACAATGCGCAAAGGTTTGTACTGTCACAGCTGGATGCTTACTGAATCGGGGAACACACAAATGTGAAAATGGCAGCGCTCCCCGCACGGCTACTAGCGCCACGCTAGAACAGAAGTTACTTCCAGAATTACCCTCCTACATAGTTACAAAACACTGGTTGTGTGACCTCGTAACTAAAAACCAATGTCACAGACTCGATGGAGCTTGCCTTGTTGAACAACCGCGGATATTGTTAGAGAAAAGATGATATTCAGCGAACAATTTTCAAAGGCAGTTTATTTCAAATACCTCGTGCGCATTGGACATGTTTCCGCCTCTAAGACCTCGACGCCGTAAAGTCATAGGAACAGAAAATGGACATATTACAACCTGATACGGAGAAAAGGCAAAAAACGAGATTTGCAAATCAACGTCTAAATTCGTAAAATTTGTGAGAAATGAAGTGGGTTCTTAGGCAAATCAGAAGTAAGTGTCGGAGTGAAAAACGAAGAAATGATTTTAGTCTATGTACTGGCAGTATTTTTTCTGGATACCCGGACGGGGACTAGAACCGGCGTCTTCCCGAATGCGAGGCCAGAGCGTTAATCATACACCCACCACACTCGGTCTTTACATAAAGCCGTTATAATTGTATTCTGCCGACAGCACCTTTAAGTGAAATATCTTATTTAGCATTAATTAATTTTTTGAAATTAATCCAATGACTCCCTACTTTGTTATAATTACTATTATTAATATTTGGCAAACACGATATTTAATTTGACTCCAGCAAAAAGAGTTCATCCTCACTCCAAAGTGTAGGCGTACAGATTATGGTTTCAAAAATGTTATTTAAGTATTCAAAACTGAACTTTGTCAGTTCAAAATCTAAAGAAACTGTTTCATTCTTGTTCTACTGATCGTTTTCTACACATAGCTATCACTGAAAGAGAGAGAATAACAAACAACAAGGGAACAAAAACATTTTATAAAACTCCGCAATAATCCGAAACCGACCGCGTCATAAACTTGAAAATGCTGACTTCAGATCGAAGATGAAAACTCACAAGGAGGCTGTTGTATCGTCACACAGCGGGCATGTTGAGTGAAGATCTCCTCAAAGTCTTGGTGTAGGCTAACGTATTCCGATAAGAAGAAAGTAAATGTCAATGCCTAATTATTCATTAATACAAATCAAGGAACGGAGCATATTACTTCAAGTTTGGAACAAGTTACCTTTATCATTTTATTTCGCTGTGGAAGGCTTGTAAGGAAAGTTGTTCAATCAGCAACGTTTCATCAAAGAGTAAAATTTCGTTCATCACTCGGTAAATGCACGCTGCTAAGAGACTCAGAACGACTGTCACCTGTTGCGTTCACGGCTAATCCTTACTTCCAACAAAAAAAATTCATTAATAACCGCCTCCTTTACACACTGCAGAACCCACAAATTTAATTACAATAATGTGTTCTTTCTTCATTTATTTGTTGATTCCAATTGGGTTTTTGGAGTTTCAGTGATATCGAGGAGTTAACCTCACTTTCGACAGACGAATATCTAGAAACATTCATCGTAAGGTAGACAATATTGAAGCTCTGAGATACTCAGATCGCTTCTGTGTTTTAGTGACACACATATGTAGCTCGAACCATTAAGCATCGTAAATCAAAGATCCATGCAAACACGACAATTCAACATACCTTCTCTGCTGTGGTGGTTTGGAAAATACATGTCTTCTTCAGTACAGCTAATGATTAATTTACTACACACATTCCGCCATGTGGTGTACAGAACTGTTTGCAGCGGTATCACGCAAATACAGGGTTAACAATTTTCTTTGTTGGACCTGCGGAATAGGGCGGTGAATAATCACCACTGTGACCTCATTTTAGAACGAGCAAATACCTTTCACTGCCAAATTTGTATCGGAAAATTGACGATGAAATACGAGGAAAAGAGCATTTAATTGGGCTTTTAACACGAGTAATTATGTCGGTGCAAATCAGAACCAGCTCGCGCGATACATTTCACGATAATCCGTTCGCTCTACTGCTGCGTATTTGCATTGTAGAATAATGGGTAAAATTAGTGGAGCAACATTGATTACGTGGTTATAAACTAATCAAAGGCAGTCCCTCACACACACACACACACACACACACACACACACACACACACACACACACACACACACACAGAGAGAGAGAGAGAGAGAGAGAGAGAGAGTCAAACTGAAGTTCCTACAATCTATGACATTCGGTTGTCATGGCAACCGTACAATTATATCAAACACCGTTCTAGGAAAAAATTAAAAAAATTGCGTCAATAATGACTCAGTTAAGAAGTGAAGTAATGATATGTTCTTAAGTTGATATTTATGAGAGAAATTGTAAGCCATAAAGCGAGAATCTTATTTCTGTCTGTATTGGTAATAAAACCAATCAAAAACAATACACACAATTTTAGGGTGTTTCAGATATTTCGAAATGCTTTTAATTTATTAGTTAATAATTTTAAAAATTTTATGTGTGGAACATATTGCCAATCAGTTAAAAAATCTTCGACAGGCTTTTCTCAAGGGTATTAAATTTTATGAAATAACTAGCTTATCGTACTAAGATAGTTTAGATCATTTGAGAAGTTGACTATGGAGTTATTGTCAAAGATAATAATTTTTTCTGCTAATTATATCCTAAAATTAAATTTTGTAGTTCTTTTACTGCATAAAACTGTAAAGTTTGACCTACTATGACTATACACACGCCAAAGCTAAATTTTCCACAAAAACGTTATCAGCTGGATACCAGACGTATTGACAAAGAAACTATTTTTAACTACTATTCCGGCTAAACTGACAATTTACCGTTGATGGGTAGAGTATTCTTGACTATATAAGGCATGCATTGCATGCAAGAGGAGTGAACGGTTCCTCAGGTATCTCGACAGAGGAACGCAAACACCGGCAGGAAATCGAATGTCCTTCAACGTAGGCACTCACAGTGGTTTCTGCCTTTTAGGGTTGCATATCCAAAGCGAATCTGACCACTATGGCTGACGCTTCACTTTCAGTCTATCACAACTAGTCTAGCAACTAAAGGAACAAGTTCCAAGCTTCAAATCGGCATATAAAATGTATTTCACTGACTCAAAAATCTGAATATCGTATTAAAAATTTTGTGGAATAGGGTTGTTATATATAAATAAAGGGAGGACAAAAACAAATGTCTACTCCACCGTGTAGAGTGTCGATGTTCACAGCTCGTCAAGTAGAGGACTAATAAAGTTTTTTCACTTCATTCACTGGAAAACAAAGACGTCAAATTTGTTGATTTTGGTCCATCTTTGTTACCGGGCTGTCTCTAAACCGGTATTATCTAGAACAGCGGTTCCCAAACTTTATTGGCAGGTGACCCATGTGGAAGTAAAAAAAAAAAAAAAAAAAAAAAAAAAAATTCGCGACCCAACTAATATGAGAGTCTATCTAATATCAGAATGGGAAATGTTGCCCTATCTTAAAAAAAGGTAAATTTTTTGTACAAAGGATATACTATCAACAAAAACAAGAACTGACAATACATTAAACAACAAACATATCATAGACCAGGAGGCGGCTGCACAGACCATAATCTCATCAAGTTGACTGCTGAAATTCCACGATTAGAAGTAACTCGATCAGCATATTAAAATGAAACTGGTGTGCCAAGTCGCTTTTTGATGGAAACCACCTGCAGACCCGATTTTAGTGGTTAATTGGAAGGTTTATCATTGTGTTTAACTGCACCCAAAGGTATGAAAACGTGGTAGACTGGGAGCAGCAAAACATAATGGTAAAAGTATCAGTCAATCACTAAAATGCGTTTTGTAGGCGTTTTCCACCAAGATATGACTTGGCACATCAGTGGCATTTTAATTTGCAAATCGAGTTTTAACTAGTCCTTGAATTTCAGCCGTTACTCGATTAGGTGATGCTCTATGCAGCCGCTCCTCGCTTTATTACAAAGATAATGAAAAATACGTTTAATTATTATAAAAACACATCTTTACAATCATTGAGATTTCTGGCACTGGTGTTTGCTGGTAAGGTCATCGATATGGTGTTAACACTGGTCAATTTTAACCTTAAGTCACTTTCTACACATAGTTTATTTTTGTATTTGTTTTTGAAAAACAATAAGATATATTTTTGTGGCAAAAATTTCGATTTTTCCGCGACCCACCAAAACACATGCGGCGACCCACCAGTGGGTCGTGACCCATAGGTTGGGAACCACTGATCTAGAAATTAGTGCTTTGTTCCCGATTCGATGACAACCAGTACTTAAGTAATAAATGCCAAAAACTCCTCTATCTTTATGTATTTTGTGAATTGTGATCAAAATAAGAAAAAGTTGTTATTTTGAGGTTACTTTACAGTATAAGAGCATAATTTGATTTTTTAGAAAAGCTCTAGATTCAACGTGCATTTAATTCTAAATGCACCTACAATAAATTTGATTGCTACTGAATGATCGCATTAGCAGCGCGAGGGAATGTGAAGAGCCGCGGAATGGAGTCCACTGCCGAATGTGTCGGGAATTGATTTTTGTGATGAACGATTGCTGTCTGAACCTGCTACATACAAGTTAAGTATTTGATTACTAAGCTCCACTCGCACTTACGTGATTATTTTTCTCCTATTGTCCCACCCTCCTGTCCTCTTTTATGTTTTGACTTGTCGCCAGAGGCCTCAATTTTGCAGCCAGTATAAAATTTCGGCAGCAATAACACATTAGTTATACTAATCAATAATACGAATTCACTTGCAGTGATTTCAAAAAAAAAAAAAAAAAAAAAAAAAAAACCCAGAAATGCTGAGAACTGTCCTCAGAGTCAAGTCACTTGAAATTGAGGCTGTCATATTGACGTTGGGAGAGATATAAAGCCGGCAGCAAACTTACTAGATTTCGAGGATCAAAGAAACGTAACACTCAGTTTCACAGAACAGACGTTGCAGATATTGAGTGCCGAAAATCTAAACGGATACTATTAACTCACAGATGTTTTTTTTTTTATTTATTTTTTTTTTTTTTTTTTTTTTTTTTTTTTTTTTTTTTTACGCCTCGTCGTCGTCGTAGTCTTTGGAAGGCGGAAAGGCTGCTAGAGCCAAGAAACCTCAAGAAATTCTTTTGAAAGAACTATTCTGGCATTCGCCTCGAGTGATTTCTGGAAACCACAGGAAACCGAAATCTGGATGACCCGACGGGGATTTGAAACCGCGTTCTCCCAAATCGCAGGTCAGTGGTAACCTGAAAGGATCGTCTGTAAGCGAAAGCAACGACTAACCAGTCACGTTTGCTCATGTGAAAAAAGATACCATGTTACAGTGTTCTTGAAGGAACTCGAGGGAAAAACGAGAATGTTACACGGAAGTAAGGTATCCGTAGTGGAGGCTTGATAGGTTGTTTCAGAGCAACCTGTTACCAGAAGAGAGCGTCAAAGCTACATCAAATAGAATAGATCAATACAATGAAAGTAAGGAACTTTGACCACATACGAGTTTTAAACACAGTATAACTGAAAAATACAGTATACATCTTCTGTAAGTGATTGCGATCGGTCATTACCTGTATTAGAATTACTCGAAAGTTAAAAAACGGGATTTTGCCGAGATTGATGTTGATCGCCTGCAGCTTCGTTGACGTGCTCTTGAAAATTTCGAAGCAAACCCAACCACTTTAATAGGTATTTGTTCCGGCACAGCTTCTATTTCTTTTTTTTTTATATACGCTTTGCAGAAGATTGTATGCAGAAATATGATCAACTACTGGAATAAATATTTTGAATGTTGTACAAAGAAATTACTGCTCGGAATAAAGTGCTTTTTGCCTTATTCACCGTGCTTAAGCTACAACAAATCACACGTCTTTAATATCTCACTTCAGTCGTAGCTCTCAATTGAAATGCTGACGCAACCGTTGATACACCGAGCAAAGGAATGACAAACTACGACAGTGAAATATAAGCGATCCACAAAACACTGTCCATCCTTGTTACACTGTCCTATCCATCCTTGTTTCACGGAAGTAAGGAATTAAGGTCCCTATTAAACGAATTCCTTCAGTCACACAATCTGTCTGAATGAGATGTTATCATGACATTGAAACGTTTTCAGGACACATAAGAATAGTAGAAATGGTTCGTAGCCTAAATCTCCTTTAAGGCTAATTTAAACGTCTATGAACAAAACCATGCTTCTCACTGAATAGTGTAAACATTTTGGTGCCTCTTACATAAGTTGCTTGTTTGGGAGCGTTCTTTACGAGAATCGATCGATTCAATTTCCTTCCAGTCGATAAGGAACTGTCGAATAGAGTTCTGTTCAGAGGAAGAAATAGAATGGTGGCTTGGAGGGGTTGAGCGGTGCGATTGCTATCAGAATACGTAATTGAAATTGGAATCCCTATATCCTGCTACTGACAGTCTTTAGAGACGTGCATAACTTCTGTGCTCATACCAACCACTACATTCCAGGACGGAGGCAGCAAGATTCAGAGAGTAGCCATGTTAGCAGTCCTGTAGCTAAGTGACAAATCACCATGTTGTGGAAAATAATTACAGCCTTAACAATACCAAGCTAGTATCCGATGTTAACACGGAGCAGGTCTTTGTTTAAGAATGAGAATGCAATAACGGCTATGCTCTTCATGTAACATACTGTCGGTGTTGAATAAAATTTAGCAAACTCTCTCTTGGACCAGTGCGACAGCTAATTGTAATATTACAGAGTGCCTCACTAGAATGAGGTACAAATAGTTATTCGCGAACTGCGTTCCGTTAATCACGCTTTGTGGTCGGTTTCCTGTAATGGTTCCTCGTCACTGCCTCGACGTGTTTCACAAACAAAATATAACTTCTATCGCTAATTAATAATACAAGATTTAGATGTATGTCTGTAACAAAAGGTCATTACCCTAAACTCTACGTATGAATTCAGCGTAATGTCAAAAGTGTATATTGTTATGAAGTTAACTACACAATTTTTCCTCAAGCACGATCTCGAAATTCTGCGAACGTTTTCAATCTGGAGCAAAGTTATTATAAGAAACGAACAATCAACCGGGACTTTCATTCAAGTTATTAAAGCCAGTCTGAAACTAACTTAGTAGTTTGAGCCGCCTAGTGAATATAAAATTTCAGCCGAATCTGACAATCGCTGCTCATCGGGTTTCAGAAAACGTTATTTTCAGCTTGCACCAGACAACTTCAGAAAATTGTAATTGATCTTTGTCGAAACATTGTTGAAGATAATTTACTAAAAAAATTTTGTAGTGTCACATTTTAGAAATTTTATTTATTAAAACGATGTGTTTTATTAAGCTAAAAGAAAATAAAATGAGAACAACTAAGTTAAATTTCTGATCATTAATATTTAATGGATAGGAAACAAAAATTTGACATATACATATGGTACTAACTCAATTATACCGAAATTGACTTGAAAAAGTTAGCGCCTATTGGAATTCCGAAATGAAAATTTTCGCCGCTGACATTACTATCTGTGTTCACCCTGTCGCTATACTCGGAATTTACTGAGTCCAAGAGGTTTATGCCATTTGGTCCCATAAGGTTGGTAATCTCCATATAGGGTACCAAACGTCCCCGCAGAGACTTTAAATTGACGGTTTACGGAATTTGATGGTGATTCGACAGTCGGACTTGTCTTATGAGTACCTGAATCGTATCTTTTCATTTTAAAGTTCTCTCTATACATTTTTTATGTCTAGATGCCAGAAAGACAGAAATCACGTAATTATCTGTTAATATCTTGTAGTGAACATGTACACTTCATCAGCTGTCTTACAACGCCCAGAAACATAGCTTTCTTTCAAGTTCCTCCATCGGCCAACGCTTCAGCCTCCGACGCTAGTCGAATATTAAACTGACGTTGGCGGTTGGGGTAGTTGTAGTACAAATAGTTAGTTGCTTTAGTTCATATAAAATCTATTATCATGTAGTAAGGATTGAGTTGTTACACTAGAGATGAGGACAATTTAATGAAGGGGAGTAATTAATAAAAATTATCTGGGTGATAGGTAGTTTTCTGGAGTACTCCAGGAGAGCGGAAGCCATACAGGACACGGGGGAGACAAGAGCCGAATTGGCGAGCTGGACTGGCACGCTGCCAGAAACCAAACTCATGGGCTCCAGCAAGAAGAGACCTCTCAAAGGTTGGAGAACGGTCGGGAAGCAGTTTTGAATGGTAGACTTGATGAATGACGAACATTATCTACGATTTATTTCAACTGTCAGTGGTCCGTGGTAATCTACAAGGTATTGGAAATTTGCCAGTTACGCTTTTTCGGTGGAGACCAGGCACTATTATGTGAACGAATAACGAGTGAATGCGAGTGAAAAGTTCTAGCGAATCAGAGTATACGCTAATATTGAACAATTCTGATTCGCGCGACCAGTCGCGAGGCGAGACGATTTCCAGGGTGCACCGATTGTAGCGAGTGACGTCGCGACGCTGGCTGACGGACGAACCGAGGTGAACTAGTGAGTCACTTGATCCTAGCACTTGCTCGTGACTTCTGGAGCTTCTGCTGCGACGGCTAATGCGTCTTTTGCCTACTAGCTTCTGCGGAAATCGACTTCAGCAGTGGTCGCGGATGATAATGTTTGTTGTTGCCACCAGCAGCATGGCTGGACTAGTGTAAATTCCCGAACTACTTGAGTCAAGTGTTAGATTGGTAACGCAACAACACAGCCGCTGGACAACTTGCAACCATCCGAGAACTCTCTCGACAACACACGTCGTCTCGTCGCACTTGATCATTACCACACGCCGCATCACCTGCATCAGTACAGAGCCATCTCCGCGCAATGGTAGACATCCATTTGTCCACGACGCTGCACACAGTATTCATCACAGTAATCACTGAATTTCCGCCACGATTCACCGGAAATCCAATACACCAATAACACCTAAATGTGCTTCGTCAAACTTCGTGCTCTCCCCTGAGCTTATTAATTTGCGAATAACTAAGATTTTGTTAATTACTATTTTTGCTTATTCTTGATTTTCTGTTGCGGATTTAATCTTGCATACAACATCAAAGTTTTTAGATTGATTCAATGAACGGTAATTAAATGTGTTTATATCTCGATTTAAATTTGTGGGTTTTAATTCAAGCATGATATTGCTGTCCAGCTTCCGCTTACGATTTACATTATTAGAATTGAATACTATCTCTCTGTTATAAACTCATGTCAATACGGATATTCCGACCGTTGACAACCTCTACTTTGTTTCAGGTATTTTGTGTATTAGATATATATTAGTACGAGTACTGTGAACAGGGCATATCTGTAATAAGAAAGACTAGTCTGGTGGCACATTCTGCTCCCTGCCTTATTCAGTGGTTGGTCGAATATTTTCGCTGTCCACAGATGTCTCTGTAATAGCGAGGTAAGGTGGAAGATTTATGTTTGTGTGATTGTTTTCATATGCTTTATCTTTAAATTAAGTTTGCCAACCAAGGAAAGGTAAATATTTCGCGTCTGTCAATTTTTGCAAGATTGTAGCAAGATAAGAATGAAGGTTGGCTTTGTGTAATATGTTACACTGTGTATAATTATTTAATACTGGTGTAAGCCCGTGATCGTTTTTTGCGTATCGTCACGGGTCTAGAATAGTTCCAGTTTCTAGGATGAAAGATTATGACAGGTTGACCTGATTTGACAAAATATAAATTTGGCTTGTGTTTCAGGGTGAATAAAATCTCTTGAGCTTGAAGAACTCAGAAGCATTAAAAGAGGTAGGTATTAAAGAGAAACAGGGACGATTGTGTAATCGTATAATTGCTTAAATAGAAACTTGTATTAGACCCTTAAAGTTCACTCCGAAAAAATAAAAAGATTTCCGTTGGCTTCGAAAATATCACTTTTTTTTTTTTTTTTGAATCGGAACTGGGTAATAGTATCTGTAACTTAACACACTTAAAACACATTCCATATTATTAAACAGTTGAGCAACTCCGAAGAAATGAATTGCCAGAATAGTTGATTCAGTAACATGTTTGGTCTGATGTCCATTTAAAATAACCTAATAGCTCATGTGCAGCGAACATAAACAAAGACCATTAACCAAAGTGATCAGTAAAATACCTAAAAAGCAAATAAATCGTAATGCATAAACTTTGGCCAAGCAACAAGATTAGTGAAAGTTTTAATTAAAATGAAGTTGGCATTCATGGATACAGCAGAGATTATTAGTAATTTTTTTAAAAAATTTTAAAGTTGTTTCCATTAGCAACATTTTACTGAAAAGCAGATCCAAGTTTTTTCAGTCGCAAAATTTATCCATATTTTTTAACTATGTAACGCTACGAATAGCAAACTTAATGAATATATTATGACAATTAATTTGGTAGCAGTTGCTTAGCTATTAAATTGTGGACATAACCACGAATTTCTTCTAATGGTATCTCTGGTCGCTGTTTCGCGAGCGAAGGCTGACACGTGACACCGTTCTCCAGCCAATAGCTATCGAGATGAGTCAATGAGTGAGCTTAGGATATTATATAGTAGATGTTTTATCTTTGCAAATAACCATAAACAAAGGAATGTATTCCGTTTATATGTATGTGGTTATTTTTTTTATCCTCTATTGTCTGTAGCAGTTACTAGAATCAGGTCACAAAATACTCTTTTTTAAGATAAGAGTAAATATATGGAACTTAATAAATAACAAGAGAAAGCATACATGAAATCTAGATTATTACAGAATATATCAATATATATTACGAAGTATTTCATTAAGCAGGTGGTAAAATTGTAAGTTATATTTGGTGATAATAGTATGTAAAAATTAAATAATGAAACAACTTACCATTATTCATTTTTGAAATTATATGTTCATTAAACATTTTTCTAGAACGAAAACAAAACTGATATCATTTTTCACCGTTTTTTCCCTAACTTATCAGTAAGAAGAAATATTTTGCTTCAAAAGTAGCCCCCGTATTTTTAGGAATGGGCAATATATCTTTCGCTGGTGACAAGTACTCTTTCGAACAGAATTTTAAGTTCATTAATAACGTAATTGATCTCATACGCGTCTGATGATTTCTACAAACGAATGATGGATTATTTTCCTCTCCGCTTCAAAACACCATTAGTTTTCTTGCGACACGGGACACTTCGGGCTCAGATGGAAGATTAATATGGAGGTGGCTGCTCTGTTTGCTCCTCTACCAGCTGTGTTTCGTCAGGCGCCATCCATACTGCAGTGGTACGATAAACATCGCAGTGGACGGCTATCTCGCGCTAATTACAGCTGCATTACGCTAAATAAAGGCTTCTATTACGGAGCTTCCGCGTGCGCTTCGTAGGAGTTACTGACCCCTGTGACCTCACACTCCCACCCGACAACTATGAGGTTCCGCGAGTAGATTTTTTACAATATAACCGCCTTTCAGTAACTACATTTTTTTCTATAGTCCTAAAAATAAAAATATAAGATCTACAACTGAGGTAAGGGCATAAATCTTCTAAATAGTTTAAATAATACATTATAACGCAGTGAGAATGCAAGTTGTATCTGGTGGCTTACCTTAGCTAAGCTGTAACACAACTCAAATTTACTCGAAAAGAAAAGAAAAAAAAAAAAAACCTGGTGAATGGTGTTCAGAGATTCAAAATAAATTACAGATAAGACCGGGGCTGCGAAAACGTGTTTCCACTAATGCATAACTTGTGAAGGCGGCGTCACCTCCGCAGACAGGCGAGCAGACCTGGTTAATTAAGTATAGCAGTATCATATGATAGCAATGATACCTTGCTCTAGTAAAAACAACAAGCATGCCCGACATGTTGCTTTATTCAGGCTCCCTTTGCAGGCCGCTATAATCCTATGTTTGACCAGCTATTTACCTATTAAGTAATGTATTTATTACTGTAATTAGATCTGACAGATATGTCATACCAGTAACTTACGACATGACGGCATTATCGCGTGCTATGGGTCTCCCGTTTGATGTTCGGCAACGGAATTTCATCAGATCTTCAGTAATTACACCCCACAACGAGGAAGTTTATTTTTACAATATCAGTATCGTAAGTTCTAGCATGCGGAGGCTGAGTCGAAGTCATTTGATCGATGCCCTATTCAAGGTAATACTTTACAACTAAAGTATCTGGCTACCCCGGTTGATGTCAATTGTTATTTAATTTTGTTAAGTCCCTTTTACGTACACACAATTTAGGATATCGTTGGCTCGTTACTTCCACAGTTAATACCGAATTCTCTTTTCCTCAATTTAAAATGCTCAAACTGCTTTACATGGATACTAACAGTTTCAACTGTTTGGTAGAATCATGTGATCGATTTTAAGTTATGCATGAACAGCCTGGTTCACATTTACCACTCGTAGCGTGTCCAGCACTAACGTCTCAGACATAGCACAGACATAAGTTGTATGCGACAGTACGCTCTCAGACGTCGTCAGACAAACTAGAAAGTGCATGGGTATAACTACTTCTAAAAGGTTCCAAAAATTTTCAGGAAGAACTAACTGAAGCAGCAATTTTTATGAAAGAAGAAGAATCGGGTTATGCAAAGTTCCGTTTGCACAACAGAAAAATCCAGCTCAAACCGGGAAATGCTGATAAAGTAATATTGATCACATGCATTCTACACAACTTCATAAAACATAACCATACCCACGTAAGTGAAAATACAGCCGTTAGTAAGTTGAGTAAATTACAAAGGCTAGGCGAGAGTAGTCAATCTACCGCTTTTGATGTCAGAGACAAACTTGCTTTGTATTTTGAGTCATCTGCAGAAGCAATGTAAAAAAACTGTAATAATTATTTAAAAAAATATATACCTGCTTACCTTTTACTTGGAGCTTTTTTCGATATTTCCTTCCATGCGTCATCTTTCCGTTTACTGTCACTACATCTTTTGTCACTCAAATCGTATAGAAATGTATATTCTCTAACTAATTCAGTTAATTTTTCGTTGTTTATCTTTTGTTAATTAAATCACGTAGCACGCTATCTGTACTGTTACGTTGTCATGTTAATACTAACCTCACAGACACCCTCAGACATGCTCAGACACGTGTCGGCACGGACAAAACAGTCTTTCCGGCAATGCTGTTTAGTGCTGGCCCGTGTCTGCACGGACACGCTCCGCTCACGCGCGGTAGATGTGAATACGCCTATATATAACGCATGTAATCGTGTGCCTTTTTTTTTGGTCGGTGCCGATACGAGTCTAACACGTACGGTGTCTGTAGATGTGAACGAGGCTTAAGTTGTTGCATCCGGCTATTAGATCAATAACCGTTTCGGAATAGTACCTACCCTATATTCAAAAGTTTGATGATGTTATGAGGGATGAATCAAATTGCGCCTTGATTCTGGAGTTTGTGCATCTCTGGCTGAATATATGGTTTAGTTTGTTCTATGTGGTAACAAACAAAGCGGGAGATGAGATGTAACGCAGTTTACCATTTCCTGTGAAAAATGCTATAACATCAAATTTAATTATGGCAGGTGATAGGTATGAATTAATATGTTAAATTTGTGCCGGAGGAACACGTCGTTTCCTGATGATGATGCTGTTTTGCTCTCATTCAGATCATTGTGAACCTATACGAGTAGAAAAAAGTATCTTTGATAAATAAATGTAACACGATCAGTTGCTGATAGATTTTACGACAGTTTTCAACACGTCCTTGACGAAGCGTTTAAGACAGATTGGAAAGTAAATGTAAATTTCTTCGCTATAAACGAGATGTTCCGACTGGGAGATGCGCCGCAAATGTTGGTGGGATGTCGTGATTTCGAGAGGGTGGGCGTGTCGAACCGGTTGTAAAGGACGGGCGTAAAAAGTCCCATCCCGGCGACACTGGCTGTTACGACGAGAGCCAAATTGAAAACTGGACGCGGGCGAGACTCGTTACCTCCAGTACTGACACCAGCATCATTTTTATCTTCTACGGTTCCTCTGCAATATCTACGTCCGTATTTTTTTGTCGTATCATCCACTTCTCTCCTTTCATTCCTTTCATTTTTGCTATGTCATAACAATTATCACCACCAACGTTTTCCGTGTTGAAAACCAGCGGCGGGTATTCTAATTGTACTGCTGGCGCCATCGATTACAACTTTCTTAATACAGGGTAAAGCTAATGTGATTCAAATCAGTACTGCTGTTTAATTCTGAAAGGTCATAAGAGACAAGTGATGAGTACTTTAAACAAATACGTATTCCGAAGCTACGATTCCCTTCAATGTAAATAAATCTATCAAGTGTCAGTGTCATCATTGACTGCAAGATGCAACTTGCACTCTACCGTCTAAGGAAGGGAATGGTAGTTCGGAACGACTTCCACAAATCACGCAGATTATTGTGTTTGAAACATAATGTTAGTATTTTTCTCTCTAATACCTTGCGTCATGTAGTGTAAGTCATTTGTGAGAAACTTGTATTTTATTTGATCTTTGGTCTATTTTCCTCAATACCTATGACAACTGGTTTTGTTACGCTTTTTTTCGTCTTGTTGCACATACACACATGTCTGTTAGTAGAAAGATTACGTAAGTAGACAGCAATGTAAATCAACATAACACTTTTACAAATACGAATCAGTAACTTCTAATATGTATATCTGTTATCTACGACACTGAAAATGTCTTAAATAAAGAGGAAACACGTGTTCCGTAAAAGAAAAGTTTTTGTTTGGTGGTAAGACGGATGAACCGTAATAAAAACACTTACGATTTAACTTGGATCAAATAAAGAAGATAAGTGAGGACAAATCTGACAACGTCCAAATTTAAAACCGAATTTGTACAAAGGAAAAATAAATATAACATTCTCCATATATAGATCTCATTATAAGCATCACATAATATATTTCTGGCAGATGGAAAGAGGTTCTGAAATGGGGGCGCTGAATCTCTGAAACACTTGGAGGAGTTGCTCTTCAATCTAGACTTCTTAGCTTAAAGGTTTATACAGTGGCAGTGTACATTTCATGATTTTCTTTTTTATCTTCAGTTCCATTACACCCTCACCTTCTCTCCCTGCCATTTAACAATTTTAGTTTTAAATTTCCCGCAAATGCTGAACAATATATAAATTCACTAAAAACTTGAAATTAAAATAGTAAAGGGCGAGAGTAGGTCGGTGATGAAATTACATTAAAAATGGTTAAGATTTTTTTTCTTAAAAAATTAAGAAAATCTTGAAATTAGGAAATAGGTATTCAGGGGAATTGGCACCTGAGAATATGTTTCTTCAAAATTTTAAACAAGAAATAAACACACACAGAAACAAACAACAACTGAAATCGCTTTAATGGTGTAAATCAGGGTTTCCCAACCCTTTATACCTTGAGAACCAATAAAATTTTAAATACAATTTTTTCGGACCACTTAGCTATGTGGCCTATTTTTATTACCTATGTATATATTACTCTTATTAAACAATGTTAACAATTGTTATTGGCACGTTCGCCTACAGTTGCAACAAGTCCCTCATAAAACAGTCATTAGCGTAACCGCAAAAGGAACGCCCCTGTCTTTGATGCCAGCTGGAAACATATTTCATTATAGTAGCAATGTACTCATATCATCATTACCTGGAAATACCAGATTTTTGGCTGATCGGTTAAGAAAGTTTGGATTATAGGGTATGGCCTCATACAGCCTTATACATAAGGAGTACTGTATTCAATTTATGTGAACAATTGTTACCAGTTTCTTTTTTTCTAACGCTATCTTTAATTGAATTAAAATTAAATTTTTGATATTATGCCTGTGGACCACCTGCCTTATATTCACGGGACATCTCTGATGTAGCGAATCGTAATCGACACTAACAACAAGTTGCGCAGATAAACTCAACTATTTAAACTGATCTTGTCGTACTCTCTTGCTTAGCAATTCCAGTTCGCGCTTTTAATGCGATACAGGGAGCCAATATTTTGGCGCATTTTAAAGATTCTGGTTTATGAAAGAATTATTGAAGTTGTTTGCGCTACCTTGAACTTCATCTCCCTGCAGCTCTGAACATATGCAACTACTGATGACGCTTTCAGCTGTGACCAGAAACTATACTGCTGTTCTCTTTGGTTTTCAGAATACATGTCCACGTGGTATTTTTTCCCGTTACCATTTTGATAATAAGCACTGTTTTCTGTCACATGTAAGCTGTCAATATTACCAATCGTTAATAGTACTGTTCTAATTCACTCACAGACGATCCTAGGTGTGGGGAAGGAGTTAGAGGCTATTACGTTTCTAAACATGACGCTTCCTTTTTTTTCCGGCTATGTTTGGCGCCTGTATGCATTTACCTTTTAGGCCCATTTGCCTCGTTACCCGTTGCCATAAGTCTGTTGACTTGCCGACCCTGGCAGCAGCGTAACGGCTAGCGTGTTGGCCTCGAGTTGCTGGGGTCGCCGGTTCGATTCCAGCCTCGGGCATGGGTGGTTTTAATTAAATGTTGTGTCCGTCTTGTGTTGTCCATACTATTGTGAATAACAACATTTGAGAGATAATACATGGTCAGTTACAAAAATTACGTAGACTTGAAGAATCATTGTACGTTAGTAGATTTAATAATGAAATGTTGTGAAGCTGGCTAAATGGCAATAAAAGTCGAAGGCCATATATTAAAAAAAAAGTCTGTTGACGTGATGGATATGTAACGCAGTCTTGCTTCCTCATCATGACGTGGCAATACAGACGGGGTTGTCGAGTAGCTCTTTAGGACGCCTCGTGCCCCGGATGTGTCGCCGGCGCCGGACAGACGACAGATTTATTTGCAGACGTTGCTCAAACACCGCCGGCGTACACCGGGAATCCAATCACAAGCGCAAATTAAAACTGCGCCCACTGCCCAGCGCTCGCCGAGAGCCGCGCAGAGCATAATACGCCTTGACAACGCACGCGTCGAGTTTTAGTTTGCAAATTCTTTTTAAGTTGTGTAACTTATTCTTCACATTAACAGCAAGATTAACAATGCACCATCCAACTGTCGTGTAAACCACTCAACAGGTTTAAATATTGAAATTAATCTAATTTAATTGCAATGGAGCGCATGCTTCGGTGGCAACTTTCATAGTCATCTAGCTACGCCTTTCTTATTTTTCTTATTATTATTATCTTATATACTTTAAACGTTAAATTCCTCCACGCATCTACTATTTACGAATTTTAGCCTTAAATTCCTTCTGCAGTTCACCACTTTCCTTCGAAATTTATTCCAATCCCTGACACCCTTATCCACAAAAGTAATTTACCCATGAAAACGAATGCCAGATTGTGCCCATGGTCAACTTTTCCTTTCCATGTACTTTTCGTAAGCCCTGCCACCAACTTAAGCCTTGCAAATTCCCAGTACTGTCTTCACCCTCCTCCTGTGTTGCAATGACTCCCATTCCATCTCCTTTATCATATCAGATACTGAATGGGTCCTGCGATAATTTTCACAAACAAATCTAGCTGCTCTCCTTTGCTCGCCCTCCAACTCCTGTACTTAATTTTATGCTCTTATACTGGATGTAAATAACCAAACTTAGCATTTATTACACACTTAATAGATTTTCTGTGCAATTTGTATAATTTATTTTAATCGCTACATTGGGGATGTATCGTACAAACATTGCCAGCTTAGTATTATCAGCCTATGATCGTATACAATGAATGAGGAATACAAACATAAGAAATTGTAATTGCGGGCGTAGGGTGTAATGGGTAGGCTGAAATTAAGAGATTAGCACAGAATAAGAAGATGTGGAAGAATGCATCAAACCCGTCGAGAAACTCAATATGGAAAAAATACTATACGAAACAGGTGATAAGGGCAGAGAAGTTGACTAGAAGAAATAGCGGCAAAGAGAAAAGCCATAAATATAATAGCGAGTAACGGAAACACTATACGATGCATTTACGACTCTACAAGAAAAATGAATGGAAGAGGAGGTATTCAAAAAGTTATTGATATGCATGGAGAAAAAATTACCGAAGATATTAAAAAGGCTGGTATATTATGTAACTGGTTCAGTGAGAATTCTAAGGACTATGATCTAGAGCTGTAAAAGCAATGAAAAATTGTGTACCCGAATGTATTCGTTACTAAACCATTCAGAGCTCATTAGTATCGTATCGTTTCTCGTTACTTTTGATACAATAGAGCAACCATCACATCGAGTAGCGTCGCGTATGGCTTACGGGAAGACTTCGTTCGTACTTTGTGAAGTTTATGTAATTTGTTCATTTAGTAAAGTAAGCGTAGGTAAATTGAACTTCAAAATAAAGTGGAAGTTAAAATATCATATTTCATTTTAGAATTAACGTTTTTAGAATTAATGTTTGAAATCAATGAAATCTCACTAAAGTACCATTAAAAAATAAACAATAACCAACTCAAACTATTTATCCAATTTTCTATTTGCAAATTATGCACTGCAAACTTCAGTGTTAAACAAAAGCGAAACTACAAAATAACTCTTTATATTGTCAAAATTCCTTACTTAGCTAAAAATATTAACACTTAACAGTAAATAATATTAATTATATTAAAATAATGTACGCGCAACATGTATGTACTCAAACATTTTCCTTTGTAACGAAACGAATGCAATCAAAATTCACAGAAATACGCTACGCACGATGTTCAAATGTTCATTTCTCGTTCAGATTCTTCTAATCGCTGGGCGAACCGCTCCGGTTCCTGCATGATGCTTCGTAATCGCTTGCTTATCGAATTAAATCGACATCTATACGACAAATGCTAGTAACGAAACGAATTTCTGAGTAACTTTCGGTACTTCGAGACAGACGATGCACTCGTTACTCAGTAACGAATAGGCCTACATTTCGAAATTCTTCCCTTATTACGGAGGACGATGAGGGGATGCAACACAAAGTTATGTAAATCTTGGTCAGAGTATTGCTTCAATACGCTGGAGTTGTATGGGAAACACATCTTGGGTATTAAAGACATGATTTTGAGAGGGTGTAAAGGACGGCTGATTGACACAATTAGTAAGCGATATGATAAAAGAGCAGGTTGTGAATTATTGGAAGACACATTGTCGGGAGTTTATAAGCCATATATTGACGATGAAGCTGGGACGGATATTAGTTTAGGAAGTAAGAGTAGTACGTCTAATGGAAAATATGACTATGATCATATAATAGACTCTTCATTTCTGGCATAAACTACAGTGAAAATTTTTCTTTTGTAGTTGATGCAATATATTACCGACGGAATTGACGAACAATTAGCCTGAAAAGTAGAAATAATTTAATGATAAAATTCATAAAGTGCAAAAATAGGTCGGTAGAGAAAATATCCTAAAAAATTTAATAAAAAAAACAAGCAATACAATTGTAGGTTTGTAGGGAGGTTGTCATAGGAGCATATTCTCCATTGCAATTAGGTTAAATGATATGTTACTGCTGCTGTCCAAAATATAGGAATGCAACCAAAGTTTGTTGATACCTTGAGATCGTCGTGATTCAATTTTCGTGTCGTTTACTGGGTAAATTAAGGTGCTCG
Source organism: Vandiemenella viatica (assembly GCA_031002005.1). Taxonomy (NCBI): domain Eukaryota; kingdom Metazoa; phylum Arthropoda; class Insecta; order Orthoptera; family Morabidae; genus Vandiemenella; species Vandiemenella viatica. The sequence continues at coordinate 146,353,573 of JARYHS010013630.1, forward strand.
CAAAATGATGTGTCACGCTGAATGATTCAGATAGATTTTGAATAATACTAATCGGTTTTGAGGGTGTATTTTATTTGAGTTATTGAAGTATTCAGTAGGACATTTGTTGTGTTCGAGCAATTGTGCCTGTTCTCCAGTTTAGTTATTTAGGAACCTTTATTTTGGCATGTAAGCAGATTTGAAGTCAATAGAAAACTATTAATAATCATAATTTTTGAACAAAGGTTGCATTTTACAACGATAGTGGGCACTCTAGTTTTCTTTTCATTTTTGTTTTAAATTTATCGTCTTATTATTCTTCACAATTATTAGACACGAATGGTGTGATCTCATTTATTCCCATTTGAAATTACTCCTACTAGAAGGTGATTTCGACGAGTTTTCGTAGTGTTCTGCAGAATTTTCTAGAAATAAATTTCGCTTCTAATTTTTAACGCATCTAAGTTCATATTTTCTTTAGTGGACAAATGTTTAAGTCAGTATTAAATATTGCGGTTTGGGATCAGTATAAATTGTTTTGAACTTCTCGGTTTAATATCATTGGCACAGTAATGGATTTGATTTCCTTCTGGGCTTTCTGTCTTTATTTTTCCTGTAACCTTAGTTGCTATTTCCAGACCTTCTCTTCGTAAATGCGTGTGCATGCTGAGCTCAACAATTTGTAAACAGCACCAAAACTTGGCTCTATCCCTCGACTATGGTGCCTATTGGCGACTAATGACCAGCAGTTTCAGAAATTTCTCGCCTTCGTAGATATTCTACTGTTTCGCATCCGTATACGGTTGAAAATATAGTTGTTTCGTTTGTATTGTACATGTAATAAATGTCGAGATAATTTAAGTATTCGAATCGGTTCGTGAGTAATATTACAAAAGAATATTTAAAAGCTCTCTCAGATCTTTATGTCAATGAGGTACTTTTTTGTTTAATTAGTGTTTGCTTGATCTATCATCACTTATTTTTGCAGCCACCCTGAAACAGCTTCCAATAGTTTTTCCAGCTTTGTAGCCGTGAGGTGAAATAAGTTTTAATATCCTTAAGGCTGTTGGTTGGCTCATTAAGAAACTTTCTGAAATGACGATCAGTCTGAGTATATAATAATATTATTGACATTCATTACATAGCTTTAACTGTCACATTTATGAGAGTAGTAATGTTATTGCTTAGTGATGAAAATCGTAATTATAAAATTTGTGCCTGGAGTGTTATACGTTGTTAGTGGCCATCCAGAATCGTGCCGCAAACGGACGATGGAGGAGGTTCACCATCCAGACGATGCTTTTATCCGTTGACGTATGACGCGTCATCAGAGTGACAGTGAAATGAAAGAGCGATAGAGCTTTATTGCCAACAAAATCGTTGACCACTGCGACGAATGGTTACGATTTCCGATTCAGTGTATCTGGCGATAAGAGAGGTGCAGACAGAATACAGTGAGGTTTATCGCATCACAGGGACCGCCCGCATGCGCCCGGCAGACCGACGAATTTGGTGGACAGCGCAATTGAATGGAGTGAGTGTGTGCGCTTCGTTAGATATAAAAAAGGATTAAATGCGGCTCAAACGCGTGGTGGGCGAAGCTATCAGTGGAGATAAAACTGTCACTTCGTCCAAACATTGGCAGATCGCTTGCTACTTTAACAAGAAAGTAACGAAATAAGATTCCTATGTAAACAAAACGATCAATTTTTGCTGATTTTAGTTGTGATGAGAAATTATAAATAACTAATGGGATATTTTAAACAAAATTCTGTTTTAAAGTTTCCAATTTCTCCAACGCAAAGTTAGGTTAGTGATAGAATGATTTTTTTTTCAGATTGTTTAAAAAAATACTTGTAGTACTAGAAAGAGAAATCGTCACTTTTGAAAAATGATTTCCTGCCTGAAAAGTTTATAAACTGCGACTCTGGTGTACAATACTAAGCACAGATTAGTTGTTCGAGTGACTCACAGTTGTAAGCGCAACAAGTTTATCGATAAAAGTATTTTTAAATACTGAAAACAGAATCCTATACACTCTGGAATACTATATCCCCCGACACCTCCTAGCTGGATTTCTGCGTGTTGGGACCCACATTTCGGGTATCAAATACAACAGCTGGGAGGCGCGCATTGGAGAGCAGCTACAATTATTTGTGGAAATTGTGCAGCACACAGACAGTAACTGATATGATAAAGGAGTTGGTTTAGAAGTTGTTGGAAGACAGGGGAAGCGTGAGGAAATTTCTGGGACCGTAAAAATGTCGGTGATGAGGCTTGCAATGATATCAGTCGAAGAATTGGGAGTAGTGCATAGAAGTGAAAAGATGACCACAAGCTGGCACTCGATTTCGTGCATAAGGGAGTGGGAAAAATTTCTTCTGTGAGTAAGAATGTCACGGATTGGAATAAATTACCACTGGAAATCATTAATAATTTACAAAAAACGCTGAAGGAAATTAAAATTATCAAATGGGGGGGGGGGGGGTATTGGTTATAAGTTTATTAGATGATAATGAAAAATAAAAATAATAACAAGGGGGTAAATAGATTTCTATGGAAATTGCCACTGAAGAATACACTCCATTGCAATTCAATTCATCATGGTATCCAGAATAAATTATTTTTTAATGTGTAATTTATTTCTACTGTCGTTGCTGTTTTAACACAATGAAGTTTAAATGACGAATGGAGGCATAATGCCACAGAGCGTAATGAAATACGCAGAGTCTAAAATACTTGTGGCATTCAACGTGTGTTTTACTTGATCGTATCAAAAATTCTGAATTTAGGACACAGAAATTAAAAACAGAGACACAAAACAACCAACGGATTAGCTACAAATGCTAAAACATTATTTCTACAGAACACTTAATTTAATTATTGCTCATCAGATATTTATGTTTGTGACAGAAAATGATCCATGATCGGGAGAAGGAAGACGATGGATAACAACAGAAACTTATTCTAAAACACTAAGATAAACTTTATCGAGAGCGTACATAGTTAAGCGGAATGAATACGGACAAGAACATGAACAAATCTTTAGTTTCAAATAATAAGTTTTGCGGGTGGTCTCATTTACTAAAAGGACGCTTTCATCGTGTTTTAAGCGTTACGTTTTGTTCCTATTTGTCAAACTGTAATGTGCCATTTCTTCTCCTTTCCACCAGTAGAAACGGGAGACAAGCCGTGTATATAATCCCTGCTGACAGCTTGTAGATGAGATCTCCCCCGCCTTATTTTCCGTCAGACTGCAGCCGCTACAGGTAGCGCCCCACACCACCCCTCCAGGAAACTAGAAGCACCAAAATCTCATATGCCTTACCTTCTTATGCCAGAGCCCTTGTTAAATATTTAAGATGCCAAAACTTTGTATGAACATGCTTTGCTCGCTTCAGACTGTGCTTGAGTGGCATTAGAATATATTAAGCTGTTTTCCCAATTTTTCACTCGGTGCTGCAAAGTCTTGGCTCTACAGGAAGATAAACCTCTAGGTTACCTATGCGACTGCATGTAATGTGTAAACATATACGAGTCTTCGTTGTCTTAGCTATTTGTAGTGAAGAACCTCAATTCTTTCGATGCGCAGATCACTTTTTCAGCTACTTTATATTCAAAAAATCTGAGGCATTTCTTCTAATTTAATGCCCGGAAGTAAATGTTTGTGTGCATCTCCAGGAGAAAAAGAATGTGTAAACAAATTATTTTCGTGTTAACACAAACTCTAATAACGTAGCTGGAATTAATATGTTACACTTGCCACTGAAAATTTGTTTCATGTTTTTAACGATTCAGATAATAACTACTGGCATTTTATTATTTATTGTAAAAAAAACAACATTTTGGAAGTTAGTGTTACTATTGGTCAGATATCAAACTTCTTCCTCCATTAAATCTTGAAGCGCACATCCATTTCTGTTTACTTCTTCTTCAATCATTATCTCTGCAACTGTTTCATAATGAAGCAAACTTTTGACGACAAGCAATCGCTTCCATATTACAGGATGTCCCCACAGTCTCCATTAAGAAGTTGTTAGCATCAATCTGGCCGAAACTGTTACATTATGTGCTTTCTGTTCTTAACCTTGAAGCTTCCTATTAGTGTGATTTCTTCTTGGAATTTCTTTGACAATACTTTAAGACGTTTCTCAATAGTAGTCTACTTTGCAGTTTATAGTTTTCATAGAGTAAAGTCCTGTTGGTAGCAGCAATGTGATGTTTCTATACCATAATGAATGCAAATTTCCAAATTACCACTTGCTCTAGCTAAGTAAGGTAAAAAGTTAGGGTACTGTAAAGCTGAAAACAAGACATAATTGCCATCTAAAACAATTTCCTAAAAACTAAAGTTCCGCTTCACAAATATGTTTGGTGGAATATACAGTATACAATCGCATTCCATAAAAATGTATCGCGTACTCGTGCATGTCTGCAAACACAAATAACGTAATTTTAACACGAGTAGATTTGTTTATCGGTCTATTTCTAAAATCTATGTACGGTAGGAGTTATTAAATCTGAGTGTTTCACTTAAAGAAATGTCCAAATATGACAAACTATTATTGGACTTTATAAACCACACTACCTACTTGTTCATTGCATTGTTGTGAGCTAGATAGAAGGATGTAATCCAGCACTGCAATTCTATTTCTTTTAGCCGGAATTAAAACATTCCTTAACAGGAAACGTATGTAGCAGGAAGGGCAGGTAGTTCTGGGCATGGTGCGAATGTAATTTGGAGCTGCAGAAGTTGGAGCTTAATTTCCAAGTTCGCTTGCAGAAGGAGGGGAAACTCATTAGAGAGGTCCAGACAAGCCGGGCTGGCCCCTGGTCTGTGCGACACAACAGCTTCCGCTTCCGGTAAGCACTGAGCGCGCCAAATCTGTAATCAAGACCGAGCTGTGCAAAGTTCAAGAACGGAAAGCCATTTATCCTAATGATCCTCATGTTTGACCAATGTACTTTACTTTTTACTCCAATAAGATTTAAACAACATATTTCTGTTTTAAAAGTGAGAAATAACAAAATAAATCAACAAAAAGAATATTTTTTCTTAGATTTTAGGTGTTAGATAAATTTTGTTTCTGATACTTATTTTCAACGCAAGTTATTGGTCTTTGCTGAAAACTCAGTAAGATTAACGAGGAAATCAATAATAATAAAAGGCTAATCTCGGTCAGTGTGAGCCGTGTTACACTCCGGCCTTCTACAACGGCGAGAGATGCTGCACGAGGGGGTGCATGTTATTTAATAACAGTTCTATTTAGAAATGAATCTGACAAAACACTGAAAGAAAAATATGTTTTGTAACATATTAGTTATCAGTTGCGTTTTATTTATTAGTTTGATGTTGATGGTTACTTAAATTCTTTACCTACAGAAATGTACGATAAAAGCTTTAATTTTGGAATAGCAATGTTAGCAGAAGTTTTAATCAAATGGGAATTTAACCTGAATCATGATGAAAACTGCATTTGATGTTACAGCAGAGAGAATGAGCGCCATGTTACAGAAAACATTACTTCTTGCGGATGAAAGTACTCCCATACTTACTGTGGCTATGCCACCTGTATCATGATTAAAACTAATAGTATGCGGCATAACGTAAGTTGTTAAGATTTGTTTTTAATTTCGTTTGGTTTCACCGACGCCATAATAGTTAGGTCATTATTTCAGTTTGTGGTTAGGTTGAAAAGCAACCTGGACCAGGACGACAACTGAGGCTTTTTGTTACAGCGTAAGGCACGAGGAATTACAATGTGCATTGTTTTATAACTGCGATTAAATGATTTGCCAGAATACTCCGTTCAAGCCACCATTTTTGACGGGCCTTAAGGTCAGTGTTAGCATAACGAGCTTATCTTATTTAAAAATCGACGTGAGCTTAAAGGCCCATTTAGACGACCCGTTACCGATCACCCTGTCCCGTTCCCGTACCCGTCACCCTGTCCACCCGTCGACAGAGTGTTGCATTTAGACGACCCGTCGGCCGGTCCGATCTGGTACAACCGTATTAGCGGCCTACCACCACGCGTATATCCGTCTAGCTCTGAAATTAGCACGTTCCATTCAATAGCAATACTAGTCATAAAATTAGTTAGTTACACATTTTTTAAAGTTCTAATATTTAAATTAAATAAGTATGGCTCCATATTTATCATAATCACAAATTCTTGGTGTAACCCTGACGGTTTGACATTGTGCGAAAAGCCTAGGAAAAAGAAAAAAAGACGTTTGTCAAGCAATTATATTTACAGAGGCATATGTTCAGTCACTTTAGACTCCTATATGTGTTGGATGGTGAAGATTTCCGGAATTTCTAGCGGATGACACCTAAAATGACTCATTTCTCGCGTCTTTGTTATGATAGAGGGCATGTGAGTTTAGGGTTGCCAACCATACTGTATTATAAAGTATCATGTTTTATTTTTGGTTGTTATACTTTTTCCTACGAATAAAGTATGCGAAAATACTTTATTTCGAACAAAGTATACAACACATGTAACTGAATGTTCGTCTGCTAGTTTCACAACCTTTTGCAAGAAAAAGTACCTATCGGCCAGCGATTTTTTGCTCGCTCGCATCCTTTGATCTGTGTAATTACAGCTTCGGAGTCGAGGCAATAATGGCGGACCATTCATATTGTTGTACTCCAGTCGACTCGTTTCCGCTCGCCGTTATTTCTGAACGTAACCATAAATTTTGCGGAAACAATTTATTTTTGGTAAACTACACATTTCAATTAATTTCCAAACGACATGATAATGCTTATGATGAAACTAAATAAATGCAAGATGGTGGGGAAGAAGATACAGAGCGTCCATAAATTTAAAAATGAGTGTTTCTTTTTTTGTTATACTAGATGTAGAATGTGGCTCCAGCTGTAACACTGAAATGAAACCAACAATTAATAGCTAGTCCAGTAAGCCCAAATATATATGTCTTTAAGGCAATAAATAACTAAATTTTTATTTTTTTCCTTTATATACGAGGGTGAGTCAAATGAAAACCTTAAATATTTTTTAAAAAATATTATTTATTGTGCAGAAGTGGTACAAAGTTGTATCACTTTTCAACATAATCTCCCCCACGCTCAATGCAAGTCATCCGGCGCTTACAAAGTGCATAAATTCCTTTAGGAAAAAATTCTTTCGGTAGTCCACGCAACCACTCATGCACCGCGTGGCGTACCTCTTCATCAGAACGGAACTTCTTTCCTCCCATTGCTTCTTTGAGTGTTCCAAACATATGGAAATCACTTGGGGCAACGTCTGGTGAGTATGGTGGATGAGGAAGACACTCAAAATGCAGGTCTGTGATTGTTGCAACTGTTGTACGGGCAGTGTGGTGCCTTGCATTGTCATGTTGCAAAAGGACACCTGATGACAGCAATCCACGTCGCTTTGATTTGATTGCAGGCCGAAGATAATTTTTTAGGAGATCTGTGTATGATGCACTGGTGACAGTGGTCCCTCTAGGCATGTAATGATCCAAAATGACATCTTTTTCGTCCCAAAAGAGAGTCAGCATAACCTTCCCTGCTGATGGTTCTGTTCGAAACTTCCTTGGTTTTGGTGATGAGGAATGCCGCCTTTCCTTGCTCGCTCTCTTCGTTTCCAGTTGGTGGAAGTGAACCCAGGTTTCGTCCCCAGTAACGATTCTTGCAAGGAAGCCATCACCTTCTCGTTCAAAGCGCCGAAGAAGTTCTTCACAAGCATCAACACGTCGTTCTCTCATTTCAGGAGTCAGCTGCCGTGGCACCCATCTTGCAGACACTTTGTGAAACTGGAGCACATCATGCACAATGTGGTGTGCTGAACCATGACTAATCTTTAAACATGCTGCAATGTCATTCAGTGTCACTCGGCGGTTTTCCATCACTATGGCTTCAACTGCTGCAATGTTCTGTGCAGTTACAACTCGTTGTGCTTGACCTGGACGAGGAGCATCTTCCACTGAAGTCACACCATTTGCGAACTTCCTACTCCATTCGTAGACTTGCTGCTGTGACAAAAATGCATCACCGTACCGAACCTTCATCCTTCGATGAATTTCAATAGGTTTCACACCTTCACTACTCAAAAACCATAACAGAACGCAACGCTGTTCTTCCCTGGTGCAAGTCTCAAGTGGAGCAGCCATATTTATACTGATACTGCGACGGTATTTGTGCATCTGCACTATGCTGCCACCTACAGGGCATTCTGCACGCAGCTTGTAACACACTTACCAACTTACAGGATAACGGCGCGAAATTTCGATTTTTTATTACAAATTTAAGGTTTACATTTGACTCACCCTCGTACTTTTTATTTTCCTCTTTAAAAGACACTTATAATTTATTTTTTCTAAATAATATGGCAACTCTATGTGAGATGTCCCATAAACATTTGTGGGTCTTTTACACCTCCAGCAACTCTATCAATATATATTTTTCTTGATTATCGGATGAATCCATCTCAAAATAATAGAAAACAGGTAACCAGACAGTGTGGGCACAACCGGCGAGGCTTTACACGGCCAGTTTTCAGGTCAGAGTGGTGGGGGCCTGACTTTTTCCTAAATCGGATGAATTTCCACCTGACCTTCCTGCCTGGTCCCGTGGCAAAAACGTGACCAGAAGCTCACTTTAGACGGCCCGTTTTCAGGGCCGAAGGGGCGTGGCCACGATTTATGGAGACCAGGTCGGGTTGTCTAAATGGGCCTTAAGACTAAGGTTTCGCTGGAAAGAATCAAGCAGTCGAAGCTGCACAACATTCAATTAAACCCATCATTTTCAGTTTTCAAGGCTTCTTATTCCACTAAAACACATTCAAGTTGGGTGGCGTCCATAAATTACGTGAGGTGAAATAGGGGGGGGGGGGGGTTCCGGCGAAATCTCACCAAATCTCACCAGGGGGAGGGGGGGGGTCTACGGAAATCTCACGTGAAATTTTGCGAAAAATTTGGGGATAGTAGAGCCAAAAAAAAGGTCTACAATTTGCGCCTAAGTCGATTTTAGGAGGGTATTTCGTGAAAAAGGTTAGGGTGTGACTAGTGTTGTAAAAAAACGGTTTTTTTTTTCTGGCTTGAAAAAAAACATGAAAAAAAACTTTGAAAAAAAACATGTTTTTTTTCTGGAACACGTTTTTTTTCACAACTACTAAATCTCAAATTTGTAAGGCAGTTATCGTTTAAAATGATTGTTTTAGAGTTTATTCTAAGTACTTATCTTAGTTTAAAATTTACTATATTTTTCTGGTTAAGTAGGGAAAAAAAAATATTACGAAAATATTGGCAAAATTGACTCAAATTTTCTTTATGAACGGGGATTTCCCGAAGAGACTAGATTGCGCGAGGAGGAATCCCCATTCCCCATTGTTTGGATTGATACTTGCTATTTGAAATAGTGCTGCCAGCCCTACAAAATTACCTACAGATCTTTTAAAAAAATTAGGAATTTAAAATTTATCCACGGTTTTTTGCCTTATTGGGCTTTCCTTATATTCGTATACTTGTTAACTCTCAGAGTATAGTGGTACTGACTCATTAAATTGTCAGTAAGGGAGCGTGCATAAACCACATAGTTCCATTTTGGCCTCCTGTGAACCCCCACGTAGCCCTACGTGGCTTTTGCCTCCCCCCCTCCCCCCCATCCGCTCACGAAGCACGTAGCTTTCTTCCATTTTGATTCCAGAAGAAATTTTGTACTGTTTTCTCTTGTCAGACTATGTAAATTACATACGGATATAATTAACTGAGGGAAATAAATACTCAAATGCTGTTGTGAGTTCAGTTCCTCATTTTAACTGTGAAAAATGTTACGAAAGGAAAGTTACGTGGCCTGGCTCGGAACCCCCCCCCCCCTCTCCCCACGTAGCCCAGCGTAGCCTTCCAGCTAACCCCTCCTCCCTCTGGACCGAGCCACGTAGTTTGTGCACGGTCCCTAATTATGAATCGTTTCCTTGCAACCGTTGGTGTAAACAAACGATTGAAAAGAAATAAAGCTCCTATTTTGTATGATAATAGATTTTAATTCAAACTTAAAAGACCGTAATACAGAACTATCGGCGCAGTCTTTATGCACAGTGTGTACTTTGCTCACAATTTAAAATTGCAATCTCAAAATCTTTTGCGTACAATACAAGAACAACCAGTAAAAGAAAATTTAACTATTTCTGAAGTTAGAGGAGACAGAAGAGACAGAAAATTCCGACACCAACCGAACTAGTGTTGGTAGTGCTGATACTAGTGAATGTGGTACTGACATAGAGGATGAATAAAATTATGTTACCTATATAGATACACTTATGAATCATTATGTGAGACATTATATGATTCAGTAAGACTTAAAACACACTTGTAAAATGGAAGTTCCTTAAATAAAACTATAATTTATCAAATATATTGTTTTCTGAAAAAAAACAAAATTTAGAAAAAAAACACGGGTGCTAGGTTTTTTTTTCATGTTTTTTTTCACAAAGCTGAAAAAAAACATTTTGTTTGCAACACTAGGTGTGACCTAAAAAAAAAGGTCTACAAAAGTTTCGAGTGCGATTTATAGGGGCGGTTCTCACGGACCTGATCTCACCAGAGAGGGTGGGGGGGGGGGGTCCGGCCAGATCTCACGAAATCTCACCAAGGGGGAGGGGGGGGTCCAGAAATCCGGAAAAACACCTCACGTAATTTGTGGATGCCCCCTTGTATAATTCAGTTATTATTACTTAAAATGGCGTCAGAAACCCCAAACATTGTTACAATGTGGTTAGTCTATTTTAAACGTCATTTTCGTGTTTGGTTTTCGTTATTTTGCGTGGAACATCACACTTCGCGGCTTGATATTAATACCTATGTCAGCGCTCGATTCGAATTTAGCTACTATTAATATATATATATTTTAAATTTCTTTACGCCTCGTCAACGTCGAGGTCATTAGAGGCGGAAAAGGACAGGATGCTAGAAACGGGCCTTTTGAAGGAAGCATCCCGGCACTAATATTTCACTGTCCAGTATATATTATCAGGTGAAGGAGAGGTGTACAGACAGAAGTCATCATGGCCATTGGCCATATTGTTTAACAAAGAATTCTCGTTTATATCTGAAAATTCTCCTCTGGACGTACGGAGCGAGGGCATACGACATTTTGGACGGTGATTAAATAAGAACTTTAAACCCGAAGGCTTCTTTCTCGTGTTCAATTTGAACAGGTAGTGAATGACCGGTACCAGTTTTTACGCTCTGTACTCTTCATCATAATATACGCCAAATACACAATCGTCACATCCATCTAAAGACAAAATGACACGCGAGGAGTTAAGGAGCTCGCCACCGTACCAATAAACATCACCGTCTGAGTGCTCCTCCAGATAATTTGTACTGCGTGCCATCTCAGTCAATCCTGGTAGTACAGTGACACGGAACAAATAATTTGAAAAGTGCTTGGTTCAAATGTGAGTGTAATGACAATCTGAGATCGCGGGATTGCGCTCGCCAAGCCGAGCCGTAAGCGATATTATCGAACTACCTTTCTTGGAAGACATTTCGGCCATTGTATCTGGTCTTAATATCTTTGGTCTGAATGATGCCACGTTCTTCAAACTCCTGTAATGCACAGATATCGACAAAAGCAATTAACGCATTAGATTTTAGAATATCCCAGCCCTGAGTTTGAAAGCAAATTTAACTCATTATGTCACTCAAAATTCTAGGGTACTTCCTAAAGAAGTAGAAAGATGCAGGTGAGATTTTACCCCCAAGGTAACAAGAAATGTTTAATACTGATCATTTTACGTGAATTTACCCCATGCTAATGCCAAGAGTGTTTTATACCTTAATATCTTTGATTTGGAAGTCTTTAAGTGCAACAGATTTCCATATGTATTTTGGCTTCGAGTTTTACGGCCCGTCGACATCGATATTATCAGAACCGGGATAAATGAGCGATAAGGAACCAGAAGCATCTCAGCCATGATCTTCTAAAGAAACCACCCCGGCATTCGCCTGGAACAGTTTACGGAAACCGTGGAAAACGGAAATCTGTGGCTGGGCGGGCTTTGAACCCGCGTCCTGCCGAATGCCAGGCTAGAGTGTACTCACTCACCAGACTTAGGTGAGCTTTCTAACCTCATTTAACTTGTTGTATTTTTCTTTCGTTCTCTTCGTACTTTGGAAGTTGGTGATATTTAAAATTTTTAACTGACAACTACGTTCATACCATTCATTGTTCCATAACTCTACAATACTTCCAGTAATCTTAGAAACAGATAATTTGGCACGCAGGAATACTTTTATCACCCAAATCATATGAAAAATCGAATATTAGTGAATTCCCCGTAGTTATCCCATTTAAACACCAAACGTGAATCATTTCAGCATGTATTTACCCTGGATGATGTTTTAAATTTCAGTTACACATGTAGGTAAACAAGCTAAACTAACTAATTTATTTTTACTTTGTTCCTATTCTTAATTTGGAAGATATTGATATGTAAATATAAACGATTTTGCGCTCACCAATCCGCCTCGTAAATACCGGACGGGAATTGTCGAGGGGAGCAGTGAACGAAGCAAAACAGATTGGTAGGCCTGTACAATGCAATCAAACACTAAACAATACAGCATTTTTAATTTGTCATGTAAGAATTTAGCAATTATGAACTATAAATAAAGAAAAATTTGTTCCAGTTTAATCATTGTTAAATATTTATTGAAACCTTTTCGATATACGTTTAATGTAATAAAAAGCTAGAATTTCCTATAAAATAAATGATATATGTTCTTGTCTTTACTATGTTCCGTAGTTACTGTCAAAATGAATGAAATGTAACTAAGCAGGCAGAAAAGTTATTGTATGAACTTTAGTGTGTGGCGCTTTATAAAATCAAATACACGTCATTTGGTACAACTTTAAGGGGCAACAAAGAAAGATAGCAAAATAAACGAAATTTAATTTAAAAAAACGGTCCAATTCTCAGTGCAGCTTAGTGGTAATAAGAAATGACATCGTGTGCTAAGCCACATCTGCACTGTACAGTGGGTTTTCACTTCATTTTATGGAAATCAATGGTTTCTTTCGGTATTGTAAAGTCTTTAACATATTATGAATGGGATAATGTATTGTAGTAAATTTGAAAGTATAACTTTTATATGATTTACTTTAAGAGTTAACACCCTCGAAATAGACGAAGGGGTTTGTCATTATGAAGAGACGGAATTCTTGGTTACTGGTGTATTGGTGTGGAAAGATTGAGCTTCGTAAATATCACCGTTGCATTAGGTCAGTATAGACAGACGTTCTACTGTCTATAATACAAAAAAAGTGGAATACATAATGGCGAAGTCACCTGATTTTTTAAAAAAAATCTATGTTACATAACATGTAGGGGAACCATGAAGCGAATTCTCAGACTTGGAACAGAACAAGATCTCATAAATTTTTATCAGTAAACAGTACCGAGACTTGGCCAAATTCTTACAAGGAATATTTAAAATTATTATTATGATAGTTATTTTATTCTATAAACCATATTACTGCAGTTGCCTGATAGAATTCATAGTACAAACACAATTATAACCACAAATCTCAACCATTCTTAAAAACCATTATACCACATAAGCCATCTTTTGTTTAATTAAATAAAAGTAAAAAAAGAGAAGGAAAAGAGAGTACATTTAGAATCTTTATAATTTTATTTTTGTCACGCGGTTAAGTGCTCAAGTCCACCAACTTCCTAGCCAATGCAGTTAAATGAATTCTCAGGAATAAAATACACAAATTGCACAATAGACACTACAACGCTGTAAAAAAATAATAATAATAATATAAAGATTACGCATTTTTATAAACGGAGTAACTCACGGCCTACGAGTCTAGTTACGTTTAAGTAACAGATTAACAGGTAATCATTTCATTTAGTTTTTCACTAAATTGTTCCACTAAGTTCCATGTTTACCTCATAAAGAATGGATCGCGAGTTGCCTTCAGTTCTATTTATTCCTAACAATGAACCGCGAATACAGCGAACTTGAAATATCTCATACAGCCATATCTTCCATCTCTATATTAGCAAATCTTATATATATATATTGGATATCAAAAACTACTCTAACGATTTGGATGAATATTTTTTTATTTATTTTTTAAAGCAATTCTTGTGTTTGGTGTCTCGTAGACGGCTGTAACGCCATCTCGTAGACGTTTCAGATACCAGAGAGCTGGGCTGATGTTACCTAAATTCTCTTTAATTGTAGCAAGGAAATCATAACTTTAAACAAATAATTTTTGTTCGCTAGCTGACCTGTCCAAGCAGTATCGTGTTGAGTCACGAATGGTAACATAATAATTTGGAAATAAGTAAAAGCAAGTATTTATTAACGAAAGGTATTTTATTATGAAGAGTAGTCATAAATATCACTTTTACTGTAAAAAGTCGTTATCATTAAATACTACATGTTTAATTGTAAATATTTAAAAAATATATGTTTAAAAAGTATTGGCTTTATGAGATGTACTTTTTACAAAAGTTCTTTGAAACCAAGATTTGCAGTTATAATGTGATCATCGTAGACTTTTTGAACCTATGTGTCTTTAACACAAAATTAAATATTAGTGAATCTACAAACTGGTGAAAAGCCGCTTACGGGTGTCCATACGAGAAAAAAAGGTTCTGATAAATACAATCAGCCTTTTGAAGTGTCTGGCTTTGTGCTTTATTAATGTTCATAACGAAAGTTACTTCTATTGGGAATTGTTTTATTATTATTTTTAAAGGCACGGTTGTTCAGAAGATGTGAGGTTGCTGAGAGGTATGAGCATAGTTTTATCAGAGTGAATGAATTTAACACTGATGATGCTCTCGTTTAAGTGAATTACCACAAATCTTTCACCATTAATTAATTTATGATTAACATTAAGATTTGTATTTAACATAGTTGCATTTTATTTAAAAGCAATTTGTGAGTTGGTAAACCAGACGATCTCGGAGATGACTCTAGCAATTTGGATGAAATTTCATATATAGATAAGGTTTTGCTTTTCAAGTTTGTAACACGATTTTACAAAAGAAAAGGAGGATGAATTCTTGTATTTGGTATCTCGGACACGGCTCTAACCTCATCTCTTAGAAGTTTGAGGTACCAGTAAGCCTACTGATGTCGGATACGATTCTCTTTGTTTAGAACAAGGAACTGTGCAACTCAAAATGCCTAGGAAGCCTTTTACTTTAATCAAACTTTACTTAAAATCTTCTTTATTGAACAGAAATCGAAAGATGGCGAGCGAAGATCGGTCACACAGGTACTAATAAATAATACGAGATTTTTCTTCTTCATCGTTGTTAGACATTTCCGCTTTTGCGGGTCGTCCGGCATATGCTCTTCCCTGTCTGTCGGTCACTCCAACTTTTTCCCCCCACCACTTGTCTCCAATCAGTTACCTTTGCCTCTACGTCTTTCTTCGCCTGGTTCATCTATCTTGTCCGTGATCTTCCAATAGGTCTCATCCCCTTCTCACTGTACGGGAGAGAACTTCGGCACTCTCCCCTCCTGCACCCTCCTCACGTTCCCAGCCTCTGCAATTTCTTCTTAGTTAACGTCTCTTCCAATGCTTCCACTTTTAATCTCCGCCCGATGTTTTCGTTTCGATTTTATGCTTTCTTGCGACGTCATCTATCCCTCTCAGAAAGCTCATTTCTGCTACCTGTAAATTGCTGATATCTCTCTTCGTCCAAGCCCAGGTTTCAGAATCTACGAGGCCAACCTCACCTTCACGTGGTGGGAGACGGGAAACTTGTGAAATAGGGAATGGTGGGTAGGGGTGAAGTACAGTGGGGACCTAATGTGTTACGTGACCGCTGCGAAGTCCCTACAGTAGCCCTGAAAAATGACGGCAACGGCGCTCTGGTTGCTACGACAGGCCTAGCTCTTTTTTTTACTTATTGCTTTACGCCTCGTCGATGGCTGAGGTAATTAGAGGCGGGATGGGACTGGGGACAAGGAACGGGAAGGAATTCGGCCATGGTATTTTTTAAGGAAACATCCCTGCATTCGCCTGGAGTGATGTGGGGAAACCACGGAAAACCCAAATCTGGATGCCCGGACGGGGATTCGAACCCGCGTCCTCCCGAATGCGAGGCCAGAGTGACTATACACTCACCACGCTCGGTGACAGGCTTAGCGAGCCGGTAGTGGGCTGAGCTTGCTTTCGAAACCAAGCACGGCCTCAGAAATGATGGAAGTTTTTCTTGAGAAATGGTAATTAAACTGTGACGCTTGTTCTGTTACTACTACTTTGCGATTCATCACAAACTGCATGGTGGAGTGTGCGTTGCTTCTATCCTAATATGAAATCGTCGTTTGCTACGCACAAGAAAATAGTCCCATATCTGGCTGAGTGATTTCTACGTCCATATGTTATCTGAATGGAATGCAATTTTTATGTATGATTATTAGTAGTAGAAAATGATTCGGCAGGGTCACCTATCAAAATATGGCTGCAAGCATTATTAATTAAATTTTCAAAAAAATTCATTTGTTTTTAAATAAATTAAAATTTATTTCAAAGAAAGACAAGTAAAGAACATAAAAAGTTTGGTTAGCCTATGTACAAGTGGCCGCAAGCAGGGGTTGCGAGCAGTTAAAAATATGCAAGAGGGAGAGAGCGTTAGCGCATCACACCGCCCGTCAGACACCTGGTAATCCCTTCTTGAGGGCACTTTTACGTAGGCAACCAAACTTTTTATGTTCTTTACTTGTCTCTCTTAGAAATGAATTATAATTTATTTAAAAAACAAGTGAACGAAATTTTTTGAAATTTAATTAAAAACACTTGTGGTCATATTTTAAGAGGCAACCCGGTAGAATCGTATTCTGCTATCAAACATTATTCATAAAAACTGCATTTCAATCAAATAACAGATGGACGTAGAAATAGTGCACCCGGATCTTAGCATAAAAGTAGTCGCACTCCAATGTTCCGAAAACACAGCAGGGCAACTAACCAGCAGCATTGCGGCTTTGAAAAGATTGTTCTAGAACTTTGAAAGTGAATGAATGTGAAAAAGAATCTGGAATTGTAATTTGATTTATAACAATCCAGTATTATTAATATCAGTAAAATTGGTAACATAATGACTTAAAATACAGAATTCATCTTATTTAAAACTGTAAATCTTCTTTTGACCACAGCAAAATGATACGAAATATTTTATTCTTGTGTATATATATATATTCGGGATCTTGGAAACGGCTCTAACGATTTGGATGAAATTTCATGTTTAGATAACGTTTTGTTTTTTAAGTTTACCTAAATAGGTGTCTTCCCTGCAAAAACGCTATCTTACCAAAAAATCACCAATTGGTATCTCGGAAACGGCTCTAACGCCATGTCGTAGACGTCTCAGATACCAGAGAGCTGGGATGATGTTAGTTAACTTCTCTTTGATTGTAGCAAGGAAATCATAACTTTAAACGAATATTTTTTTGTTCGCTAGCTGACCTGTGCAAGCAGTATCGTGTTGAGTCACCGAATAATAACATAATAATTTAGAAATAAGTAAAAGCAAGTATTTATTTATGAAGGGAATTTTATTTTGAAGAGTAGTGATAAATATCACTTTTACTGTAAGAAGTCGTTATCATTAAATAATACATGTTGAATTGTAAAACATTTAAAAAATATTTATTAAAAAATATTGTCTTTGTCAGATGTCCTTTTTTTTAAATCTTTTTTACTTCAAAACTTCTTAGAAAACAATATTAACAGTTATAATGTGATCATCGTTGACTTTTTGACCTTATGTGTCTTTAACACAAAATTAAATATTAATGAATCTACAAACACGAGAAAAAGCCACGTACAGGTGTCCATAGGAAAAAACAGGTTGTGATAAATACAACCCTACTTTTGAAGCGTCTGACCTTGTGATCTATTAATTTTCATAACGAAGGATACTTCTGTTTGGATTTTTTTTGTAAAGGCTTGCTTGATCAGAAGATGCGAGGTTAAAGGGAGGTATGAACATAGTTTTATCGGAATGAATGAATTTACCTCTGATGATGTCCGCGTCTAAGTGAATTACCACAGATCTTGCACCATTAATTAATCCATGATTAGCATTAAGATCTGTATTTAACATAATAATATCATGTTTATTTAAAAGCAATTTATGAGGTGGTAAACCCCACAATCACGGAAATGGCTCTAGTGATTAAGATGAAATTTCATATGTAGATAACGTTTTGCTTTTCAAGTTTGTAACATGATTTTATATAAAATAAAGAGCAATTTTAAAATCTGGTATGTCGAAAACTGCTCTAACCTCATCTCGTAGAAGTTTCAGGTACGAGTAAGCCTAGTGATGTTAGTTAAACTTTTCTTTCGTTAGACCAAGGAACTGTGAACCTCAAAATGCCTCGGAAGTCTTCAAGCCTTTGTCTTTGATGAAACTTTACTCAAAATCTTGCATACTGAATAGAAGTCGAAAGATGCCGAGCGAAGATCGATGAACCAGGTATTATCATTAATGTAGTCTCCCGAGAAGACTACATCCATTCTCAACGCCGAGAAAGACTTCGTTCCTATATCATTAATGTAATTAAGCACTGAATATGCCAAGGAAATACTAGGGTTGTTTAGTATTATCCGAACTTCAATTGGTTTTTATCTTCTGGTCCGGCAGCTTTTTAACATAACAATAAGTGCTATGGGTTTTAAGAAACAATTTAGGTTCAGTATCACATGAGCAGACTCGTACCAATACAGGTTAACAATAATTCTCAGGTCTTTGTCATCCAAGCTAATAGTTTTTAAAATTTCTATCATTGTTTTGATGCTTTACCCTGACAAAGGCCTTCTGATAATCTATAAAACAAGCATAGACATCACAATTTATGTGTCTGCAGCGTTGAAATAGTACTTGGATGCTGAACAGAGCTTCTCGTGTTCCAACCACATTTCTGAATCCGAACTGTGAAGGTGATACATATTCTTCACAGAGCTTATATATCCTTCAGTGAATAAACTTCAGAAAGAGTTTCAATGTGTGGCTCATAAGGCTTATCGTTCAGTAGTCACCAAATGACTTAGCTCCGTTTTTTTTTTTTTTTTGGTAATGTAATAAACTCTGATTTGAGCTAATCCTGAGGAATTCTGCCAGAGTTGTAGATGTCGTTGAACACTGAGGTCAACCGCTTTGTATTATCTTCATCAAGCAGTTTAAAAAATTCTGTATTTATATTGTCAGGGCCTGGAGTTTTATTGTCTTTCATTCCTTTTATTGCATTTTGTACTTCAGTCAGTATGTTCCTATGTAAATAATCAATTTGCTATAATCAATTGCAGATTTAGGGACGAATATTTTTTTTTTGTAGTTATAAACGAGTATTCCGTTGGTCGTTGTTTTATTTCTAACAATTAGTTGCTTATTAGTATGTATTGTATGTGCATTGGTTCTTATAATTTGATGTTCAATTCTGCCTCCGAATTTGCTTAAGAGTGGTTAATAATCAGAATTACCGAGATTAAATGCTGCGAAATTTCTCTATCTGCCTTTGGAGGCTACTAAACTTTTTAAATTCCCAAATTGTAGTTCTTATTTAAATTTTATTAGTCTATTCCCGTCCTATTATAGCCCTCATTCACTTTCAGAATGCGTTATTAACAATTTTGTAGTCAAACGATGGGAAAGGCGCAAAGCAAGTATACACATTCCTTCGACTAACACATTTGGGAATAATGTCTCTTTCACTCCAAAAGAAAATAAGCTGATAACTTGCTGGGCTGCAGTGTAGGGTAAGGAGCTGGTGTATGTAGCCACAGGATATATACTATATCTCAACAGTAAAATTTCATTCTTCTCTTATTCCGTGATAATAGCCTTTCATATTTTCTTCTATTTTGATAAGTCTGTGTCATAAAATATGGAGTTGTAAATACTAAAGGTGACTCTAATGACTACATGGAGCTTTATAATTTAAACACTGTCCTTTGCTTTAAAAACAATTCGTGCTTTATTTTTTTTAAGAACGTTCCGCACAGTCTGGGACTAGTTGACTGTTTCGCTGGAAGACAGATGACTTCCACCTGCACAGTAACTCTCTGCTGTAATTTTTTGTTCTCTGACGTGCTACAGCCACGGTGCCCGTACCTCCGTTTTCCTTCTTCCTCTTCCTCTTATCCTGGAAAATTATTTCTCTCGGTGACTTCCGAAGAAGTTCCTTGATCCGCTGACAAATGTCCTCAGCTTTGTCATGGCGGCAACATCAACGTTCCTGCGACCTCTTCTAGTATCAGCATTGGATATGATTCATGGGGAAGCTGTCGATAAATGTCGAGTACTTTATTTAACTCTTTCCTTCTTTTTGCAATCGACTTTTTCACATATTACTACTTTTACTTTGGTCCAAGTGAATTATGCTAAAATTTTGCTGGTGGTATTGAATAAACGAAATATCTTTTTATCCAAATATGAATATATTCATATTTACTAACTATCATCGATGTTAAATGTTCCAAAATTCTATTTGGCGAGATTCCAGCAGCAGCATGTAAATGGGATATCTCATTAAAAGGCAGAGATTGTACTGGAACAAACGTTTTGGCTGAGCCTGTTACAGTACCAACCAACTAAAACAAGAATAAACAAGAGGCTATCCAGTTATTGCTCCTGAGCCGCTTTTCGCTGTCATTTGGCTAACTGTGGAATCATCCCTTACTCAAAACATCGCACAAACAGAACAAATTAGGAAACTGACAGATTAATGTGCTAAAAGCGAACTATCATGACGTCTTTTTCTTAGAGGATTTCAGAATTGAGGTCTGATAAAGTCACAAAGTGTGTAAAAGGGTTTGGTTACAACAGAGATAAATGTGTGTGAAACAATAAACTGCTCCTCAAAAGTTATTTAAATATCAAAAGACGATTTGCGGGAACTATTGATAAGTAAATCTTCATTGGTGATGCTAGGAAAAGAATAAATGTTTCTTCATTGAATTTCCGTGACTATACAACTTCGGACAGAATATTAACAATCAATAATTATATTTAATTTAGCCATCAAATATCAGTAACAATATCATTAAAAATTTAACTATCGTTTATCGGAATCTGTGATGGATTTGATGGCATAGTTTCTTTAGCATATTGCTTTTAGTACGAGGAGAGTTGTTCAGTAGATGTTGATGACCGAGTTTTTATCCCCGCGTCTACCGCCTTTTTGAAGGCACATTTTCTGATTGGAAAACCCAAGTGTTGACATGTTGCCATTCGTCTGCGAAAATGTAGTTTGTGTTATATATATATATATATATATTTGTGAGATGTGTAGTTTATGAAGTAGGTAGTTACAGGAAACTTCGAGGAAAAAAAAAAATGCTGTTTGGACGGAAGGTCTCAGGGACTCAATATTTGAAGCTAGGTCCATTTCATCCTCCCGAAACATTGTTCAACAATTTAACTTGCAAAGACACACTGGCGGGTTTGAAGAATAGTTATTTACTATGACAGTCATTCTGCTGTGATGTTAAAATCAAACTTGATTTAGAATGACTAAATTTTATTAGATACTATCATTTGTAGGCAGCCTCTCCCGCGTGGACATACGAATGTGGAAGTGTGCGTACAGTAGAGGAACCAGAATCCTTTCCTAAAAATCTATTCGAATCTCGCATTTTACAGGCGTTAAAAAAAATAACAGTATTCCGTGAAGAGGTGTCCACCATGGTAAAATTTTGATGTCAAAATTATCTGCTATCACAGCCCGACTTACACACTTTTGTCAGAATTATAATTTGTTCAAATTAGAAAAATGTTTGTTCACACAGAAAAAAAAGTCAGCCTCAATTTTTACAGATTAAAAAGAACAAAATCGATAGTCTAGTATCACGAAAGTAATTAATGTGATGAATTATGGTGAAAATAATTTTGATATGCCACAAACCACAATTAGTATAATTTAATAAACCTGCACAATGTTTTTATGGATGCTTGGACTTATTGGAGTGTTAATCTTCCATGTAGTGTGCAATCTCTGGGTTGTATTAAGAATCTTTGGAATGTATCTTGTGAGGTAAGAACAGATTTATCATTTTCTACTTCGGCGCCAGGTCACGTATAGTCTTAAGACATAAAGCATGTTTTAAGTTAGATCATAAACCTTAAAACTATAAAAGCCCATCAAAATCTGGCATCATTCCATTAAAAAGCAATTCCTAATAAACAGATGTGTATAAACAAATGCGTTCCTTAAAAACAGGTTGAAAGGTTTGGCTGGTTACTGATGAATCAATATAGAGAACAGCTCTGTGCAGGTAGCGCGGCAGGTAGGCCCCGTGTTTGGGGATCGACCGCCGCTGGCGCCGAACAACTTCTCCCCTGAATGTGTTTTGCCACTGGTCCGGCGGAAGTGACTCCTCCGCACATTCAACGACCATAAACTTCCATCGTGGATACGATCAAATGGTCCCAGAAGTCTCAAAGTGATCAATAGCGTCTCGTGGCAAAAGCAAAAATCTGGATTGGACAGCTCCATTGATTTTCTCCCGGGAGGCGCTCCAGTTTGCTCTATTTACGTGATCTGTTTTTACAGGCCTTCAGAAACGATTTGTAGTCATTTCCAGAAAAATAATGGACTCCACTCAAATAATTTGTTTCTAAAGACTCTGTCAATGAGTCAGACTGGTGATCTCGTGTAGGCGAGGATAATCTAGTTGTTTATTTATTTATTTTTATCGAATTAATCAGCGTGATTATTTTACATCGTTTTCACTTGAAAATGTACATGTTAAGCTATTTCGTTTGAATACACAATTACGTCTTGCAAAGTATACCATACGAATAGGCAAATTCCAGAAAGGGTCCTTCAAAAGGCCATGGTCGAATTCCCCTCTGTTCGTTGTCAGTAATCCTTTCCAGCCTCTGAAGACCTAAACGTCGACGAGGTACAAAGCAGAAACAAAATAAAAATGAATCTGAGTCCTTCCTAAATTACTTTCCTGAAGACGCAGAAAGAAAAAAGTCACGAAAGAAGTTTTAATTCAGCAATGCAGCGCGGATTGTGGGATATAAAAATAAAAGGTAAGAGATTTGTATCAAAGCGCTATATGTGGATAGTTAAGTACGTGTGAAGAGTTTAATAATATGCTCCACTCGATCTTGTATGTGTTCTCATTGCGTTTCAACACACAACAATAAGCTGATACCGCATCCTTCATATTGAACAATAGTTGTACGTCTTCCATTTATATAACAACATTCTAATAGTTTAATCCACGACTGAGGGTTTACAGACCCCGTTGGACAGAAAATGTGAAGAAAACGAGTAGGAAAAGAAAAGATCGTTCCTCTTGATCTATATTACTTGTTAATAACAACAGAACTGTCAGAAAATTTCAAAATTATTGGGCGTTCAGAGACATGTATACAGTGCAATATTATTTTTCGAATCAGTGAGAGCTGCTGAACATTCAGGAACAAAAAGTGGACGTTATGTGAAAATCAAACATTTTATTTATTTATCGTATAATTATTTAACAAGGTACACAATAGGAAATGTACATATCACAAGCATGTACAATTTCATATCTCGAGATCTAATGTTTTAATCCAGTCAAATGCACTGATCGACTCATCATGTATTTCCGCCATTGTTCCCTTGTAGGCCCAAAGAGGACAGTCAGAAACGAAGTGATTGATTGTCTGTAAGGTGGCTCCACAGTCACAATTGGCAGAATCTACCCAGCCCCATTTGTGTAAAAGTAGCCGCATCTGCATTGTCCTGTTCGAATCCGATTGATGATTCTCCACCTCCTGGGGAGATCGAAACCTTGTAACCTTACTGAGGGTTCCTCAACTAGATTTTAATTGGCTTCTGATGACTGCTCCCACTGAGTTGTCCACTGCTTATTGATGTTGAAAGAGGACTCAGAAAGGTTGGTTGCTGTGCGCCATGGTGGTTTTCTTGATTTCAAGCGTTGGTGTTTTGCTTGACTAATGTCTTGATGTATAGGCAGCTGAGGGTTCTTCAGGATCTTTTTCCAGATTTTTAAGCGAGCTTCTGATCTTAGTGCTGGGGGTGAGAAGCTTCACGTCCGTAGGTATAACCTCAATTGCCCTACACGTGACCCCTGGGTGGTGCTAAGAAAGCAACAGCGATTGGATAAGACCGAACTGTCTGAATAGACCTCTCGGTCAAAGGATACACAAAAAGGAGCCAGAAGGTCCTTTTCAGCTCGTAGAATTGGACCATCTCTACGCATTTGTCAACTGAATTAAGCATTGATGTTGCACATTAAAGGCAATAAAGTATCACAATTTTCTAGTTGTAACTAAATGTCCACAAGAAATACGTTAGCAGTCTCTTAGGTGAACTCAAATCTGCTTTCACGTACGTTAGGACAGACAGTTGTATCGGACACTGAAAGAACGAACACTATAGAACTCCTCTAAAGCAGTCCGAAAGGTAAAGAGAAACCCTCGTTTTTGCATCCTGCGTATCTTTTAACCAGAGGATGGTGTTTGTTGTCTGCATCTCAGCCTGATTTATAAACAACTTGGTACTGTAGATCAGGAGCTGAACTCAGCTCCTTGCAGTTAGCCTACTGCACAATACGTACTTTGAGGGGAACGGAGATAGGTGTGTGGTGTATTGACTTTGCAGTTATTATTTTTATTTTTAAATAGCGTTTATTATCCTAGAGGAGGAGAATAACATAAATTTCGTGAAAAAGGTTTCGTTTCTTCTACAAAATTTCTTAATTCCGGCGTTTCCCCATCTGTGAGAAACGGTTGTTTTCCGTTTTTTGTCTGTTTTAAAGTAAGGTAATTTAGAAAAATTAAGAAATGTTCGTAAGTTTACTCGAAAACTGGGCATTTTAATACGGAGAAAAAATACTTTTCATAAATTCGATCGAATTTTACTATCGATATTAAGTAGGATAATTGGTTAGGATACTACGTGAGGTTTATAATATTGTTGTAACCTTTACAGTTAAGTAAATATCTCAATTTATTGGAGCGTTAATCTTTGATTTGCGTTTTCCTTGTAATCTTACGTACTATGTACAGAAACAATTACCTGATCAAAAACAATATCAAGAGAAACCAAAGAGTTAAGTGTATATCTGTGATGTAATGTGAAGTTTGCTGTGTATCTTTTGAATGTTTATCTTAGATGTACTGTGGTCTGTGGCGCCTGTCTGTTCTGCTGAAATATTAACATTTCTTGCTTCTTCTCCAAGTTACGTAGAGTTGCGCATATTTTACGCTGGACCAATAAGCTTTGAAAATGTGAAAACCCCATCCAAAGCGGTTCAGTAGTAGGAACAAACAGACAAAGCCAGCATTAACTAGAAACATTACAAAAATTAAAAAAGGAAGTACTTAAAGCCAAATCAGGAAGGAAACAAATTAACTCTATCCTCACTGAATGAAATTTTGATTTACTTTAATATTCACCGGCACGAAACGAAACAAAAGAACCGAATTTAATACTCCCAATACGCCTCGTGTAGCTTATAATGGACTCCATCTATTTAATCTCCAAAACTCACTGCGTGAGATCAAACAATGGATGGCTTCCCACGGGGTCGTCCTTGCGTTAAAACATTTTTTTCTGCAACACGAAAAAATCTCTTTTTGAAGCAGTTAAAGCCTCGATGAACTCGTTGCTTCATTTCAGTAAAATATTAGGGCACACATTTTTGTGTACACAAAAGTAAATAATTACTAAAGTTCCTTAATTTAACGTTATTTCATTTACTTAACTAAATACGTACTTTGTGTACTTTAGGTAGAGAATACTAGAAATCTGTGGAGGGATTCTCCTAAGTTCCAAATTCCATCTTTTGCTCGAGAAACGTACGATAATTCTGGCTAATATTAATTGTAACGAGGTATTTCATACGTCTAGAATATAAATTATTGAATTAGTCTTATCCTTGACAAAGAACGGAAGTTTCATATTGCAACAATCAGAATGCGCAACATTTATTGAACCTTAAACGCGTTCTTATGACTGTAACGGGTACTGTTGCTGGTGAAGAGGAAATGACGTTTTGAACTACCGAGAAACAAGATGTATTAAATGTGCGGAACTGCAGCGCAGGGCTCTGCGTGTTCGGAAATTAATGTACGCCGCGCTAAGAGCCGACTGAGAGCGGTAAAGCAGCACAGGATCGCGTGTTCCACATACGGCCAGCCATCAACAGAGAGCGCACACTAAAAGGCCTACAAGTTGCAGGGCGCCGTACTCTCAAGGGCGTATGCACTTTGCAGATGCCTCCCAAAATCCCTACAGATCTCACAATCATGTTACGAGATATTATTGACAAAAGATTTAAAAAATATGGAATAGTATCAAGATGAAATCAGTCATTTTACTATTATGGCATTCGCTACTTCTCCAAATATAGGATAGTATTTCTTTTAAAAAATATTACTCGGTTTTAGATAGAATACTGCTTGTCGTATATCACAGTAGGTACAGTTATTTCGTTGTAAATTTGAGGAATACCCATTAGCTACCGAGATAAAAATAATTATTTTTTTCAGTGAAATTAACGACAAGGTCTTCACCAGGAGGGTAATTGTTTTTGACGTTTCAGTTCATTTGGACGCCGGTCTATTACGGTTTGTCAAAGACATTCCTTTTAAACTGAAACTGACGGCTATTCCAGCATCTAGGCCCACGTTTGCGAAAAATAGTTTAGGAACTGTAATCCATTCTGGCGGCAAATATGAATTTGGCAGTCGTCCGGCTCTGTTTCCAGTATAACCGTTTATTAATCTCTTTAGTGAAAATGTTTTATATAAAAAAAATAATAAATAAGGGTAGGAAAAGTCGGAGGCGGAAACTAGCTTAATCATTTAGATTTCCAAGCTGGGATTTCGTATTAGGCAACTACAATCGTACCATGTGCTTCCACATACCAAAAACGAAAAATATATGTAATATAAGCTGATGGCATGGACATATAATGAAGATTAACGACTGTTTTAAAACAGCAGTAACATAAAATGTGAAAGACAAGAAGCTTCATCGATGGAAGTGATACGAAAAATGAAGATTGTATCCTACCTTAAGTGAGGGCTCTAGTATTAGAAAGCGAACAATTAAATAAATGGAACGGTATCCTGGGTTAGATATTTGGAGGAGATGCGAGAACGTATCAGCGATGCTATATAGAGAAAAACTGAAGTTGTCAGCATCCTATTCGAAATCTAGTTTGTGCAATCTCGTCTATTTTAGAAGCAAAAATGGCAGACGATTTATTGGTGCTGCTTCGTATCAACAGTACTACCGGATAAAATAAATGCAGTCAAGGTACTTAAACGTCAAGAATGCAAAGAAAGGTAGAGATATTAAAAGACTAATAAAGAAGAAAGGGGAGGTTTGTTGAAGGAGTTGATGTTAAGAATGAGTGAGTTGACTCAAAACAGGAGCACAGGAAGGACTTTCGAGTGTTCATCTTACCAACTGCATTCTATAGCATTGGGTGATAAAATATTAAAAAAACTATGGTGGCACAGTTAGACATTTTTCCACTTCTTCACGTTGGGGGCGATTTGACTGTTTTTGTCTGTTTCATGGTATGTTTTGTGATTAATACGTGTTGGTAAACCAGATAATGATTACGCGACTTACCCTAGTTTTGAAGCAGCTGTCAACTATTGGATATTTCTGTATCTGTTTATTACATTTTTATTTTGGTCCTTTTTTCACAGAAATTAATAACGTTAAATTTCAGGAAAATTGTGAGAATTTAATTTACACTGTTGTTTCATGTTTGCTGTTCCTGATGACAACGTTTATTGTATGCTAAAGAATTGTATAAAGAGCACCATAGTTAACGTTAAACTTAGCATCTGTATGCGAATATAATTACATCCACATATTTCCTGTTAACTTAAAGGATATGTTTTTCTAACAAATCTGATGCTAAATCTCACTTCCTCTCGTGATAACGTATGCAGGTTTGATGTTCCAGTGTACTGGCACTTGCTGTTGACAGTAACGACACCTTCGTTTAGGTATTTCTGCTAGATACCAAAATTCGGAGTTAGCTTTCCGAGGACGTTTATCTAAAATATTTTTTTAAACCTCCTACCTATTTTTTCCGTTACAGTATAAACTTTTTTTTTTAGTGTTATGGCTCCAGGTATTGCACTGATTGACATTTGGAGCAACGCGTTTGGCGGGTTTTAAAATAAATAGCTGGTGATCTGATTGGCTGAGCCAAGACCATGACTGGCCAATAAGCGATAAATTCGGTAGGCAACGTTCATGGCGAGGTGAGAAGCCTGCTTCAGATAAGAATGTCGTAATGTATTAGTAAAAGCTTTAAGAGACTATTTCCACAGATCGCAAAGTGTGTGTGGGTCATATTAAAAGTTTATACGAGAAGAAGAAACGCGAAATGTTATTCATTTCGCGATCTATTTGTCTAATAGATGGTGACTGCAATAAACAAGAATAAGGTTTAAATGCGTCGGATCTTCATTTCCTATTAACGATTTCAGTATAGAAGAAAAAGCAGTAAAATATTAGCCACGAACAAGTCTAGTAGATTTGATCGAAATTGCGTATTCAGTAGTCGCGATGTAGTAATTGATTGGGGAGTACCGTGAAATCTAAAGAAGCAATTAAAACATACAGAAATAGTAACTCAAGATAATTCAAAAGCAAGCTACAAACGTAAGAGAACAGTTTAGTAAACTGTTTATGTAGAAGAGCGAACAGATACAACAGGCTACTCAATGTCGGTGAACTTTGCATAAAGTGACCATTTTTACATTATCTTATATGGAGCAATTGTGGAAATTTTGGATACGTACGGGAACTTGTCATATGTTTAGTACACTGAACAATTGTTACACTGAACAATTATTACACTGAACAATTATTTAGGTAACGTACACCATTTTCAGGGACTGTTCTGAGTGGAAGATTGAGTGGCGAGTGAAAAATAAGAATTTGCAATCATTTCAATGTGACCATCAAATATCATGATATACAATCATTGATTTATTTAACCAAAACTAACTAGAAAATAATAATAAAATGAAAACTTTTTAATGTACCATGTTTTTATAATGGACTAAAAAGTATAAAATAATGTCTCTAATCATTATGAAGGATAAAACCACATACAAATTTCTAACTTCTTTTAAATTATCCTGAAAATTTATATTTGGAAATTTCTGATAGCTATTAAAATACTTGTAGGATTGGTGACGAAAAACATTGGGCGCATGGAATAAATAACTATAAGAAGTGTAGAGAGTAGTTATCAGTGAAAGAACTTATCAGTTCAAATTATTTGCTGTGCAATAAAATTGTTAGTTGAGCTATTAATGTATGCGCCCCACGTTTTTCGTCACCAGTCTTACAAGTATTTTAATAGCTATCAAAAATTTCCAAGTAGGCCTATAAGTTTTCAGTACAATTTAGAAGTTAGAAATTTGTATGTGGTTATATCCTTCACAAAGATTATAGAAATTATTTTATACTTTTAGTCCGTTATAAAAACAGTATACATTAAAAAGTTTTTTATTCTATTATTATTTTATGCTTTTTAGGGTCATGTGAGTGAAAATTTGGAATTTATTTTAAATACTTTGATGACATAATCACAGAGGCATGCAACATATTCAATTTTTTTAAAATAGAAAACATTTAATGAGTTATTTCCATCCCGGGGAAACAAGGAACAAAACAAAAAACGAATTATGCATACCCATCGTTTGAATCATAAGTTATGGTATTGAATTAGAACAAAAATCGAGTAGCAAAGCACATTTCAAACTTTTTTCCCCTTAAAACCTTATTCAGACTATTAAAAACATTAGTCAAATTGGTACATAGGAAATAGCACTTTCTATTTTCAAGAGTTTTCCGGGCAACGTTTCAATTTGTTTTTCTCTAAAAAAAAAAAAAAAAAAAACCTATTCCCACTATCACAACCATTTTAAAAAAATTAGCTAAAGTGGTCCATAGAAAAAAACCACTTTCAGCTTTCCATGATTTTCCAATTTTCTTGGCTACTTTTCCTTTTTTCTCTCTGAAAACCTTATTCGGACTATTCCAAACATTTATAAAAGTTAGTCAAATCGGTCCATAGGAGAGAAAAAAAAAGACTTTGCTTCTCCAGAATTTTTCAATTTTCAGACAACTTTTCCAATTTTTCTTTCTCTAAAAACATTATTCATACTACTGCAAACATTTAAAAAAATAGCCTAATCGGTCCATAGAAAAGTAATTTCAGTTGTTACAGAATTTTCTATTTTCCGGCCAACTTTTCCATTTTTCTTTTTCTAATAACCTTATTCAGACTATTAAAGACATTTAAAAAATAGCTAATAGCTAAATTGGTCCATAAAAGAAAGTACTTTCAGTTTTTTCCGAATTTTCAAGGCAACTTTTCAAACTTTTTTTTCTTTAGAAACCTTATTCGGACTATTATCAACATTTACAAAAAGTTAACCAAATTGGTACCCAGAAAAAAAGAATTTCAGTTTTCTCCGAATTTTCCAATTTTGAGGGCAACTTTTCCAATTTTTCATTAACTAAAAACCTTATTCGGACTGTTATGAACATTAAAAAAATAGCCCATTCTGTCCATAGAAAAGTGTATTTTCAGTCTGTCCCGAATTTTCCAATTTTCCGGGAAACTTTTCCAATTTTTCATGCATTTTCATCTACCTCTGAGGTATGGTCGACATTTCAAGTCTCTAGCTAATCGAGAAGTTAGTTTAAAGTCAGTAACAAAATTCCACCCTAACAGTCATAGCCCAAAGCGAGTTAATAAAAACATGGTAATAAAATAAAATAAAATGAGAGCACTTGCTCTTTAACAAGAGTAAATACCAAGTCAGATAGATTACTTTTCCAAAGTAACAAGAAGTTTTGAATCTTGTCCCCAGTAATTTGATTCTTTGAATAATTTTATAACTTTAGGAAAAACATTGTTCACAGATTCCAAACTGCAAACATTTCTTTGTATCAAACATTGTTTCAAAAACAACGGTACAAATTTGTGATTGAAACTACTTAAGGAAAGAAAGTATTAACTTCTGACTGCTGCGCTAGAAGAAAGACGTCTTGTGAAATCTCTTTCATGTTTGCGTGATGTATGCCGAATTAGATACGAAAACCATCCTTTTTTTTTTTAACGTTATCAGCTGACTGAGGCCGGTCGAATAATCTTTTTGATAACGTATTCCTACTTCAACAGTTCTCATAAGCAGAATAATGGGATATCCACTGTTAGAAGCTTATGTCATACAGAAACAGATAGCAAAAATCTTTCCCTTCTTAGAAATAGTTTTAGGTAATAGAAACAAAAAAGTGTAGCTTTCCAGTGCTTCTCTTAGATAATTATTAAAGTATCTGTGCGGATTAGAACTGAAATGTTAAGTTGGAACGAAAACGTGCGAGGGCAGCGCGCACAGGAGGTCCATGACACCTCGTTCAAAAGAATCGTTTCGACCTTTGCTGTTTCTGAGCTACATAAGTGACCTTCCGTTCATAATATGTGTTTCAGAAAATACATTTGATACTAAGAGATATAAAATAACAGTAAACGTATGTTTCAATTCAAATAAATTAACACTGGGTTTGCTATAGATAAGATAATATTAATTCTCTCTAACACAAAAAAAAAAACATAAGTAAAGGAGAAGTACAGTGTGATACGAATATCTGATGCGACAACCAGCAATGAAAGCAGTTTCACTCCAGATGCTTGGGATATGCACAGAAAGCTGTTTAAATGGAGGCAAAAAATTTAACATCACCCTAAAAATTTTAATTCTGTAATTTTAAGGATACTAGAAAGTGGATATAGTTTTGTAATGTCCATCCCCTACTCACTTTTGGCTTTTCCTTCTATGTATAGTTTATGGAAGCATAAAAGGTATTTAAGCCACGAAACTGCTCTAAGTGTATAAGAGCAGATATATCATTCAGAAATGAGTTTAGGAAGCTATTTTCACTATAAAATGGAAGAACAGTGCGCACTTCTCCTTGCTGTGGGCCTGCCTGCTATAAGGGGGACTAGGATCGGTTCTCAGTCCAGTCAGTGTTTCGCGCTTTCATGTTTTCGGCCGTCATTTCAAGCGACTGCCAGTAAGGTTCCTATCAAAAATCCTATGATCATTTTGTAGTAGAAAACATTAAAAAAAATACAAAATCTACAAAGGTTACACATTATTGTTAAGAGTACTGAAAGTAACTAAACCCAGTAAAGCTTCTTTATTCACAATGTTGTGTACAAAAAATCGATAGCTATCAGGTCAAAGTGAAGAATATTTTGATTCTTAATCATTTTGTAATCTGAAAATTTTATATGAATTCGTAAGTTTTATAGGTAATACATGCCTTGGGAAGTTGAGCAAGCTATTCACAGTACCTGTCAGGATACACGATTTTTTTTTTTTTTTTTTTTTTTTTTTTGCTGGAAAATTATGTGCAATTGAAAAAATTAGAAATGGTATTAGGAAAATATATTCCTATGTAATAATTAACTTTAAACACTATATGAGATTCTGAGGTGTAAGTGACTTACAATTAATAGTTACAAATATTATTAGTTTCAGTAAAATAGCATTTACGGATTCCTGAACCGGTAAGAGCCGGGATTAATCTAATTTGGCAAGTAAAACTAGTCCTGCATACAAAATTTGTTTAAGTGATACTGATATGATATCACGCTGTAAACTATTTAATTTGACGTATACGAGGTTTTATATTGACAAATATCTGCGGAAATGTGGCATTTTTTTTAAAAAACTGATACTCATACAAACTAATAACTGCAATATGAAATATGTCATGATTAAGAACAAAGCACAACGTCTGGACGGCTACTATCCGACATAAAGAAATGTGAGATGACGAGATATGGGTGGTCAGTATCAGCTGCAGCTGGTTTGATCGAGCCGTGATGGGGGAAGTTGTGCTGCGGGAGGCGGAACGTGGCAAATGGAGGAGAAGATGAAAGACCATTCACGTGATACGCCCGCGTGCCTCAGCAATGGCAAGCCCCGTGGGAGGAGCGGCTGCCAGTTCTCACCTAATAATGTTTTCCAAACAGTTATGTAACTTTTTCGTCAGTAATATTCGCGAAAGAAGTCATTATCAGTGCTTCTTTGAGCCGGAATGCAACAACCCATTTACCTGTTCTGTTGATAATTGCCTTGAACTTATGTACTTTATCAAACATTTCCCTTTAGAGTTAAAATCTGAATCATTATGAATTAGATCATTTGTCCGTGTGTCATATTCTCATAACATCTGTACCGTTTAATTTCGAAATTTCTAACTGAACACCACTTTAGCAATTAGTAACCATTAGACGACTAAAAAGTCTTTGGGGTGAAATTAATTATAGGACATTTTAAAAGAGATCCAAGAAAATATTTCCGTTAGATGACCATATGGGGTATAAAATGAAAGTTGGAAATCCGCCGACTTTTAGAATATTTGGTTTTCCCTTTTATTTCATGAGTTATCGAATCTTTTACTGTGAAACCATACAAAAGTACCATTTCCCGCTTTATTTCCTAAATTACTCATTTGAAATTTTTTGAAATTTTACGGTAACATGTAGCTTGCTGCAGTTTACACGTAAACTATAGCAATCTTTCTGAAATTTATGGATTTCACAGAATCACTAAACGAGGGATTTTGCTAAACTTGATATCCACGCAGATAATTTTTTCGACAAAAAATAATTTGTATCATTTAATAAAGAATATCTTGAATCGAATAGTAAGTGGTCATGAAAATACCTGTAAAGAAGTTCGAAGACGCATGCTAATTTTTTTTCAACATATTTTTTGTGTCTGTTTGATTTATATATGTTAAGCACAATAACCTATAACGCTCATCGAGCGAAAAATACAATCACAACGCGTTTTGGTTCCCTTGAAACGGCCACAACACGTTATTCGCGTTAACGCGTTGTGGTACCTTTGAAACGGCCACAACACGTTATTCGCGTTGTGGTTATTAAGAAAAGCCACAACACGTTCTAAAAGTTAGCTGAAGCAAGCACGACACAACGGAGAGTTGTAACTACATCTTCTCAAAGTTATTTAATAATTAGGTTATGTTACGAAGGTAAAATACTCCCTTTCATGTCGTTTCTATATCTTTAATCATTGTCTTATATAAATTGCCGATAAAATTATTAAAACAAATAAAATTGGAAGCAAAAATTATTTACAATGTCGCAGACTTATTTATTTTTATAAGAACTATTCCCTTGACATTTGAGTTAAATTTTATGTTCTTTAAGCAACATTTGCATTTTTTATCAATAATATCTTTTACAGTAACGCAGCTGACTTCCATTTGGTAACACAGATGCTAAATCGACTATTAAAAAAGTTTAGGGATGTCCTGAACGTTAATAAAGTTGCTTTCTTAAATTTCAAATTCATTACGAGCAAACAGTCGACGAGAAGACCTTTCCTGATCCAACCAGACAGAGACCTGATGGATTAATGCTCATACCAGCAACTAGAACATTTCTGGGAGATATACGTCCTCATCAACTTTAGATACCCTAACTAAAACAGTAGAACCAATTTCAACTGCAGGAAATTTTTTATGCCTATTTCTCTTGCTGGATTTGGAATTTGCTTTTTCTTAAACGGAGCTTACAAGTAACATATGCACCAAGTCCCTTATTCTCGTTGCTTTCTTCAGATAACGTGAACATATTCATGACACTCTGAACATTTGAGGTGCCATTTCACAAATAACACATTTTTTTTATTAATTTTACACTTTCAGCTTTTTCTAAAATAATGTGTCACCGTAAAAGATGCAATATTGATAAAAATGCAAATGTTGCTTAGAAAACCTAAAATGTAACTAAAAAAAATGTTTTTTTAAAATAATTATATATATAAATATATTTCGCTTATGGCTTTACTTCACGTCGACGTTGAACTCATTATAAGCGAGAAAAGACTGAGAGCAAGGAATGGAAATGAATTCAGCCATAGCCTTTTTAAAGGAACCAACCCAGCATTTACCTGGAGTGACTTGGAGAAACCATGGAAATCCCATATCTGGATGGCCGGAAGGTGATTCGAACCCGAGTCCTCCCGAATGTGAGGCCAGAGCGTTACTGCTCACCCATCACGCTCGGTAAAAAGTTACGGTAATATTTTTTTGTAAAAATAAATAACTCTTCAATATTATTGATAGTTTTGTTACTAAGTTTCTTTCCTTTAATAATTTTACTCTCTATTGTACTTATATGAGATAAAAGATCTGAAGGTGTCACAAGTGAGGTGAAGTAAACAATACCTGATACCAGGAAAAGGTCAGATTTTATTTTGAAATCGTATCAAAATCGATTTCTTACTTCATTATGTAGAAACAACTTATAAGCTTTTCAGTGGCATCGGGATATGATGAGTAAAGGGACATAATACTTGTATACACAGTTATGCAATACAAACTTAACTCCCATAATTATCACCAATATGGTAATATCGAGTAGAGTATATTTTCGTGGGGTGTATATAACAAAAAGTTGTCGTAAAACAACAGGCATACGCAAATATGTACCACGGAAAATAATCAAAATACGTAAGATGAGACTATAGAGCAATTTGTCAGATTGTAATAAAAAAAAGTATAATAAGCTTTTCGATCGTCATTTAAATTAAACTTTTGGCACCAGTCTCTCATTGGAATCTATATGGTCTCGTCGCTATTTGCGGTTTGTGTGTATAAAAGTGGTGCGCGAATTTCTGTAACATTCTCCTCATCATGAGAGATACACTCTACGCTTTTCGCCAAATGTGGTAAATAGGGAAATTAGGCACTTTGTGTCCTCCGCATGATAGTCGATTTAAGGCTCGAACGTTATCTATTAATAGTTAGGAGTGCAGTTATGTGAAGGGTATTTTGAGTTGAGCGTGTAAGTGGAAACTACAATTCTCACAACCCACACAGGTGATGGCCGATGTTGTTTCATCAGCGCGGTACGCTTCATAATCTACACTGCGACTGCCTGACACTTTGTTTAGGTATCACGCAGAAAGCGCAGAACCAAGTTACATCAGCTTTACACCATTTGCTAACTCATAGTATACCGTAAAATCTGTGGCATATCTTACAACAGCAAGAACTGATAAATCGTTTGTATTGAGAACTAATAGACGTCACAGATCACACTGCACTACTTTACGATATACCCACCAAAGGTTACACTACAATACAGATAGACACTCCAACCTTTAGATTCTGTTACTATAGTTTTTGACTAAGAAACTTTAGTTATTTATTTCTTCAGTTTTCTGAATATAGCACGTTAGAATGTATGGAAAACTTAATCAAACATTAACACTCCAATATGCGTAACGAAACTGTGGAATTTAATTTACGGTAAAGATGACTAAGAAACTACATTGTAACTGTTTTTGCTTTTAATACCAGGAGAACTAATAGCAAGTGAATAGGTAGGCATATAGAGGTCCGCTTGGGTGAAGGAGCCAGAAGATGTTTGTGAACTGTATAAATCATCTTGGGATATTGACTGCAAATGTACTACATAAGGTAAATAATGTTGACCTTCATTTGTGTTTATGTTGATGAGAAACATTCGCACAGTATTGCAGCGAAGTGGTGGCGGCAGATCTGCAAGTCGAAGAGCTGCCAACTCGGCATTCTGTCTTTTATTGCGGCGAGCCCTGCTCTGGCTGCCACCACAGGCTGGCGGTCATAAAACGAGACCTCAGTAGCCATCTTCTGCAGAGAGTTCCCAACTCTGCAACCTGTCACTGTTCTTCAGTAGCGTGGGCTTTCCAAAGTGTCCACAATCCATAAATCCAAAAGTTCGCTGCGAGCGTGTAATTACAATCCTTAGTATATTCTGGTACGCACATAGCTTTCAGTTTATACTTTCAGCCTGCTAATGAATACTCGCGTTCGGCGTAGTAGAAGACACTAATTTCTGACGACACAACCGCTATTATTTTCTCGAAGCTGAAAGGGAAGTTTCAACATTAAGAACTGACGCTATCAGACGTAGCTTCTAACTGATGTGGAAAAGATATAACGTTGCAGGCTCCTGATGCATCTTTCAAAAATACAAAAGATGCAAGAGTATGTGTTAACTGATACTCTGGTTAACTAATGGGATTGGATTAAATCACGTTCGCAGACAGTAAAAAATTCTAGGCGTGAAGATCGATCATGCAGAATTCCATAGCATTTATTACAAAAAAAAAAAAAAAAAAAAAAAAAAGCATGACAACAATTTTTTTTCGACGATAACGCAGGTTAGACAAGAAAATTTAAAACATACAATGGAGGCTCTGTTGTTTGCAATGTAGTATTACGCCAATAAATAGGAAGTGGAAACAGTGTCCACCTTCTCGCGTATTGGGGATGGAAAGTACTAGAACATTCACCCTATTCGCCAGACCTTACTGTTGGTGGATTAGACCTCATACCAAATTTAAGGAGCTATTGTGAGTGATACGTATGCTATGGGACACCTGTAGACATTGCCACAGTCATGAGATAGGTATATGTCGTGTTCGTAAGGCCGGAGGTATTTGGCGCCTCGCACATCGCTGGTAACGTGTGGTGCATTCTTTGGGATATTACTTCGAACTAGTTTATATGCCATGCTTATGTGTATGTGATTTATTTGTTGTAAATAAAGGAATAAACGCATTTGTAATTAAATTTTGTTGTTTTGTTGTTTCCTGTTTGTAATTTTCTCTATTCGGACACAGATTTCTACGTTGTTAAAAATTTCATGTAGGCATAGTAGGTATATATGATGATCCTCCAGCTGTATAATTTATAATGTTTTGCGGTAAGGCTGGCGTGTTTACTCACCGAGTTTTCCCCCGGTCCCGTCCCCGAGTACTGAGGCGCACTGTGAGCTATACTCCACACACAGTGCAGTGCTCGCCCGACCCACGGCTAATCCGCTGCCGATCTCGTGACGTCACATAATTACTTCCGCCCGCGCGCTATCCACTGCAGTCTCTCCGCTGGTTTGACGTAATCCGCCACTCTTACGCTAATCTTCTCCACATTACACAATTCACTCCACATCTACCCTTTGTTTCATAGAACCTAATCTAAAACTCTTCCATTCAACTGGATATTAATGCAACAAACTATTCCCGTAGGTTCCCCAACAATCCATAACACTTTTTTTAATTTCCATTTGTCTAACTTGTTCATGTCGTGCTTCATCGGTCAACATGATTATCACCGTAGTTCCATAATATCACATTCTTCATTTTTTGTGGTTCCTCTGTATCTTATCTCCTTTTTAATAAATTTCCAAAGTTCTTACAGATTCCTTGTTTCAGTTTCAAGTAAAAAGATATATGCTTCTGAAGAAGGTTCTTTCGGTTCAGCTATCATAAGTTACTCGTTTAAATCATCATGTGTTCAAATTTTTGTTCTTATATAACAACGTTTTTCTAGTTCTGTTACATCCAGTTACATCTAGTTCTGTTATATTAAACGTTGGGTTCTGTGATATTTACTCTGATTTTATTTACTTCTGTTCTTCTTCACCATTACCATTTATCAGAGCAAAGCCACCAACAAGTCGCAGCATAGTACTTGTTTCGTGTTCTACAGATCCTTTTCTCTTTTATATCCTTTATTTTCTTTGGAACCTAGTTGAATGTCCGCTACTACAGGTGACGGTCTTATCCAGTCCTCTTGTTAAATTATGATTGCTTATCACATTTTCTATTTATAGCAGCAATGACCAACTAACACTTGTACAGGTTATAGATTATTCTTTTCTATGGGGTCAATTCAGACTTCTAAGAACTTAGACATCTTATTCCATTTAGCATTTATTCTAAATCTGAATGTGATCTTGTTTCCCTTCAGCTGCTTCCCCCAAACCTCGCAATGACCTCCACGTGGGATCTCTTCTTTTCTTCTTAAGAAAATTGACTCTAATGAGAGATCATTTTTTTACTTTTTATTTGTCATTTATGTGTTACAAGAATGCTTTGAGGATGTTTTGAAGTCATTGTTACTCTTCTTCTCTTATGCAGATATCAGATTGAATTGGTCTTCTACATAACCTCTGTTTTCTTTCAATAAAGTTCTGGCCAAATTGCTTCCATCATTCACATTTTGTAAATATTCTTCCTGAAATGTAATCGTAGGTTTTCCCGGCGAATTTGATGCTTGAAGGTCTCTCGGGCATGCGGCCGGATCAATTGATCGTAGTTCAACGAATTTGCGACGGCGTAACGTGCCATCATCTTCAGGATGATGCTGAAGATAATGGCACGTTACGCCGTCGCAAATTCATCGAACTACGATCAATTGATTCGGCCGCATGACCGAGAGATTTTCAAGCATTCTGCCTGAACTTCATGCTAAAATAGGGTTTGATGTTCCTATAAGCCACAATAAGCGTAGCTAAAC
This sequence comes from Vandiemenella viatica, assembly GCA_031002005.1. Lineage (NCBI taxonomy): Eukaryota > Metazoa > Arthropoda > Insecta > Orthoptera > Morabidae > Vandiemenella > Vandiemenella viatica. The sequence goes on from JARYHS010013630.1 coordinate 146,392,972, forward strand.
TTATCACCTACTATAATTTTTCGCTGGTGGGTTGCAGTTACCTTTATATTACTTTCAAGCTGTTCTTGATTATTTGATAAGTAAAACAAGTTTACAGTTTTATTGTTTCAGCCTTTTAGTTTCGTCATTCCTACTTGTGACCAAAGTTCTTCCGTCTGCTATGTTCGTTATAACTAAAGTTTCTCCAGGTCGTTTCAGTTTATTTTTCTCTTCTTAATTTGAGTTACAGCCACCGCTCTTCTCGTTTTTACTGCTGCTGCCGCTTGTGTTTAACGCGAGACTGCGGCCGCGTCCATTCTTTATGCTCTGGCGCTGTCCTCTTGGCGTTATTTCAAGCAAGAGCCTGGTATGCCGTCTGCATTGTTTTGTTAAAATACTAAGCAAACATAGTGATACATGATCAGTGACTGACCCTAGAGTCAATAGCGAGCGGATATTTTATGAAGTTTTAGTAGAATTTAGTAAATTGTATATTTTGGACTGATGCTGACGATGCTTGCGTACATTATTTAGGAAGTTCTGTGACTGGCATGTGCAATGGTATTAGAGTAGTTCCACGTCTTTGAGAAGTAAGCTATTCAAGACGTATTTATAAACATTCGCTGTATTATTTGTTTAATTTTTATGTCCGTGAGTATCATCAAGAATTCTTTAAGCCACGATTAAACGTTCTCATAGGAGTGGACTATGTTCTGATGCTTGTGGTTTGTAGAACAAGACGTAATATTTGCGCTGGAAATCTATTGAATTGGATGGAGGGACACTGCAGCAAGAGCAAGATACAAGTTAGAAAATAAACGGCGAATTAAAATTTTTCGTTTCACCGCCATCTTACTTTGCGGAAGTGATTTATTTGAACGGTTGGGATTCCAAAAATTACTTCAGCTCCACAAAGGGAATATTCGATCTCCGTATTGCAGATGGTAGTTGAAGCGCCAAATTCAAAACAGATTTATAGAAAGTTCACCCTGGTCTTTATGTTTTTCGTTGTTCTCACTATGAATGTATTGCTGCAAACAATAAACTTGTTCCACAGTAAAAAAAACAACTGTAACATACGCTATATAGTGGCCTACGTGTTGTGGTCAGTGCCTTAACACTAAAACATGACAGTGAGAAATATTCACGTTTAAAGATAAATCCAGATTTCCGGCATTCACGTGGAGTCATTTGGGGAAACCACGGAAAACCAAAATCTGGATGGCCGGACGGGGATTTATTTTTAGAGAATTCTCCTGTAGGAAAGTTTAGAAGATTTCATAGAGCAATGTAAAAAATATGTTAGTGTTAACGTATTTTTACCAGTTACCAAGTATTAATGCACAACATAAAACACAAACATTTGAGTTCTAGTGATGACTGACTTACCAATTTTCATTTTGCAGCTTTAGGCGGTGTTTTGTCACACTTCTCGCTAGTGGAGCTATTGGCTTTCTGTAGTTATTTATTTCTGGTATGCACATCTTTGCTGTTGAAGGCGTGCTCATTTGAAAGTGCATTCGTTGAGGTCTCTGGCATGCCCCCTTTCTGGAGTAAACGTGTCTTGCGGTTTCACTAGGATTGAAAACGGTTGTACTACTGCTTTAGTTTTTTTTCACTTTTTTCTCCCCAAGCTTGTCTATGCGAGGTTTTGAGCCTAATACTGAAACTTGAAATGATATGCCATCATTAATATTAGTTGCAAGCTCTTCACGAACTTTTTCTTATTTGTTTCTTATGTCATCCTACTTTTTTCTCTAAAGTTGCCATTTTGTAACGAGTTTGTTGATTTATTCATTTTTTTAAATGGATTTTTGTAGGTCATATAACAGTTCAAGTGTGATCAAGAGTCATCCACTGTTTCTTGGTTTGTCCAGTATACAGTGATTCAAATTATAGGCTCCATAGGACGAAACCGCCTAACCCCTTGCACATAGAACCAGCAACCAGTCACTACGCCTCGGAAGCAGTAGATTTATTCATGTTATAATGTATAAAAAATATAGTTACATCGAAATAACTCTTTTTTTGCATGTGGCTTTACACTTCGTCTAACGTCGAGGTCATCGGAGGCTGGAAAAGGAGAGGGGGCACGGAATTGGGAGGAATTTGGCCATGGCCTTTTGAAAGTATGATCACGGCATTCACGTGGAGTCATTTGGTAAAACCACGGAAAACCAAAATCTGGATGGCCGGACGGGGATTTATTTTTAGAGCATTCTCCTGTAGGAAAGTTTAGAAGATTTCATAAAGCTGCTTCCTATCCGGAGATTCCGTCACGATCAAGAAGACGGCTGCAGTTGTGTGCTCTGCTCCTTCAGCCGTAGAGAGCTCCCTGGGGTATACAGCACAAAGCTTCAGCCGAGGTGGATTGGCTGCCTATGCCACAGGGGTGCAGTAAACACGCTATGTCACAAATTCTTCTATCTCTTTCTTTGTGATGCTTCACGTGAACACGTGAAGGGTTTATAGTTCCAAGCGGAAACAATATTTAACGATGCAAGAAATTGATTTACGTATTCCTTCTGCAGTTACAGAAATATGTATTTGAAACTTTCACTGTAACTTGGTTTTAGAAACAGAATTTTCTCTAATGTTACAAAGCTACTATCGCTAATATCAGCGTCTTTTCTAGCAAAAAATACTGTAAAACCGTTTATCTCTTCCTCTATTAAAAGATAGTTGTAGATGTTAAATCGTAGGTGCGATATACAAACAGATCTTAAAGTCAGTGCTCAAATGCATATTTTTACATTTTATAAATGTTGTCTGTGAGGACAGCCGATAGTATGTGTGGACACCATCAGTACGTCTGTAAGTTAGTGAGACATTCGAACGTGTTCAGATGGCAGTCTGTAAGGTGTAGCCGGTTCGCCATGGCGTTCTCACATTATACGATCAACTGCAAAGTACAAATTGGCATGACTGCTTGCAGCGGTGGTATACCAGGCGGCTGTTTATTACTCAGATTAATGCCAAAGTATTAGATCGCAGAAAACTTCTTGTTAGGCATTACACTCCTTTGGAATGATAATTTTATCTTCATCACACATGATTTAAGTTTAGTCCGTTGAGCTTTATTTAACTAAGAGATCTCACTACCGAGGAGGTAGAATTATGAAGGTTTGTTAGTTTACAACGACGTTTATGAGTAACCATGAGTTGTTGAGGAACTTACCGTCGATGAACCGTCAATAGACGTAATAATATATCTCTAATACATTGGTATGAATACATGAGGGACATGCCAAAACTCCGATATAACTGGACCAGGAAGAAACTACCTGGCTAAAGTTGTAAATCACTAAGTTTTGGGAAGGTACCTCCATTGTACTGTTTCAGAAATGGCTTTGTGATGTGAAAACTAAATTCAAACTGCAAATGAAGTTCGAGAGGTACTCAGATTTTACTGAATATGACTGTTATTAGTAAACCGATCAAATTTTTTACCACCGATGTGTTTTTTTTTCCACCCCATGAAGATTAACAAAATAAGCATAAACCGTAGTTTGTTTCATATTCTAGCACTACTGGAGGACTAGCAACTGGTTTCAATAACAGATTCGATCGGAAACCATTTGGTTATCTTCGTATCTAGAAAATTGTTGAATCAAAATGTAGTGAGTACTATGCGTACCATGCTATGTATTAACAATTTTAAGAATTCAGTTTCAAAACCAAGCTATTCTTATCAGGTCCGACTACCGTCCACTATACGTTTTCCTTTTTTTCATAAACCTTTGAGACAACTGAATGCACAAATTAGTATACCCAGAAGATTGAAAAAATTCGGTTTAAGACCCTTCAAAAGCTGCTACTAAACTGTCTCCACCTTAACAACACTTTTAAAGTCTTGGTTTACTAGTTACATTTTCTTATGTTTTAATCAATAAAACTGCTACTAGCTCAAATATTTACCGTGAATTTCATATCAATTTTCCAGCGTATAATCTTCACTGTGCTGAAAGCATTCACTGGTGAGGAAGAAACCGCTATTAGCTGAAAGACAGCATCAGATCTACGGACCCGGGGTGCGGGTACAGTGTAAGCCATAAGTCTATTACTTACTACTGAGCTCGTTGGAATGCTTAGGAACCAGTACTTTCAGGGTCTAGAAATAGAATTATCTCTGTCTTATAGCTTCCAGTGTTAGACGCAAAACATAGAAAACATTGTTAACAGGGAAAATTCAAGTGGTAACTATAAAAAACTTATGCCAAATATCACAGCTAAAGTGATAACGTTGTTACTTTCGTTATATGGCGCGTTTTGATACTAGGTTGCAGTTGCCTTGTATTTGTTTGTCAGAAGGTTATAGCATAGCATTCGCTCTGTAAAACAGCTTTTGTGTGTATTCACCTCTCTAAGAGATATGTCTGCTTCGACCGAAAGTTAGCTAATGGGAAACAACTAATCTACTTTGGACTTTTATTTTTCGTATGAATTCACAGAATTATCTCACTACTTGCAACGCTAAAGAAATAAACAATCCATAATATTAAGCTGCAACGTAATTAAATATTTCCACTGAGCTTTATCGATTCCAGCTCTCCAACATAGTCGGTTGCTGAAATGCGTTGTGGGGTGTAACGTTCTGCCCTCATTACCTGATTTAAAATTATAATTAATTTTATTATTTTATTTTATTATCATGAAAGGTAGAACTTGCGTGAATACTTTATACACAGACGGAAAAAAAAATCCCAACACCAAGAAAGACTTGTGTTAGATAAACGAAATTTGGTAGGCGTGTTTATACATCTGAAAGATGACATCGATTCAAATTTCGCGCTTCGCGCATAAGTGTGGCGCTAGTAGCGCTACTCAGAGCTTGCAAATCAGGTTTGCTTTAAATACGCGCTGTAAAGTTTGTGAACGTTATTTACCGCTGAGATTTGACATAGTGAGTTGATGTTAGCCAAGAATGCCTTTAAGAAGACGAAGAAGCCATTATCAACAGCTCACCGAGTTTGAACGAGGTCGTGTAATAGGGCTACGAGAAGGTGGATTTTCTTTTCGCGATATTGCAGAAAGACTTGGCCGGAATGTATCCACTGTGCATGATTGTTGGGTGCAGTGGTCAAGGGATGGTACTGCCTCAAGAAGACCGGGTTCCGGGAGGCCACGTGGCACTACTGAGAGGGAAGACCGCCGTATTCGGCGTACAGCTGTGGCGCATCGTACTGCGTCTGCGGCAGAAATTCGAGCTGCAGTTGGTACCACAGTGACACAACGAACTGTTAGAAATCGGTTACTTCAAGGACAGCTCCGAGCCAGGCGCCCTGTAGCGTGCATTCCACTGACTACAAGCCATCGCCGTTTGCGACTCCAGTGGTGTCAAGCCAGAGCTCATTGGAGGACGGAGTGGAGATCTGTTGTGTTTTCTGATGAAAGCAGGTTCTGCCTTGGTGCCAGTGATGGCCGAGTGTTGGTCAGAAGGAGGCCAGGGGAACGCCTGCAACCAAACTGTCTGCGGCCTAGACACACTGGACCTACACCTGGAGTCATGATCTGGGGAGCAATTTCCTATGACAGCAGGAGCACTCTTGTGGTTATACCAAACACACTGACTGCAAATTTGTACGTCAGTCTGGTAATTCAACCTGTAGTGCTGCCATTCATGAACAGCATTCAAGGGGGAGTTTTTCAACAGGATAACGCTCGCCCTCATACCGCTGTTGTCTCGCAACGTGCTCTACAGAGTGTCGACATGTTACCTTGGCCTGCGAGATCACCAGATCTGTCTCCAATTGAACACGTATGGGATATCATTGGACGACAACTCCAGCATCATCCACAGCCAGCACTGACCGTCCCAGTATTGACAGCACAAGTACAACAAGCATGGAACTCCATACCACAAAGTGACATTCGAAACCTGTATGACACAATGCATTAACGTTTGCAGGCTTGCATTCAAAATTCTGGAGGTTACACCGGCTATTAATTTAACAGTATTTCACATTTGAAATGCATTTTCTTGAGCTTAAATTAACCTGTGATCTTGAAAATTTAATCAATTAAACATGTTAACTTGACAAATGCATTGTCCAAATTTCATTACTCTACAATAATTTTTTCTTGGTGTTGGGATTTTTTTTTCCGTCTGTGTATGAGAAATCACAAATGGTTTTATTTCAATTACTGACATGACATATACAACAAAATTAGTTAAAATTAATCAGTTGTCCTTCTGTGGGCGCCAGGGTATTTTATAGAAAATACACAAAATTAAACAGTAAACAGTTCACTTCTGAAAGAAATGATTGCTCCGGGCTATGAGAGTTTTTATCTGCAGGGACGTAGCTGGGCAATGCTATGAACTTGCACTTGTAACTAGCACAATGTCCTTCATATGGCGATATACAGGGCGTTCGCCGGGAAACGCAACCCACTGTTAGCGCTACAAGGAAGAAACTGCTCCCGGCGAGCGAGCGGTCAGTTTCCGGCATTGTTCGACCGTCGGCCGCGGACTATTTCATAATAATTACGCTTCATTAACTTCATAAACTTGTGTGCTAAGCATTTAAATGTGACGTAATTCATTAGCTTACCTTATAAAAGATGCTGGAAGTGTTGACCCTCTTGTGTAATGCACATTTCACATCTTCTGAACATATTTCGAGACACACGCTGCCCTAACTGACTTAATGATTTTTTGGGTGACTGTTCTAGTCGAAAAGCGATATCGTCAATTTTCTCCTCTGTGAGAATACGGTTGACCGACAGTCTCTTTTTGTTAAAAAATGAACCCGTTTCTCTTACTTTTTTAACCAGACGCAGAATTGTTGATTTAGCTGGCAGTAAAGCGCCAGGAAATTCGCGACGAAATTTACTGCGACACTTTTTAAACGACTTCTTCTTCACATATGTATCGTAGAGAAATATTCTTTGTTGCAAACTGTAACGTACCATAATTTTACTCACACTCAAACACGGTACAGATTAATAAGAGTATGAATCCCCAAACCAGCCAAACCGCAAAGAAACGTTTATTCACAACACTGATTAATAAGAGACTGAAGTCACAAACTATCTACAATGCAAAGAAACCGTTCTTAACAATGTAAGGGTCACTGCACTGCACTGTTGGGGCAGCGGAGGTGTTAAACAGTGCGGTGATTCACGGTGCCGTGTGGCGGAAACTGCTGGTCTACTGACCGAGCAAGTTGCCGACGGCAACAGACTGGGAGGGTAGCGTTTTCCGGCGAACGCCCTGTATAATTACCGAATTTTAATGTCGGCCACACACACTGGATGAAGTTTTCTGCTCTGCTACGGAACAGTGTGGCACAGTTCCTCAGGACATCCTTTGCCTGAGCACATCCGCTCAAACAAAGTGGCTGATTTCCCGTTCCAGGCAGCACAGTTCAATTAACGCACAGACAGTGCACATCGACTGATCGTCCTTGCCGGCCGTCACCGAATGTTCCTCCGTGCCACATGAAAACAGAAATTCCTCTCCCTCACTCTGTAAATCTACCTGGCTAGCACAATACAATTAGTGATGCCCAAAATCGGTCTTGGTCTTGCAGTCTTGGTCTTGGTCTTGCATTTTTGCAAGACCAAGACCAAGACCAAGACCAGGTGTATTGATGCAAGACCAAGACCAAGACTGGCCAAGTCTCGTCTTGTTCTTGCATTTGGGCAACACTAGTGTTGCCCAAAATCGGTCTTGGTCTTGCAGTCTTGGTCTTGGTCTTGCATTTTTGCAAGACCAAGACCAGGTGTATTGATGCATGACCAAGACCAAGACTGGCCAAGTCTCGTCTTGTTCTTGCATTTGGGCAACACTAAATACAATACTCCCCTCTCCCAGCGTCGCATCACCCCGGCAAAACTCGCCGCCAGTTCTAGGAATCTGGCCAGCTGACATTCCTGACCAACCGCTTAGCACCCACAAGCTAACTAAAATATTCTCCATTAAAAATAAATAAACATATAGTTTATTAATGTAACTAACGGTCACAAGACGCGTTCGTTACAGGGGTAAAACTCTATTATTTGAAGGATGCATTAAATAGCATGTCGTGGGGAATAACGAAAAATACATTTTCTAATCTTGTGACAATTATTAATTTTGTGGGAGTCTTTGTAGAGCTAACGATTGATATTGCCGATAAACTACAGCGGGATATCTAATTATTCATCACTACGCGCATTATTAATTGGTATTACCGCATAGCAATCAGATTTTCATTATTTCTGGGTATCGGTATAAACGCAGTCGCGTTGACTTCATCAACCCGTTAGCAGCCGCTTCTAATTAGGCGTACACGCAAATTGTGTCAAGACTGGAGCTGTAATTGCCTCGTTGTTCTGTAGCCCGAAACGCGATTGGGGGGAGTAGGGGCTCTATAGTACAATGTCTGGTTTACACTTCACACAAAAGGAGTTTGCTTTTCGGATGGTGCAGACCGTACACGCTGAAGCGGATTGGCTCTGCATTATGCATTAATGTGGGTGAATTTAAATGAGCTCTCGTATAGACACCCAATCTGGCTGTGGCGACACCATCTAATCAGGGGAGTCTGTTGACGAGGCTTTGAGAAACTGCACGCCGAGATTCGGCGAACGCTGTGAGGTGGCTTCTAGGCAAGACCCACGCTATTATGTTTCCTGGCCGCATACACCGCGGAGTACAAACACCGTTCGTGGTATGGATTCAAAAGTTCGAGTTCGGTTACTCAAAGGAACCGCACTGATACGTGTCTGCCCCATACACAGCTTTTGATTCGAGTAGTAATAAAACAATCTGCAAAAATAATTTGTATCGACTGCGCTTATAAGATCATGATCTGATTTTGAAGTTCCATTTTTCTAAAAAAAAGTTTATTTAATATGGTAGGAACAATTTTCTGTGATACTTGTCAGGAGATGCAACAGTCTTCAGGAACCGCACTATCAAAACCCTAACGGAATTTTTGTAAACTAGAAATTAGTAAATTTCCGTGATTAATACGGTCTATGAGTTTTTAACTGTTCACAGTAATTTCAAAAACGCTGTCAGATTTTCATAAAATATAAGATTTACAATTTAGTGATTTTTATTAGGGGGGGGGGGGTTCGCGGTTGTCTGGTGTTGTAACGAATTTTTACTTTCCAAGTAACATATTCCATGGTTTCATGTTATAATCTCACATATAATTCAAACACGTAATTTGAATATTAATAAGGAAATCAAAGAACACATTAGTTTGTTTAAAAGCAGAATATTCTTAACTTAAACAACCGGTGTTATAATATGTTATTAATATTTCACTGTCTAAAACATAAATCTTTAAGATTAAGTGAGGAAAGGATTTGTCTGTGATACTTAATTTAAGTTTTACAATTTTCTCAAAAGTATTATTGCATACAGTGGTTGTTTTTGTAATTCTAATAGAATATGCATTATGAACCAAACAGCAATCAGTTCAGTTTGCGACATCTTTTAGAGAAAATGAAACTACATTAATTACTGATGGGTTTGACGGTCCATTGTCAGCTGATGAAGATATAACGCGCATGATAAGAAATATATGACTAGCTGTGATGTCTCACTTCGGTTGACTAAATAATTGTTTATTCAGCAGCAACGTGAGTAGAAAAATTATTCTAAATTATCTGTTTACGTTTTCGAAGACTACTGTGACACGTTCAAAATTTATCAACTCCAATTTACAAGTTTATCTTGTTATCGCGTTTATAATGAGAAGAAATAGCGAGTTAAATTTCCAGAACATGTATCATCTGAACGTCCAATAAAGTGGAAAAATTATCTCTCGAAATTTCGGGCAAATGAATACCGTACAACGAGTTTTGCACCTAATGTAGCGTACAGTAAAATTGGCGTGAATTACAAGAGATGAAATCAGAAGAAATCGAGAAATAAGTTATAGTAAAACTGATTGTAGATGTGAAAAACCTTCCTCGGTCTAGTTACAAAATACTCGAAAAAAAAAGAAAAACTTTCACAGGTAGTTTCATATACCGTAGATCACTAGATAGTGCTGAAATTAGTCGTAATTTGCAAGACAATAGTCCGTGAAGCTTGTAATTACGATAAAATTAATATCTAAAAAAAAAAGCTATTAGTAGCAACGATCTTTCAGTATCGAAGCAGATTGTCTCTGGCGTAGGGGAAGTCGGGAAGAGTAGCTTTTGTGACTGGGATTCTTGCAACATTAGCACGGAAAAAGAATTTTAGGAAGAAACCCCGTAATGTTACGTGTTTAAACTCCCTTAAATGGTTATTGTAGTATTTATTGTATTACTTAATAATTATAAAGTGTCTGTTCCTAAATAATAAATGTGAATGAGGAGCTAATTATGAATGAAAGAAAATAAAATTACGGAAGTAGGAAGATGGCTTCTATATGTATTCTATACTGTCCTGCATAACAAATTTGTAGAGAAGGTGTGTCGGTACATTGAATTGACTTCAATCTACACTACTTATGATAATCATGCATCAATCATAAAATCTAGAGTTTTTGTATTATGTCTTTATTTCTGTCTGTATGGTCGCGCATCCGGTAAAAACGACAGGCAGATTTAAACAACACTGGACATTGTGATATATTACATTGTCAGCCAGAATATAGGATACTTTTTATCCCGATAAGTTACAAACTTTCCAATGTTACGGGATCCAATGCAGTAAAATTTGATCTTGTTTTCTGTTTAAACGTGCAAAAACTATTAAACGATTTTTTTTGAAACTGGAAGTAGCTTATGTCACTATGTAACATATAGGACACGTTTACACCAATAACTTATGTATTTCCTAATGATATATAGTAAAAACCAGTTTAAAAAAAAATTATCTGCCCTCGTACCTTATTTTTTCTTTTTTTTCAAAAAAAAAAAAAAAAACGCATTTCAACGGAACTTCACATAAAGAAAGTTTATGTCTTCTATTAACATATAGGATAGTTTTTATCTGCATCAGTTACATAGTTTCAAAACAGAAAACAAAACCTTAAATTCTGGAATTTTTGTCAGTATGTGTGTGCCCCACACAAGAACTAATAAATGAATTTCAGCGAAACTGAATCAGTAAACATGTTCAATACGTTTTACAGTGCCATATTTTGTCCTTAAAGGAGCTGCCAAATTTCAAAATTTTCATATGTTACTACATGTATCAAGGAATAACCATCCATTTATAGAAAACTGTATTTGGTGATAACCTGTTTCGGTGTGAAACCGACACGCTGAGAAATAATAATACAAAAATTGGGCACTGATATAATTGTTCGTAACAGAAGCATTCCATTTAATATGAATAGTTTCTATGCTTCCCAGGTATCGCCCCCTTCTGGTACTAAATGTCCAGGAGTCATGTAAACTATTTCGAGCATGCCAGGCCAGGATACTTTTTATCCCGATAAGTTACAAAATTTCTTATGATTCAAAATCCAAGCCCTCTGGCTTTCGAAATCTTAGCCCTATATACGTGGCGACGTGTGTTTAAATCGTACTAGCTACATTACATTGACTTTGAAATGCAGATAGGGATTATATATATATATATATATAAAGCAGTCTGTTTGAACACATGGGGGGGGGGGGGCAACTTCGCATCAAATTTTTGTTAGCAGAAAACTATGTGAACTACACTAAAGTGTATCTGTGGGTCCCCAATGACCATAAAGTCTTCCGAATTAGTGGCAGAATCACCGGGTGGTAGAAATAAATGATGCGCATACAACCTGTTTAAAATATCTGCATACAACCTAAACTTAAAAGGAGAGGAGCAGATTAAAGAAAGAGAAAAAGAAACAGGGCTGTTCCTCTGGTATTTCACGCTCATCAAACACTTCTTCGAAATTTTATCTTTGAACTGACAGCACAAAATCATGTTCCCTGTGGACGAATTCACAGGCACAGTTAGTTTTAATATAATTATGAAAAAATTAATCATACCAAGAATAAGAAAGGATTATTCACGTTTTTGGCGGTGGTACTGATTGCAAACAATACAATGTAAGAGTATGTTTTGCTTGTAACGGTAATTATTAATTGCAGAGTTTTAATGCGACGAAACTAGAGACTGAAAGTAATAAGAGATAAAGTACAAGAACAAAGAAGAAACGAAAGGGAAGACGAGTCAAAAGAACGGTATAAAGTTAAATGGTGCAGTGTTATTAAAAAGTAAGTAAGAAAAAAAAAACCGAGCGTGGTGGGTGAACGGTAACGTTCTGGCCTCGCATTCGGGAGGACACGGGTTCGAATCCCCGTCCGGGCATCCAGATTTGGGTATTCCATGGTTTTCCCAAATCACTCCAGGTGAATGCCGAGATCCTTCCTTCAAACACGCCATGGCCGAATTCCTTCCCGCTCCTTGTCACCAGTCGCATCCCGCCTCTCATGACCTTAGCCGTCGACGAGGCGTTAAGCCGTAAGTAAGAAAAAAATAGAATACAATAATCAATATATTGAGAGAACTTTAGAAGCTTAAAAAAAATCTCACAGGAAGATAAACTGCAAAACTCAAACAGGTAACTCGGATCCATTTCCACGCTGAAACGAAACAGTTAAAAAATAAAAGGTAATTTTCCAGAAGGCAGAAGTTCGGATAAATTGAATTTAAATATTCTTTTATTGTTGACATGTAAGTGGTATGACTTCATTTAAATATATCAATAGAAAGAGCATATGGTAGACTGATATTAGCGTCTGAAGACTAAAAACTTTTGTGTTTTGTCACAGTTCTTGTTTATTCTGGTTTACATGGGTGGTCGGCAGGCGATGTAACAACTGTTACAGGAGTAAACAAGTAGATCTAGCGTCAAGGAATCCTTGCAGTTAGACATACATTTTGCGTTTAATTCTATACTTAACGGACGTAGCGTTAGCGCTGATGTAATGCTGTACCGTTACAACTGACGACAATTGTATAGATCAATCGTCATTTCGATATACAAGCTTCTAATTATTACTTCATACAGAAACTGTTTGGTTGTATCAGCAGATATCCGGATTATGAATTAGTCTCCTTTATAATAAGTATCTACATATAACTGTATTACAAATTATGTTTCGAATTATGCTTCATATACTAAACGGCCATCGACGAAAAAATTATCATATAAACGGCTTTAGAAACTTTTCTCAGGAAATCAAAGCGATGGGTCAAAGGCACTCTAGTAAAAACAACGAATTTTTAAAGAAAAGCTGCATTTGCGTTTTAAATCATAATTTATTATTTTAAAAACGTACCCGCGGAAACTTAGTAATTTTCTTTATATTTCCTGAAAAAAGAAAGTGGAGATTCACACTATTGTTTTTTTTTTTTAATTGTTTAACCTTCCGGTATCTCACTGAATTGTAGTTCTGCGTGCCCTGGTTCCTATTCGTTTGATCGCGTGTTGCTGACTGTTACTCCACTTTTTGCCAACGTCGTGTGAATCCGTAATATTAATACATTCTTGAGTGAATTTTTTTGCAACGATGTGGCAGCACTACTTTCGGGTCAGTTGGTGACGGTTTTGTTCTGCAGTATAATTTTAAGAAGCGGTATCTCCTCCGTTCTCGAAGCACTTCAAACGTAGGTATTAAGCAGATACCGAGCGTGACAGGGTAGCGGTTAACGCTCTGGCCTCGCATTCGGGAGGACGCCGGTACGAATCCCCGTCCAGGCATCCAGATTTGGGTTTTCCATGGTTTCCAGAAATCAATCCAGGCGAATGCCGGGAAGCTTCCTTCAAAAAGGCTATGGCAGAATTCCCTCCCGTTCCTTGTTCCCAGTTCCATCCCGCCTCTAATGACCTTGACGTCGACGATGCGTAAAGCCACAAGTAAAAAAAAATATTAAGCAGTTTTACTGAATCAACTTACGTTTAAATAAATCCTTTTCTGTATTACAAGCAACACGTGATAATGTTACTCTAAACGTTATGTGAACCTTACTAGGGAACGGTATACTGAGATTCAGCTCACTGCCACCGAAGTGATACCTGGAACTTGAATAGTTGACGGCAGAGAACTCAGCAACAAGGGCGTCAGGCGCTGCTTGCTTTGCCTTCCAGGAACAATTGCTTGACGGCTCAGTTTGGCAACAACTTGTTCGCTGTCACCTCCAGGTGAGTGGTTTAGTAAACAGATCCGTGGTACAAACAGCCAGTATATGGCTCGTGCTGTTTCCTTAAGAGTCTAATCAACTATTGACCCTCTTCAAGATTTATTCTTTCTCGAGACTAATGTCTACTATGTTTGTTTATGGAGCCTAGTTCAATAAACCAACGATTTCGTGTTTTTGGATTTTTTCCAGAATAATCAAATGATCTTTTATCAGTCTCTCTGGATTCACTAGCACCAGGCGTCCATAAGAAGCATTTTTTCCTCCAGTTTTTGTATAGAACTCCTGATTACCCCGCTTCTTTCATTAATTACCGTTTTTTCTTTGTTCAAGAGTCGTTCTCCAATTTTTGACGTGAAACATCTATTGGCGCGCCTTGGGGGTACGACAGACTCGTATGCCGTGACGGCAAACGACATGACGCTCTATTATGACGTCATCCCCCTCCCCACCACTGCTCTCTTCTCCCTGCCCAATATAGAACTTACGGTGTGAAATGCAGGTGAACTTAATGATACCCAAGCAGCTATTGATGATATGTCTACTGTACTTCTCAAGTTAAAATGGATGATGGGAGAGAATTCCTTATGGTTGTCGTGTATGTTTCACCAAATCAAAGAGTCACACAAATCATAAAATTTTTGCACCGTCGGAATTTCAAATATATTCGAAAAGGTTCAAGGATTTTAAAAGATAATTTAGACGAACTTTCAATAATTGTAGCAAGAGACAACAACGATTCAATCCGTTTGACATCATTCATGGAATAAAAAATTGATTTGAAAATCAATAATAATCCAACTGTACCTACAGCTACTTATGGAACAACAATCCTTCCGTATTTTCAAGATACCTCGATAACATTACGTCAAATACTTTCTTTATATACTTCAGTTGCCATTGGGCAATAATTTTTTTTAAACCGTCTAATACACCTTCAACAGCTACTATTACAAAAATCACGGAAGCTCCATCAAATAATATACCGCAACTACATTGTAAAGAAGTCTATACTAAATATATTTATTTGTCTTGTATTTATATTCTATATATACTACCATAGTAAGAAAATTATATTTATTTTACTAACGAAACTCTTATGTTTTTATTTATTTTACTACATTTTTTTTGGTTCTTTAATTATAAATTCTTTCAATAACCATCAGCTTCGATGTTTCACATCTGCCTGGCTTCCAGTGACGGCCAAATTTTTTCCCTCTAATTCTTCAATTACTATAATTTTACTTTTATCTCTTTGTAGAAAACACAGAGAGAGCTTTTCCAAACGGGACCACACTTCTAGCAACTGTAAATATTCGTATCCATCGTTTTTTTTACATACGCTTGAAAGAACACCACCACCATCTAATTAAAACTACGGTTTATCAGTTCCTACGTCAACCAGTGAAATTCGAGCATCAAAACAACGCGGTAGACATACGTGAAAGCCTCAGGTGCAAATTTGATAAACTATGCGTCGGAAATCTCGAGAGCAGCCGGGAAATAAACCAACACAATAACGGTTAAACCATAGAGCCACTTAAAATTCATTGTTAGGATATGTTCTACTTCAGTTAGGTGATAATAGACACAGAAAAGCTAAATGACGTCCGTGAGTTTTAAAAATCTGTCAGTTGCTTATGACATACATAGAGAACATTTTGAAAAAAAAAAAAAATATGGCTGATATTTGGAAATAACGCTTCGGCAATCTACCAGCAAAAAACTTACCATAAAAAAGCTCTACAACAAAGATCTGTGGTTAGTTGTCTTTTGTTTAGGTCGAATACAGGGACACGGCAATACGGCACGGAGATACGGCAACAGCGAAATAAAGTAAGAATCTAAAAGACGCAAAGTGAGATTTGTAGAAACTAATTTATTACTATTAGAAGCGATGATAAAAGGATGTGCGTTTCTTTTGTTTGAATAATCTCATTTCGAACAAAATCTTTTATGTCATTTCTCGTTGACAACAAATGAAAAATGACAATCAACCAAAGATTATTAATCTTCAGAAAGCATAGATTCATAAGCAATAGGACTGATAGCGCAATAACTTCGTCAGTGTACAACAACTAATTTCTATATAAATAATTCTTTAAGGAGGGAAATTAGATAAATTATAATTTTAATTGAATGGATTTATTGTTGGTTAGTTATGAGAAGTATGGTGTATTTGGCGAAGCATGTTATAATGGCCCTCAAACCCAGACTTAAAATGAAATTGTATGTTCTGAATTATTTGTAGCAAGCTAGGGGTTGAATAGATATGATTTTATATGTTTTTCTTGCAATTTATTGTGAATTGGTGTAACCGGACTTTCCTTTGTGAAAAGAAATTATGTAAATACTATTTAATATGTTCAACGACAGAACTAGGCAAAAAATTGAACAACTTTTTTTTATTCCAAGCATTAACGTGAGCTACGATGTTTAAAGGCCAATTTACGACAGTTTAAACTGATTTATGTGAATAATTTTGTGTGTAAATATCTCTAATTTTCATTTCTGTGCATTTCTTTATGATTGTAATTGATTTTGATTGTTTTTAATTAATTAAGTATTGTTAGAGTTCGAGAAACATCTGTCGGAAGCCTTTGTAATATTCTGGAACTTTCTATGGAACTCATATAAGCGATCAGCAGAGACGAATTTGGAAACAGTAAAGAACAGTTTTAACGCATGCAAGGAGTCTTGCAAGTCAGTATTGTCTTTGAAAGCAATATTGAATGTAATGGCTGGAGCTTGTGTTTACATGTGCATCCAGTATATTTGGAGTCTGATGACTTCTTGAAATAAACAAAGTTATATCTGACAGCGTATCTGGGATTAATTATTTCATATATAATAAACCACCAGAAACCTATCAATGTACTGTACAAGAGAATTTCTGGCGAGCATTGATCTATTAAACTGCCAAATAAACGCTAGATGCAAAAAGGGAACATGTCCAGTTTGAAAAATTTTAGGGAAATGACAAAAAAATATATTACGTCCATACGGTAGGCAACTCAGTATCACATTTTGTGATGATTAGCGATGAGAATCACTTTATTTAAATGTTTTTGCATGGATTTCTGCAGATAACGATAGGTCTAAGTTAAAAGATGCATTTTCCGAAAAAAAGAAGATATTCATCAAAAAGTGCACATGTTCCCTTTGTGCAATTAGCGATTCTGTTGTAGACGCGGAACTGCTGTTATACAAACTAAACTAGGATGTGGTGATTTTTTTTTTAATATTCATGTGGATTGTACCATTTACTGAAGCGCAGTCTCAGTAACAGGGTTCATGGTGACAAATCGTTGGATATCATTGGTCTTCTATAAACGATAGTTGACTAGCCAAAATGAAACACGATATCCAAGTACTGATTCCAATTTTCTCTTTTGCTCGAAGTATTATCGGAGTGCACAACGCATGCACATTTAGTTTATATCCGTCACGTTTAATTGGCTTTCGCTTCCGGAACAGTCCACTGCCAGAGCCATCAATCCGTTTCATATCAAACGCAGCCACACGGCTTCGACAACTTCACAACGACTCGATAGCACAGTTTTATAAACGAAGTGAATAGCAGTTAATGACAGCAGTCAACTGAGAGCAAAATGTCTATCGCAGATTTACCGAGTAAGACTTTGTACTGTGCGGAACTTTCCAGTCATGCGAACGGACACTAATGATGCAATCCAGCGTTGCAACTCAGCCAGCAAATTGTTTTATCTTTGTCGATCCTATTCTATAATTGGATTTTGGATGTAGACAATTGATTCGTAGCACCCGATTTTCCAATCACCGGGTTTTATTGAAACTCTGCCTCTCGCCAGTGTAAAAAACATATTCCAAAGCGTCTCACCGATACTCATTGATACCCATTAAAATCTGCATGAGTAATTTAAGCGGCAATGTGAACACAAGAAAACCTGAATGAAAAATTTCTGGATTTGATCATTAAGTTTAAAAATCCATTATTTATAATTATTACCACTGCTATTTCAAGAAATTATCTTCTTTACAATTACTAGATTTTTAAGGAATTTCACCTGTACCACTTTTATATAATCCAAACAACTAACCCTTGATATTTACACACTAACTGTTGTTGAACTTCTGTCTAAAATAATTGTCCACAATTAAATATTAATAGCGGCGACAAATTCCATCACTTTATAGCCTGAGAACCCGCTTTCCTCTGTTAAACACTTTAGTAACATAATGTTTATTTCCTTAACCTTCAAATAAAATTTTATTTTGCGTCTACTATGATTAGTCTGTCTTATTACATTATGTTGCGCTCTTCTTTTTGTTTTTTGTTAATTCATCCATGGAGCATTGCATATACAGGAAAATCATAGTATTTCTGAAAAAGTGTTAATTTTTTAAATTTTTCTATAGATGAATAGAATCATGAGAGACATGCATCAGTTAAAAACTGTGTGAGACAAGCGTGTAGTCTATTGCCGTTAATATATCACTGGCAAAAAGAGCCTTCATGAAAAAGAGAAAACTTTTGTTTAAAATATTGATCTAGGAATTAGAAAGAACTTTTTAAAACTCTATGTATGGAGCACAGCACTTTACGGTAGCGAAACATGGACTTTAGGAATACCAGAAGGAAAGAAAATTGAAGCATTTGAAATTTTGTGCCACAGAAGAATGCTGAAAATTAAGTGTATAGACAAAATACGAAATGAACGAGTTTGGAAATGATGGGTGTGGAAAGAAGTTTGTGGAAGAAGCTTACAGAAAGAAGAGACATGATGATAGGTCATATTTTGAGACATGCTGGATTTGTTAATTTGTTAATGGAGGGAACAGTCGAAGGTAAGAACTGTAGAGGAAGACAGATTAGAATGTATGAAGCAGATAATAGAGGACTAGAATTGTAAGGGGTATGTAGGAAGGGGTGGAGGATTACATCAAACCAGACGAAAGACTGATAATAGCAAAAAAGTTCTTTACGTTGTGTTACATAGAAATCCAATATTCACTGAAGTGCTGAAAGTCATGGGATAGAAAGATGCAAATATCCAGATGGCGGTAGCACCTCATAAGAAATGTATCAGTGGCCTATAGTGACGGGTTTTCCATTTGCACTCTCACGAGTCGTGTGAAAGCTTTTCTGGCGTGATTTCGACCGCACGACATGAATCAACAGACTTTGAACGCGGAATAGTAGTTGGCGCTAGACGCATGGGGCATTCCATTTCGGAAATTGTTCATGAATTCAACATGCCTTGATCCACAATGTCAAAAGTGTGCCGTCAATATATAATCTTCCGGCGATGTCAATGCCTACTTAATGACCGACTCCAGCGACGTCTGCGCTGGCGGACAGGCAGCACTGCGTCCAGGAACAGCCACACTCAGCGCGGGACGTGCGATAGACGTGTCCGTGCGGACAACGCGGCGAAATTTGGCGTTGACGGTGTATGGCAGCAGAAGACCGACGCTAGAGCATCTGCTAACAAAATGTCATCGACTGCAGCCCCTCTCCTGGGATTGTGAACATGTCGGTTGCACCTTAGATGATCGGTCAGATGAGTTATGATTCTAGTTGGGAGGACTTGATAGTAGGGTTCGAGTGCGGCAGACCGCACGGACCTAATGCACGTGTTGGTGGCTGTGTTTAGATGGCGTGTGGCAGAGACTGGGGTATTTCTTCAAGCGACTTCCGACTGTACATCACCTTCCACACGATATGAGCAGCTATCCCATGGCTCTTGGCATTTTACCGAATTCTTTATCACTTCTATACCTCTTCCGTATCCAGAATACATCCATCATCGTTAATAGTTCGCTTTACATAAGAATCTCACAATTTGAATTTGGTATTAGCTCAATTCTTTAAATAGGAAAGTTTTGTATAGTGAATTTTCTAATAAATAATAACAATTTGAATTTTTCTACTAATTTAGATTAGACTGGCGTGAATGAAAGGGGGAGGGGAGATATTAATGACTTGAGTAGCCCTCTTTTTTACTATTTACTCGAGTAATAGTTAATATCTATTTAAATTCTCTAATTACACTCAATTTAAGAGAAGTATTTTTATTTTTTAACATCTTTGACGATTTTTCATAGATTTATTTAAGGTTTGCTACGCTAAACACTATATCGGGATACTGATTATGTTCTTTAAAATTCCAAATCCTCGTATCAATTGTTGCTTGTTTTTCATTATTGGGTGTTTAACGAAGGCACGTCATTATTTAAGACATTCCGCGCTCAGCGGCGGTCAGACGCGGACGTGCTGTCAGCAACTTCCGTTTACGCCGCAGCTATTACAACAGTGTTAGTGTGAAGTTTGTGTGTGAGCTATTGAAAACCCATCAACGCAGCCGCATTTAGGCGAATTCTGCAGTAAAAGGTAAGAGATGGCTTCCACCGCCATAACAAGAAAAAACACAGTGAAATTCACATTTGATCGAGCATACGTAAGACCATCGGCCTATGAAATACATGAGTGGTTGTTTGATAAAGTAAAGCTAATTGACGAAGAAATACTGGGAATACAACTAGACTCGTTCCAGAACTGCGTTTTTGTTAAAATGATAAGCGAGGAACATTGTGTTAGTGTAATTGAATCAAATACCGGGAACCTGAAATTCCATCATGCTGATGGAAACGTAAGCAATGTTCAAGTAACGAACGCAGGAATGGGAAAAAGACAGATAAGAGTGTTAAATCTGCCCTTTGAAATATCTAATGAAGCCATTCTACAAGCAATAAAACCTTTCGGCAACGTGGCAGAGATCGTAGAAGACAAATGGGGAGGCAATATCAGGTTTAAGAAAGCAAATGGAGTGCGGCTAGTAAAAATGGAGATAACGAAGCACATACCATCATACATCAATGTATGCGGTTTCAGAGCACTGGTTGTATACGACGGCCAGCCCCGAACTTGCGCTCTATGCAATTCAATACAACATATCAGAGCAAACTGCCCCCGCATACAACCGACAGTACTACCGCTAACCTACCTTAGACGAACAGGAACACCGAAACAAGATGAAGAAATGCCACTGGAAGATCAGCAGGAGTTTCCACCACTGACGATAACGGACAGTGGGAACACGGAGACGAAAACAAGAAGAGAAACGAGGGAACAACAAAATGACGACATAAGGAACACCGAAGAATCAAGGTGCGACGAGGTATCCAAAATCATGAACACAAAAGCGAAAAACTTACCAAGAAAACAAGGAGACTTGATAGAAAAGACAATAACAAACATGGAAGAGACAAAACAGAAGAGAAAAGTTGAATCGTTGAAAAATACGGCAGAAACCGACGATAACATGGAGTCGGCCGACGAGAAGGACGAAACGAATTTGACAACTGAAGTCCCGTCGACAGCAGAAGAAACCGAGTGGACGAAACCAGCGAAGCCCACACCCAGTAAGAAACGTCGTGCAAGAAAACAACCGGAGACGAAAAGTAAACAAACTAGGGAAACATCTACTGAAAGAGAAAATACAGACGACACTAAAGGCACTGGAAAAAAGCTCAAAAAGCAACAAATCGGGAAGAGCCTGCCAACATTTAATGCAGAGCTAAATCCAAACTCAGTCAGACACCGAGAAACAGGTACGAAGACAGCAGGTATGCCCTTTAGTTGGGCAGACAACGATCAGAACGAAGACTAGAGGATGTCAGGCAGACTTCCTGAACATAAATCGCAGCGACGAACTCACAAGGAAACAAACACCTGGAGACCGTAAACAGGAAACTTAACGGTAAAGAACAGACTTGACGTATGGAACAGCTGCTGTCGGACACTAATGGATTGGCGGACAACCAAGGCCAAGCAGCATCACAATGAATCAAGTCTTGACGCTAACAACGATTAACATCAATCGCATAACAGCTAAAACAAAGTTTTATGCCTTGCAACAATTTCTTATCCAAAATCAAATAGACGTCGCACTCATGCAAGAAGTGATAACGAGGGAGTTCGAACTCTTCGGTTACGAAACCATAACCAATTTAGACTCCCACTGCAAAACCGGAACTGCAATAATAATCAAGGAATGCCTGTCCTACACAAACCCGGAAGTTTTAACGTCCGGAAGGGGTATAGCAGTATACATCAAGGACATATGCATCGTCAACTTATATGCACCCTCAGGCACTAATAAAAAACAGGAGAGAGCGGAATTCTTCAAAAGTGATATACCTTACTTATTACGCAAGAAACCGACCAGACTTGTAATAGGCGGTGACTTTAACTACGTAATTGACCGAAGCGACCAAAGACCAAACCCTAATATCTGTCAAGAATTAGCAAAAATGGTCGAAGGATTAGGCCTCAAGGACACGTTTCGGGCATTGCACAGAAACCAAACTAGTCACACACACATGACCCCGACATCAAAAAGCAGACTTGATAGAATTTACGTATCTAACACTCTAGACCCAGCAGTTAGTAGCGATGAAATAGTACCCTTAAGTTTCTCCGATCACTGTGCGTACATATGCAGAATTAAGAGCGACCCAATTAATATTCAGAGAGGTAAAGGATACTGGAAGATGAACGTTTCGCTTCTTCGCGACGCTGAATGTAAGGAAAGCGTCATCACCACCTGGCTTTCAAGTGTCAGATACTGCCACAAGTATAGCTCTAATTTAAGCTGGTGGATAACCCATGCGAAACCAAGAATAAGGAAAGCTATTATCGCCTACTCACACGTAAAACATCACTGGACAAACAATACCATGGAATTTTACTACAGATGTCTGAAGGACCTGTACAAAAAAGACGTGCACACCATCCATGACCACGTACTAATTAAAAAGTATAAAGCCAAAATTAACAAACTACAAGCATCAAGAATGCAATCCCTTCTAGTCAACACCGATAGCGTGGATTTAGTAGAGAAAGAGAAGGCATCGCTATACCATCTGATTAGGGCGACAAAAAGAAGAAACTCCCAGTACTTATCAAACATAACTGCGGAAGATGGAGTCAGAACAACCAACCAAAAGGAAATTCCCGCAATGATCTGGAACCATTTTTCATCCTTTTACAGAGCCTCCACCACAACCGGAGATAACAGGGACTCCACCCTAAACCACATAAACGAATACATGGACGACAACGAGCGAAGAGAGATTACCAGAGACATCACACTAGAAGAAGCAGAGTTGTCCCTCATGGCTGGGAAAACAAGAAAATCTCCCGGTAAAGACGGTCTTCCCCTGGAATTTTATAGAGCTTTCTGGAACATCATATCCCACAAGATGGTCGATATATTCAATGAAATATGGCAGATTGAACGATTGCCTGAAGCCTTCACGGAAGGCATAATAATTCTCATCCCAAAAACACCACACACGAAGAATATCAGAAAGTTAAGACCCATAACGCTACTGAACTCTGGCTTCAAGATTTTGACTCGTATCCTGAAACGAAGAATAACACCATTACTCACCAAAATTCTTGGCCCGTACCAAGCAGGTCCGATCCCTAATCGCGTGATCCAACATGCAATCTTGGAACATAGAGATATCATCTCCTTGGCAGACAACCTGAAGCTAAAAGCGGGAATTCTCTTCCTAGATTTCGACAAAGCATACGATCGTGTCGATCACCAGTTCTTATACAATACCATGAGGAGAATGGGCATGGGAACAAGATTCGTATCAGTAATCAAGAAACTAACCAACGGTGCTACCACAAGTTCTGAAAGAACCCGCAAGTTATATGTTGTTAAAACATAATGTAACAATCACTCACTTTATGGTCTGTGCAGTTACCAAAAAATAAAGTTTCTTGTTCTCGTGGCGTTTACTTGTGCCTACCTGGAAAGCATCAAGTAATTAACAACATACAATGTTCCTTCTCTTCGGCGGTGGTCACTTCAAACCTTCTCTGAAATATATAAAAGGTTAGAAGGGTATCTCAAAACTACTAAATCATAGATTAAATGATTTTCTTTCAAGTCTTTAATGCACAGCTTTCCTTAAATTTTGTTAGACCCACCGACCGGTATATTATTTAAATTTCTATCAGAAGATTCCTTACACAACAGATTTTTCACCAGGTAAATAATTTCTTCTTCTCCAAAAAAATCAGAAGACAGTTCTGCTACGACCGCAAATAATCCCTTGAATTTCTTAATACTTTCCGCTAACAATCCCTAACCATTTCTTTGAACATCACACAAATTGCACAACATTGGAAATTTACGATTTCAAATTTCTAAAGTTCCTATCAATTTCTTGCACA
The DNA here is from genome assembly GCA_031002005.1 of Vandiemenella viatica. Classification (NCBI taxonomy): domain Eukaryota; kingdom Metazoa; phylum Arthropoda; class Insecta; order Orthoptera; family Morabidae; genus Vandiemenella; species Vandiemenella viatica. The sequence continues at coordinate 146,417,250 of JARYHS010013630.1, forward strand.
CTCGTTGCACAATTATAAATTATAAAATCAATACTTGATGGCTGATATACAACTTCTAAACTGGAACGGAATTTAAAACAGTGGAATAGACGTTGCAAATTTAAACAATTGCGCAACCGCTGAGTGTCGACTAATAAGAAATTTCGCTGGTATTATTATTGCTTCCCTAACCTGACACACTTTATGTAAACTTAGCTCTTGCTAGTTTCGACGAAAAAAACCTAATTTGAGTGATTATACTAAAATCCTCACTTTCGATGAATAACAAAAATAAAATACCAGACGACTCACTTACTCCCCGAACAAAGACAAAAGACCAACTCAGACGGTTACCGCAAACACCTAGAAGTCACCCACTGCCACACAAATTTAAACTCTGCTCTGGACCGAAGGTCCGACTGCGATGAAGACTGGTGATGAAAAAAGCGCCGCTCGCTGGCGTCTCGTCCTTTTTATACTGACGCTGGTTTTTGATGCAACACTTACCAAGACACCAGGATTGTGTCGTAATACCTGTGGCTACGCGTGGATCCTAATATTACACCACGCTCGCAATTCATAATTTTTATAATAAAACTCAGACAAATGTCTTAAAATACACTCTGTAAAACCCTAGAACCGTCACAAAGTGTACTAGTAAACGGATTCATCTCAAAAAACTTTCGTATGGGCCGAGGGCTGAGACAAGGCTGCCCCCTCTCAATGGTCTTGTTCGCCATATACACGGAACCCTTACTACGGAGCATCCACTCCTTGACAAAGGGTATAACGTTCCAAGGTAGAAGATACACTACAAGAGCTTATGCAGACGATATTGGGTTCTACGTAACCGACAATGACGACCTAGTAGCAATTAATAACCAGATAAAGATTTATGGCCCTGAAAGTGGCGCCACAGTCAACATGGACAAATCAGGCATACTTTACATTGGATCAGGACCTCAAAATCTTGTAAATACTTATGGATTCAAACAAATGAACAAACACAAGGCCTTAGGTGTGTGGCTAGAAACCAATCCACTCAAAATGAGTGTAATCAATTGGCGAGAAGTGTTAAACAATACAAGGGCCACTCTGCAACTGCACAAAACCAGACGGATCAACAAAATACAGAAAGCAAATTTAATAAATCTGGCGGTCCTTGGCAAATTAAACTATGTTGCCCAAGTGCTCCCTGCACCGAAAGGGATAATACAAAGCGTTCAGAGGGCAGTATCCTGGTTCTTGAGCCAAGGTGACATATTCAAAGTAAACTTCCAGACGCTAACCCTGCCAAAAGCAAGAGGAGGTTTAGGTTTAATGGATGCAAGAACCAAAGCAAATGCGATCTTCATACAGGCAATGAGGAAAGTATCTGAAAACAAAGAAACCATAACGGCACAATTGTTGGAACACTACAAACCGGTGAGTACAACGGCACCGGTAGGGATTGCCCATATCAATAATTCCCTTTACCATTTCAGGCTGTACTTCATCGAAAGCAGCTATATCATGGAGACAAGAAAGAACAACTTTCCCAAGACAACAAAAGAGATTTACGCATGTATGATGGCCCATAAACGGGGAAATATAATAGAAACTAAATACCCGGAAATCAACTGGAAAAACGTGTGGGCAAACATTTTCAACAAAACAATTCCGTCCGAGACTCAAGCTCTTTGGTACAAAATAGCGAACGAGACCCTGGCCACCAATGAGAAGCTACATCCTATTCACCTCAAGCCAACAGATAGATGTGACACTTGCGGCAATACAGATACGCTAGTACACCGAATCACTTGCGGAAGAGCGCAAACAATCTGGACGTGGACAAAACACTTAGTGGCACACATGAATCATGTGTGCCACTAAGTGACATGATGCAAAAACCGCCCAGGAAAATACTCACCAATATCCTAACAAAGCCGGACTTCAAGATTATACCTGTAGAGAAACACAACAGTCTAATATGGATTTTAGGACACGCAATGCAGGATATACTGCAGAAGTCATCCCAGAACTTAGAAGAGTATGTATCAACCTTGAAAATTAAAATTTGGAGTTTAAAGAAAACGACGAAATACAAAACAAAATTTGAAAGCTATCTGGACGAAATACCAAAAATAAAAAGACCGTCAAATTAAAAAGTAAAAACTTCAGAACTTAAGACTTCTGGACACAAAAAAAAGACTGTGTGATACAGTCTCTTTTATTTGCTCTGGATGATATTAAACTTCCCTACATGTGTTATGAGACTCCATTATACCCTAGTACCACGTGACGAGGCACAAACGTTCAAAAACATTGATTACTGTAATTTAGGCAGGCTGCAAAAAATAAATACATAATTCTGATTGGGGTTTTATGATATAGGATCTCTTCCATCACGGGAAATATATTCTGGAGAGGAGATTGAAAGAGTCAGACATTTAAGTATTGTAGTGTATATGTACGGGCTAAATATGCGTCCCTTCATGGAAAATTTGACTGCGTAACAGGCTTACCTGTGCGATTAATTTAATCAGAAATTACATGAAATGGCGTTAATTAGCGCTCATGAAGAAGTAAGTTTTCAATGTAACGTACGACATACGCTTGCTGAACTAAATGTTGTTATCTATTTTTTTTAATAAAAGGAATCACATAAGTAAATCCATTGTATAATAATGCTTTCATGCTTCGAAATGTGAACAAGTTGCAATGAACGTCTGTAAAGCTGCCAATAAATTCAGAATGCTGCTACTTTATGTCTCTATGACATTGCTAGTACGAAACTTAACCAAGCGTTAGAAAACAGTCCATCGTTAGGTGGTAACAGTTAACATCTTCGCTTTTATTAACGTCTTTACTATGTTAACTGCATTTTAACTCTTCATATTCAAACATACTTCATTCTATGAAGAAGTGAATCCATTTACAAAGCGTTATAGGCAGCTAAGCTGTTTAATGTTTTAGTAGGATGACATTTGCTATTGCAGTTTTATGTTTTAATAAGTTTATCAATTTTTTAATTTTATTTTTAAAGATGTGTATAGCGTATTATTACTGCTAACGGTGCGGTTTACATTCCTTTTATAACCCCGTATTTCCTACTGCTGAATATTTAACAGAGTTGAGCCAGTCCTCCCCCCCCCCCTTTCCTTAAATGGTGTTTGAATTTAAATGCTTTTACTTCCTACCAGTTTTTCAAACTGTCGGATTAAGTGTTTATTGCTTGAAACTTACAAGTTCTTAATGAGCTTTAACTATTTACTTTAAATGCATTTATTAATTATCGCTTGACCTAACAATAAAGTTACATTCGCCCAGAGATTAATATTCGAGTATTTGTACGTCCCTCGAAGTTATTTAAGGATTACCGTGCAAGTATCTTACCTGTTGACTACCACTTTGCCGAGCAGTCTTCTTGCAGGTGGCTGAAGGCTTCCCCTAGGCAGTATGCAGCTGCGATGAGCGTCTCACAGCCGACGTCCTCTACAAACAACAAACCTGTAACAGATGACGTCATTACAGAGAATGCGGAACTTCAACTGTATATTACTTTGTCAGTATGTAGGGAACAATCCAATTGTCGATAACTTACGGAGCTAATCACTAATTCTGATTAGTTACCTCCATTTTAACTGCTTTATGATGAATTAGTTTACTAACGTGATCAGTATAAAGAAATTACATTTATAACATGTTCATGCTAACTTTCGTCCTGCTTGGTTCTCTTGTGTCGGTATAGTTTCTTAAAATTAAGTCATACACAGCAGATACTTATACCATATACCAATGAATCACACCGGTTAATTTTACTTCCTACTGTACCTCGTCTCTGCGAGCAACTAGAAGCCGGCCGTAGAGTAATAACGAAAATTTAAATTTATCTGTAAATTTATAAAAAGAGAATATATCCGATATATAATCATCAACACACAACATTTTCAGTATTTAACGCACCAAGGATGCATCCAATCGCTTTGGTAGTTATAGTTTCCTAATTTGATACAATAAATAAATTTGTCGGATATATAAACATTTAAATTTCTTATTTAAGTATCCAAACATAAAAAACGATTTATTCTAAATTCTTGCCAGCGTAAAATGAAACAAGGAAGGAATTAACCCACATTTACAAGTTTGTACAAAAGCGAGAATTTTATTGATAGTTCGGCTTGTTCCAATTATTACTAAAAACAAACGATATAGACGTTAATTACTGAATAGGTGCTACACGCCAATTGAAATTGGATAGGTAGCACAATATGTTACACGTCAATTATAATTGAACAGGTAACAAAATTTAGAGCTATCAGAACGACCAAACTATTCTCATCCATGAGATTCACTGTTCTCATCGATGTTCATTGGTTAGTGAAGTTTCTCATTTCGGTTTATCCGTATTGGAACAGAGGTAAAAGAAGGAGCTTATTAGTTCAACCGTTCTGTCGTTACCTTTTCGCCTGCAAGGCCTGTGTAAATTAAGACGGAATTTCCTTGTATTCTACGTAACGGTACGGACGCGTGGCTAAACCGTTGACTTACCCAATGGCCTATTACTCTCAGTAATCTTTCCAGAATCAGCCGTTAACACTACACTGCAAATATGTTGTTTTTTTTTTTTATTTTTTAGGTTTTTTTTTAATATAGGTTATCCCAAAGTAATATTGTAATATATTTTATATCGTGACGTAATGGACTAATCTGTGGTCGGATTGTTTGAATTAAATAACTGGAGTTACTGTTATATTCTGTGTATGTATCCCACAAATATTGAATAAGAATTTTCTGAAGAATATCTGTTCTCTGAAATATTTATTTTCTAGGCTTTAAGTTTGTATAATAGTCAGATCTTAGCCAAGTGTCCAATCCCTTGAAGGAAAATTCCGAACTAGTTCCTTGATATCTTACCGCGTAGATCAGTTTGAGTAAACGATAGTCGCAGCTACACAGTTGTTCTTTACTTCTCGCTCTTACCTTGTCGTTTAAGAAAATAGATTACACTACATTCATTACGGGTTACATACGAGGGCGGCCTCCCGTAGTTACTACTTCTCCCAGTTAACGAGGTCTCACCAGGCGCGCTCTGGGGCCGTGGCTCTTCATTCCTGCGGTAAATTCTCCAACTCCCACTAAGGGGCCCACTGGGATAACCATTTTATTAGATAACGTCGAAGCCTCTCCTCTCATTAACCACTTAGGAACCATGAATGGCGGCATCCCTCAACCTCTGTCCCCTACGTCTCTACCAAGTGCCCATACGAACCATACATGTTCCACTGGCAGTTAATATTATCACTGGCTCTTCTGTAGAGTGAAATAAGTTTCAGTATTTTTTGGAAATTCCTACGTAAAATTGAACGAGCACTAAAGGTGTTATCAGGCTTTAGCATTATACCTCATTTTATTTTACCACTTTTTCAGTTGCGTAATGAGTATGCAAGTAAGATTTATCATATGTGTTTAACATCACGTTCTTCGTCGCTTATAGCAACAGTACAAGCTGAGGAAAAAGCATTGGAGAAGAAACATGTTTACATTGATACCAGAATTTTTTTGGATGTCGCATGCTGTCTCGTGATTGAGTTTGTGTATGACCGTGATTGCCGCCAGTGTCATGGTGGCTATGGTAAGCCTGCAATAATGAGCGAACATAAGTGCTGATATCAGTTTGTGAACAGGGTAAACTATGATGAGTGTGTTGAGTATCATTTCTGTGTGTGTATTGTATATGAGACGGAACTTGGGAATCCTTCCAGCATTCGCCTTGAACATTACGCCCAAAAACGGCTAACAGGACTCGTTAAAGCTCGCCTATCCACGCGGCCGCACTGGTGAGTATACCAGATGTGAAAAGTAGCCTACATATTATGAGCATGAAAACTAGAAATGTGTTAATAATGAATGATTATATAGGGAAAATATTGCAGCATTATAATCGTTTACGCTATTAATGGCTGTAACAGATTTTACCAGTATTTTTTTTTTCTCTGCTTCTTAAAGTCGCATGAAGATGAAAAATACTCCTAGTGCCCCGGGCAACACTGTTCTAAATGCCAGGAAAATTCATGTATTAGTTTTTTGCGTGAATCGCACTCAACGGAACGTAAATTGGTCCCTCGCATTCGTGGCCTAGGATGTCAGAGCAAGTAGCAGACCATCATGTGGAGGGTGACATCGACGTACAACCTGACATTCAGGAGGACGGGGGTTCAAATCCCTGTTCGGCCATCATAACTGCGGTTTTCCGTAGTTTTCCGCAGTCAGTCCACGCGAATGCCTGGTTGGTTCCTTTCAAAGGCTACGGCCATCTTCCTTCCTTTTACCCTACAGCAGCCTGCTACACTTAAGAAGAATGATTTTTTTTTCACTACCTCAGTGGCATGTAGACATTCCTGTCACCGTTGGCAGTTTCAACACTGGGTGTCACAAGATACTGGGATCCTCTTTTTATTAATGCACTTTAGGGAATAAAATAACTTTGGACGTCTAGGACGCCCTTCAAATAAAATACCTATATTCTTATTATCTGCAAGTTGATGTTCTGTAAGCGGTATTCGGTGTCAGGTTAGTGATCAGCTGCGTCAATAACTTTATGACTGAAGACAGCTGATACTCTCTTGGAGTTTGGACGTTGCAGTCGAGACGGTGCTTGAAGCATGGACCGTGCTCTTCTTGAAGGTTAGTAGGTGGCTGACTGTGGAAACATCAGCGTCTTAGTCTGAGGTTTTTCTTGACGTTGATGGCCTGGCGCTGGGCTTCTTGCTGTACATGTTTCCCAGCCTCAATAATGAGATGTTTCTTTTTGGTGCGATGGTTGGGATTTGCGGCCAATTCTCTACCCTCTGTGATTGCTGAAGGCCTCGTGATGGAGCTCTGTCTCGAGGCCAGTCAACTGCCTACTTGAAGCTGCTTTCTTCTCGGACTTCCGAGGTAAGAATGCGGCATGAGTTCCCTCACAGTTATGAAAACTGGTTCGTGATGGGGCTAGCTGCAGTTTGTTATTCCTACATATATGACGCATCGTTCCTTTTTGCTGCAGTTGTATGCGTGGTGTCCAAAGGCTTTCCGCTTGAAATATTTCTGGTGATTTGGTGCGGGTTTCTTCTTGATCTGACAGGCAGCGGGACTACCACTTCATGTTGAGATCAGTTGGAGCCTTTCAGCTGCTGAATTGTGAAACTGTTGTTGCTTCCTTGAAGCAATTGAGTGACTTGCTCGACGTAATTGGGGTTGGAAAAGATAATCGCTTATTTCCCTTAGTGGTGTGCTGTCGTGGAAGACACTGAGTACTCCTCGACAGCTGTAGCTTCTTCCTTGGAGCAAACCGCCAAAAAATGATTATTATATACGACATCCTCCCGAGAGTACATCCACCAGCCATTGAGACCAATCAGTGTGAAGTCTGCTATGGCTCCATAACGTGGTCGCTACCATCAGCTATCTCGAGTAGCAGCGCGTATGGTTCACTCCTATTGGCCTTGTGTAGAGTCTGTCGGATCCAGGATTGGCTAAAATAAGGACTTCTGCCATTGACCAAACAAACCGTAGTACACTCCGCAAGTACCATGGGGAAAATCTAGAATACTGACTACAGGTCTACCACCATTTTGAGGACGTCAAGAACCCGGTAGAGGAAACCACTTCACCTAAACAGCATTTCACGGACCCGCCGTCTACGCCTGTAATTATTCCCGACTGTCCAGATCCTCCAGGTTCGCAACTTTCAGGCCCTTCGCAACGAAGCAGCACGATGTAAGTACAAGCCTCCGACATGGAAGTGGGGCCTGTACTACCAATCCAAGCAGGGTGTGTGCCTTCTCGGTCTGCTACAGAGACACACGGTGCTGCCCCTGTTCTCCTGGCTGAACGCCAAGGGTCTCAAGATCATTCCATCTTGCCTGACTGACTTGAAAGTGATAGCCAGCAAGCTGCAAGGGGTGGAAATAACACTCCAGTAATTCCTTTCTCCGGCCTACAAACCAAGAAACACTTCAATAACTACTGAAGCTAAGAAGCTAAGACCCGTACATGCTTCAGGTGTTCGCGGCTTAACAACTACGCGCGACAATGTTCGGACAAGCAGAGATGCGTTCTTTGCGGTGATGACCACTCCACTCAGGACTGCCCAAGACCCAAACGTGACGCAACATGTTGCAACTGCGGGGAATCACATGCCGTCTGATTTCGTGGGTGCCCAGCTCAGAAGCGGCTAAGATACAGCAGACAAATGAGACTTCGCACACCGGGCGAGCAACCACAGCGCAAGAAGACCTTCAAGATCGGCCGGTCAACTCTCGCGTACCAAGCCATGCAAGCCGTCATACCATCCAGGGAGCAACGACCAACATCAAGTCTCTTCAAGATGCGAGGAAACCAGGCAGAGCCTCACACGGAAATACACAAGGCCAGCAGCCAACTACCCCAGGCACTGCTGCGACCACGGTGCAGGAAATATCCAATGGGGCTCCAAGCTCAACCCTGGCTGAATCAACACATCACAAGAATCTCCAACCAGACAGCTAACTAACATACAACAAAAACGTCAAATGACACCCGTCATTGAACCAAAGAAGTGAAAAAGAGAAGACAAACCAAAAGAGAAGAGACTCCTTGTCAACGATTAAAGGAAATATCCAAAGATCTTCAGTTCTCCCAATAAACAGGAACAACTTTTTTCCACCACCCTCATTTTTTCAGAAAATATCTTATATTCTTATTTGGGCTATTAATAACAAAGGAAGAGCGGAAATACAAATTAAATGAGTCAAAAGTTATGAGGCAATGACACAGACGGACGGTAAAAATCAGTTTTCATTTGAAAAGTACGGAACTCCAAAAGTGAAAATACATATCGAGGGAACAAAATAACCAGTCCCAAATAGTTCAAACTTGAAGTACCGTCACTATGAACAATTCATCATACACGATGATGCTGGTAATTATGATTTTGTTTTCTATTTTCAGGAATTGGGTTGTTAGTGTGTCTACTAAATTGCGTTCACAGTGTATTGTAAAATCGAGACGTGTTTTGAGGACCGAAGTGTGCTCCCAGCCAATGAAAGTGGTAATAATACCAATCTGATGATACAAAATGTCGCCTATAGTCATTATCGATTAAGCAGTGAAAACTATTGTGAGAATTAAAAATTACCATGCAAGTAAATTATTCTGATGGTTTATTTGTACAGTATTATAATCGAAAATAAGCCCTTGATTAAGCCCAACTTTCACAAGTGTTTGTTAATGCTACCTTTTTTTAATGAGGAAAATTGAAGCCTGTTCTGCAAATTACAAACCAAATTTCAACACCAAACTTAGGTACGTTTAAGTGCTGAAATACTTGAACGTAGCTTCAACAATAAATATTAGTTATCAAGAAAAGAGAATAAAAATGGAACTTGGTTTATATCAGGATCGATAAGTCACTATCGAAGTATCGCCTGAAGATGTTAAACTGTGTCAATGAGAAACAGGTAAACTGAAAGTTCTGCAGACATTGCTGATTGTTAGAAATCAGGCGTTGGAGACACATCGCACGTCTGAGAACAGAAACTCGGTGCGGCCTCTCGTGTATCAACTGCTCGAGCTCAGGTGGAGCAAGATGCAGATCCACCTTTCTTGGAGAATAAAGTCAAATCAGAAACTTTACGGGCAGAGAGCCGTGGTGGGAACGTTCAATTCTTCCCACGTGAACCGAAACTATTTCACATAAAGCGTGGCAATAGAAACCGCAACTGATGAGGCTGTGACGAAATTTAATTTAGTAAGTAAAATATATTATTAAAACTCGCCGTAGGCAACCTGATGTATTACGGTATTATTGTATGAAGAGACACGGTAAATTAAATTTAAATTGACTCGATGCTATCTAGTCTTTTGAAAACGAATACCATTTTCAGAGGAGCGAAACAGTGAGGTACTTCTTTGTAATAATAAAGCACTCTAAGATTAAATTTGGTTTATTTCTGAAAATGCTTAAAATTTAATGCATTGCTAATTAGTTTTTCAATAAACGGGACGTACATCGTTTCGGAACATCTTCTACACACTATAATGAAATTTAAGTTTGATGTTTGGAATCCTGGATTTTTTATTTTTCCTTCATGCATTCACAAAGATATGTCCGTTATCGGTTCCTACCAGATTTCGATCACATCTCTTAAATTGGACTATAATTAAGAATATAAATCATCGAGTTGCTTAATCATATTGTATCCAGCGAGAATTATACCTCAGTGTTTTGAGTTACGTGCTTATGAAATACACTAGTAATATGCAAGGAGAATTTTAAATCAAGCCAATATAGTTTCGATATTGAGAAAACATACAGTCAGTCGCTTTGTTAGTGACGGACCTATCTATCGGACGGTAACACGCCACACATATTCCTATTTATGGAGTGTTTTACACAACAGATATTCTAATCTGCACTGCAAAAACCCGCCAGCAGCCTAACAGATATTCGGCTGTTACTATATATTACGTGTACGTCATAAGAAAACCCAATTAACACGAACAATATTCATATTTAAAGTAATTACGGGAGAGGGTGTTATAATGATTCATGTGCATCGTTCCTACGAACAGTAAACCACGTCAGTTGCAAGTAAGTAATGTGCAGCATACAAACCAAGCCTGGATAGTAACAAGTCATTCAGTTGGTCCATTAGTTTTATGAGCCGGCATTGGTAAGCCATTCTCGCTTTACGAGGTCGGTGCTTGGCCCGTTTGTTCAGTTGCTTCTGACCTGCGTGCTCAGACTACGTAATATTTTTCATGTAATGTGCTATCGTTTCCTATCTTTACGGTCGTTATTGCGGATGTTTGTCTTCCTCAGTGGGTCCACAACATCTTTATTCGGTGCATTTTTTCTGTGTTCCTCTCTTTCTTTTATTGGAAGGGTGGTGATCTCTGTTCCTTCTGACCATCTTCTTCCCTTCCCGTTACGCACCAGTCGTAGCTTCTCCTGTTGTTTATTACCATAAAACATAATGTGCACATTATGTTTGAGGTTTGTCCTTTCTGCCATTCTTTCATTTTTTTTATTTAATGTAAACATCATTTCTGGAACATTTACGAACAACAGCCATTTCTTCCATTTTTTAAACCATCCATTTTATTTGTATTTAATTCCTCGGGATAATAAGTTCATTACGATCGGCATCCGGAGCCTATACACTCAGTTCTATGCTGATATCATTTTTTTTTCGTACCACAACAACGATTTTTAAAATTAGTGTAGCTGCCTTGTCATTGGTGAATTTGGTATTTACCTTTTTTAGCACTCTTGTTCTTAGTTAACCATTGTTCCCACACGTTTTTAGTGCGCATCTCAGTTTCTCTGGCTGTAACCAACACGCAGCAGTTGAGTTGTTTGCAATTTCATATCCGATACGCACTTACTGTATTCCTTCCGCATTTTCTTTAGCAGATATTTTCTATCAGAACTAATAAATACCGAAGAGCAGTCCATTTACAGCCATCATTCCCATTTCTTTCTCCATTCATTAATGGATTCATGAATGTATATCTTAAATAAAGTTGGGCACAGACAGCATGCTTGATTTAAACTTCTGGAAATTCGTAATTTTTTCAACACTTCATGCTCTTGTTTAATATATAGTTATATGTAAAGTTATCATCTCGTCTAATAAACTGTTTTTTGTTTGTTTATGGCTTCACACCTCGTTGACGTCGAGGAAAGGACTGGGGGCAAGGAACGGGAAGGAATTCGTCCATGTCCTTTTGAAGAAACCACCCCAGATTCACCTGGAGAGATTTGGGGAACTATGGAAAACCCAAATTTGGATGCCCGGAAGGGGATTCGAACTCGGGTCCTCCCAAATGCGACGTGAGAACGTTAATCGCTCACCCACCATGATCGGTAATAAGCTACTTGTAGTTGCAACGGGTTTCTTTTTGGTCATCCACAAGTACAAATAATGGAATGATTTTTTTATGCCTTTTCAAGGTCAACCAATATAAAGTGCATATCTATTATCTAACGAGGAAACATACGCTCAGCTACTGGAGAGTGCGGAGCGAAGTATTTAGTGGAGTGACCATTGACCTTTGCGCCCCGATGTAACTGGACAGTGCTCACACTGAAATGTTGGACATCCATCCATCTAGACGCCGCTATGAGGGATCTGGGTTTTGTACCGCCATCCACCCCCCCCCTCACCCCCCTGCCTTAATTTACTGTCTTTTCCAGTATCTTTCCACTGAGACCAGACGATAAGCAGCTTTAGTCCATAAGTGACAGAAGGTAAAGAAGGATCGGGAAGCCATCCATTTATGGGTTGATTTGCACACCTTTCCCCCAACGTACCTGAAGTCAAGAAAACCATCTGGTCCCTTCACCCGTACTTTAACTCTGCTGTAGAATGCAGGCGAGAGTGGTATCATAGCATGTAACGGAAACCTGTTAATCAATCCTATGCTGAAGGTACCAGGTTCGGACCTACTGGTGAAGCATTGGAACTAAACCACTTCAGGAGTAGCTCTGCGTGGAACATTGTCCCCACTCGGGCTTAAAGGACGAGCCGTACTGTGAGTACAGTGCGAAGAGGACGGTTTAGCACATCATGCGAGATGGTGCTACCAGATGTTTACAGGGTCATCTGTCTGCTCTCCACGCTGCTAACGGAGGCATAATCGAATGGATACACTCAATCGACAGCATGCTGTACTTGTTATAATTTTATTTCTTGTAGTTGTACTGATTAATAATAGTAGATGAATAATTATATTCTTCCCTATGCCTATCTTTATTAGTTTCCTAAGCACACAGCAATCATAAGAACAGTATCTGCCCTCACCAAGTCCACGCAGTTAGTCGAGATGATCTAAATCGTAATCAGTTTAGTATACTTATAGTATAGTCTAACATGTTGCTACTCAGGTTTATCCCTACGTTGCTTCAATATTTAAGGGTTAACATAATTCCGCCATTTTACAAAGGAGCTGTGATGGAACAAACCATGATTGTGATGCACCAAGTGTCAAAATAAAAATGCCACGGTTGCGATGCTCCTACCGAGCGCTGTGGGTGAGTGGTTAACGCTCTTACTTCGCATTCGGGAGGACGGCGGTTCGAATCCCCGTCCGGGCATCCAGATTTGAGTTTTCAATGGTACCAGGATGCTTCCTTCAAAAGGCCATGGCCAAAATCCTTCCCGTTCCTTGCCCCCAGTCTCATCCCGCCTCTAATGACCACGATGTCGACAAGGCGTAAAGCCATAAGTAAAAAAGCGATACTCGTATCCAAAGAAGCGTATACTATTTGCTTGAAGACAGCGGCATCACTTTAACTCTTAATTAGTCTATTCTAGTGTAGTGTAGTAAAGTATCTGAATACAATGTCCAACAATTGTGGGTTTTAACATTGTTTTCGTTGTGAGTATATAAAACAGTTCTGTGGCATTCATAATCTTCGACATCGTGTTGCATTGAAAATAAAGAGTGAATAGAATGGATACAGATGTCACATTAACAAACGCATTACCAAGCATTACTCGTTTCATGCATCCATTATATTAATATTCTTGCCTTCCACGAAAGGGTTGTAGTTAGCAAGCAATTCTCTACATTATGAACGCAAATGGTATTCACCTCTCTGTTCTCATTCGCCTCTAAGGGATGAACAGAAACAATTTCCTCGGCCAGATCGAGGTCAGTGTTGCAGTTTATTTCTCGCCGTGACAGGCAATTCTTGCAGGTCGACGCTTTCACGGGAGATAGCAACCAGCTACGGCAGAAAAAGCTGGCGGTGGCTGGTCCTTGGATAACACCGCACATCTGAATTTCATAGTTTATTTCTGGTAACAGAAAAGTTAAAAATTATAGTAGTTTGTGTACGTAGACTATTAAACATTGAAAAGAGTAAACCTGTTATAATCTTCAAAGAAAGAAAGTCTTACTTTCACAAACGTATTATATGAGAACTTGAAATTTATATGTAAATGTGGCAATGAATTACAAAAGCTTTGTGGGATGTAGACTGCCGATTATCTTCGCGAATTAAAGAAAACGCAGTATCACGTGTTGGCTCCGAAAGCAGTTCACCTGTTTCGATAGTATGCGTTTGTTCTAAATGTGTTAGAATTGACTTTCACTTCATAACTATAAGATTTTATTCCAGGAAATGTTTTGAATTAACAGCTTAGTTTGTGTATCATTCTTTAACAGTAACATGTCCTAGTTGGTATTTTGTTGGAGGCTCAAGTTCGTTTGTTTGTGAGACTGTTATACAGTACGTATGCTGAAACTTGTGCAAATTTTACACAATACTCACTTTTTTCATAGGGGAAAGTTGCTTAAATTGTTTCTGTACTATTCTTCAACATCGGCATTATATTTTTCACATCATTTAAATCTGTAAGTAAAGTTTAGCTATTCAATTTTTACGTAAATATTTAATGATTTTTCAGCACCTTCTTAAGATGCCATCACTGGTGTGGTTTTGCAAAACTTAGTTTCCTGCCATAACCAACAAAGCTGTGCCATTGCGCTGCTCATTGTGATTTGCCCACGTCCTGTTCGTTTAGTCGTTAAAAAGTCAACTTCTGTTGATGCGTTAGTAGTTTATGCACTAACTGTTCTGTCTCCCCCTACCACAAATATTGCACCTTCTTACAGTTAACCTCGCTTGTGTTAGCTGTTCTTTACTTAAGATGGTAGTCCGATAATTTCCTGTCATGTCACCGATGCACATGATTTAAAAGTTGTGACCTGCTTTTCAGCACAATCCCTCTGCACACACTATATCCAGTGACGCGTGAAGCTTTACGCCATCCGCAACAAAGGATTTTTCACAGGCATAAAAAAAATTAGGTGACAACACATTATTTCATCATTTGACATGAAATGGATTGCACACGGAAGCGTTTTAAGTTCTGCATATATGTAGTTGGGCCATATTGCGTGTTGCGACCTCGAATATGAGAACATTTTCGTTGAAAACCCGTATTTTTTCATTGCTGGTCACTTGTAGCTGCTGCACGAGGATAGCATTATAATAACTTTGCTACATTGTAAATTTGGTAAATGTTCCACTATTTAGTTTTGATGCTGAGGCGTCTCACCTGCCTTATTGAAACCTCAGTCATTCGACAGTGCAATTCGTTGAAGACGTCTGTCTTTTTTGTTTGTATTAAGAGCTTCCGAATGTATCCGTGCAGATATCTGGCTGCCAAACTAATTTTACTCGTAATAAGCCATTATAATGTAAGTTCAAATTAATAAATTTCTTTGGAATACCATTAAGAACTTTAATTTAGTTGTTAAGTACGTTTCCCAATTCACAGGCCATTGATAATATCTGATTAGTAAAATATAGGTTCCGTTCCCGTTTCACATCAAGCAAAAATAACTACGACAAATATAGAAGATATTGTGACGAGAATAATAATTGTGTGAGGAGGAAACGATTTCTTCTTTGTGAAGACCTCAACGTAGGAGGAGAAGAATCCTATGAAGACTTGTACATGCAGAGTGGAAACAGAACGACACCACTCCCAATTTTACGGCTGAAGTCTGAATATTTTTCGTATTACAATGTAAGAAAATGTGGTGAATCCAACAAATAATAACTAAGAGTTCCGCATTGCAAGGATCAGCGTTGGGTTTTAGTGAACCGTGATATTTATGATGATCACTGTATGGTTTTGACTAATAAGAGTACTTAAGAATAATTTAAAAGTGATACTAAGTTATGAATTATGTAATTGAAGCTTAGCTTCGTGAAATTTCACGGCTATGGATAGAAATGCAAAATTTTTGTAAAAGGTGGATAACTTGAAATGTCTTTGCTTCAGTATCTATAGTCTGCGTCAACTTTAATTATTGTTACACATTTTCTAATAATATATATCATGAAAATAATTAAGTAGCATATTTGGGAAAGTGAAGAAAACAAATATTATGATAGTACTCGACACTTCAAACGGAAGTCTGGATTTTTCAGTAGCCTGAGGTTATGTGGTTATTAACATAAAGATCATTTTAGCGTGCAGTGACTCTTTGAGCTTCAGCTCAGTGTTCTTATTGTTACACTGTACAAAGGTTCCATCAACATCCGTTGTGTTACTCGGGGTATCCAGGACTAATAACCACGTCGTAGACTCATCATGGAACTAGAAAAATTGTGAAGAAGATACTGTTTAGATATAAGAAAATATATTATTAAATTATCACAAAAGAGAAACGACCATACTTATAGATTAGACTATTAAACTCATGACAATATGCTGTGCTTTACAGCGATACGCAAGTACCCACTGTTCACAATGAAAGTATTTTGAAGGAGTTATAGATACCAGCTATATGTCTGAAGAAATATTTGCATACACAATGCTTCTGCTTGTTTCAATTCGTTAATCCTTCATCGTTCCTGTCGATGAGCCACCGCATACCGTACGTGAAGTAAAGCAATGTGAAGTGACGTCACTTGTGTATCCTCTTGGGTTGCTTGTAGCTGATCTGATGCTCCCGAGCAGTGGTGTGGTGCCGACGAGGCCAGCGGGGGATATGACACGGCGCAGCGTTTCCTTGAAATTGACAGCGGAGCGGCGGAGGTGTCGGCGGCAGCGGGTCCGTCCCACTGCGAGGTGAAACCTTTTGCGCCAATCGATAGCTGTGCCAGCAGTACGGCTTCTGCTGATGCCGCCTCACTACTCGCCAAATTAAAAGCTGGCGCCGCTCGGCCAGAGGTCAATGCCACCATCCTGCTAATCGGACAGTCCAACAGCTGGCAGAAAATACGACAGTCTGAAGCGCAGTATTACAAAAACTCAGGGTAGGAAATGCATTACCAAAAGAAGTGAAAATGGAAGTGCCACAGGGTAGTGTTTCAGGAGCATTCATATTCGTGAATCTAATGAATGACTGTGTTGATGGTCTAATATAGAAATTAGATTGTTTGCTGTTGACATATTGCTATATAATAGGTAGAAGATTATGAACAGCTGCAGGGAGATCTGAACACGATATCTAGTTGGGTAGGGCAACATGGGATGAAGATAAATGCAAAGAAGAGTCAGTTTATTAGGTGCACAGATAAAAAGTAAAGGTTGATTATTATTATAAGGCTTGCTGAAGACTTGAAATGCAAATACCTTGGCATAACATTTAATAACAAACCCAACTTGGTAGGTTACATTGGAGAGGTAGTGGAAAATGTTTAAAAATCCTTCACTTGTTAGAGAGAGTAATAGGGGAATGTACGAAAGAAGAAGGCAATTGGGTTACAAAACTTTGGTCAGACCATTGCTTGAAATTAGTGATGTAGTATAAGACCTACATCTGGGGTATCAAATAAAGATTGGAGGGTATTCAGAGGAAGGCTGCTTGATTTGTCTCTGGAAATTACCGCAGAACATAATCAGTAGCTGATATGATCAAGGAGCTGGAATGAGATTCATTGGAACACAGGAGGAGGGTCAAGAGAGTTATGGGAGTGTACAAGGCGTATATTTGTGATGAAGCGTGCAAAGATATTGGTGGAAAAATTAGGAGAGTTGCATGACCATGACCGCAAGCTGGCACTCTGTTTCACGAGAAGGGTGTGGGGGAGGGGGCAAGGATTGTAATAAGAGATGATGAATTAATTATGCATAATGCTGAAATAATTTGTAGAGGACAAAAGTAGGTGGGAAAATGCAAGTGGAAAAATGGGGTTGTAGGGCAATTACCATCGCAGCGTGGTAACTAAATTAAACAACCTAAAGCCACCTCTCATCAATGCCATCATGGTATATGTTGCCATGAGAAGGGTGTATATTTTACGCGAACACTGCTACATTTAATGATATTTTTTAGCATTCACATCACCAGGGAGCAAATAACTAGCTGGGGGGAGTTGCTGCACTCATTCTGACGTCCACAATAGACTGTTTTCATCAGGTCGTATAGCTTTCGCAACGTTTGTCTAAACCGGTTGTGACAGATGAAACGGTACTTCAAACTAGCTATAAAATATGCATAAATCTTTTACTATACGTCTCACATACTGTTAAAGGACACCAGATAAGGCTGTCCGCTAGTTGTAACCTCTTTTATGTTACATTTTAAGTGCAGTTACGTGCCCCAGTATTGAATTTGCAGAGGAAACGGGGTTGAGGGTTCACATCTTGCCGCACGCTTACGGCTATGTTCAATTTAGCCTCTAGAACGAGTCTGAACATCTTCTGAAGTATCCTCATGGCTTACAATGCATATCCAGAATTTCACATTTAATGTCAGTAATACTAAAGATATGTAGACATAAAATAAAGGGATAAAAGTTATTAGACTTTCAGTGATAAAGGTGCATAGCTGCTTGTTTCATATAAAATTTATCCGTATACGTCAACATCAGGAAATTAACTGGTGACAGGTTAATCTTATTGTTAATTAAAAAAAGGCTAATACGATGCCGCTAGTTCGACAACCATTTGGACTGCCAGAGGTAACTGAATCCGACCGGCAGTATTGGGGGGAATAGCGTTCAGTGAAAAATGGATACTAATTTCAGGACAGATAGTCTTATCCTCAGTTTATCAGGTTCGACTCCACTTCAGCTATCGTATCTTAGTCTTATCCTCAATTTATCAGCTTCAATTCCGCATCAACTATTGTATCCCTAGGGCCATGAATTGTTTATTATTCAGAAACTCATCAAAATTGTTTTATAGTGAATGGCGTTCAACCAAACAGACAAACAAAAGAGCAAACACAAATTTTAAAAACAGTTAATTCCTTGTCTTTAACTAATTATTATTTAGTAAATACGCCAATACAACTGTCTTGGATATTCTTTACTTTTCGGACGCGTTTCGCCTCTCGTCGAGGTATCCTCAGCGTACAATGTTTTCTGTAATACGTGATTAGTTATAATTTGAAAAAATGTTTTTGTTTTATTTACATATAACGAAATTATTCTATCTATAGGATGCATAATATGACTTATATTTAACATACTAGTTATGAATTATCTTATAGAACGTTTGTTTAAATTGGTGTACTACGATGGGATTCATATTCCTAGTACACCCAACAATTGAAAGTCTTATTTAATGTATATAAAACAAGGGCATTACAGTTTTGTGTTTCGAGTCAAATAAATTAAAGATGTTTTTTAGCCAGTCTGTTTTCCTCCATTCCTTTGAGGTGGCCATAGAATCTTGCCCGTCTTTTGCGGATTTATTTTGCGATTTTCTTTATGTTGTTGTAGATTTTTTTGCTGGATCTCTTTTGATGGGCGTCATTCTTGAAGTTCTCAAATTCTCTCAAGAGCTCTTTGTCGATATTCAGGAACAACGGCTTCTGTTTGTTTCAGAACTATTTCATAATGATGTTTCTTAGTAGATTGTGAAAAATATTTTTTGTTATATCTCTCTCACGAAATTTGGTATGCTATTTCTAGTTTGTGTATCCTTTCGCTAATAGCTTCTTTCCATTTTTCATTATAACCTCACTCAACTACTTAAATTTTTCCACTCGATTGTGTCTCCGCATTTGGTTTGAAGGTTTGGTGGAATATTACTTCCGTTTTTTTTTTAGAATACATTTAAAGTTGTTTGATCTGCGATTTCTTTGAGCAAATCAATTTAAATCATAGCAGATGTTAAATCATTTGATAAATACCCATGTTTTCGTCAAACGCCAAGGTGTGTTTTGATCCCTATAGAATTAGTTTCCATTCTAAATGGACTATAGTCTGTTTCCTTTAACTTCCCTCGCCAGGCCCGAATGATCTTATCGAGAGTGGTGACAGACCGTCACCTTGCTGACATCAGTTGTGTCTCAAAAGAATCCGACAGACATCCTAAAAACTTAACTTTTGGTTTTGTTTTTGTCAGGATGAATCTAATTATACCCAATAGTTTTAAGTCAACTCCAAATTCATTAAGAATGTTTAACAGCACTTTCCGGTCTATCGAGTCGCACACTTACTTAAAATACACAAACACTGACAGGTCTTATAATTATACTAGCCTCTAAGCCATTAAAAATGACGGGTTTAACGGAATATCGTTTTATACATATAGTCAGGGAAGGCATGGAAATACAAATACCGAAGCGGACAATAAAGGGGGAGAATGATCCACTGTGGTACCCATGCGAAGTCAAAAGATTACTCAAAAAACAAAGGAAAATACACGCACGCTCACGAAGAAAGGGGTGTCGCAGCGATTTAGAAACCTTAGCTGATTTAAGAGGACGTATTAAGAATGTAATGCGCGAGGCCTTTAACGATTTTCACTCCAACTCTCTCTCTAAGAGTCTCACAGAAAACCCAAAGAAATTTTGGTCGTATGTACGAAAAGTTAATTGTACCAACAGCAATATTCCAGCACTAATTTGTGAAGGTTCCGAGGTTAATGAAAGCCGCGATAAAGCTAACGTACTAAATACTGTGTTCAAAAATTCATTTACAAATGAACATAAGGATAGTATTCCCGTTTTCCCACGCCGTGGCGAGTCGGTGATGGAATCATTACGAATAGATACTGCAGGTATCATTAAGCAATTAGAGCTCCTGAAGTGGGGGAAAGCACCGGGCTCGGATGGAATTTCAGTAAGAATATTTTCAGAGTATGCGGCGGAAATCGGACCATTTCTGTCTGATATATTCAATAAATCATTAGAAGAGGGAAAAGTACCTTCAGACTGGAAAATCGCGCAAGTAACTCCGATTTTCAAAAAAGGTGATCGAAGTGATCCTGTAAACTATCGTCCAATATCTATAACATCTGTTTGTAGTAGAGCTATGGAGCATATTATATGCTCGAACATTATGAATTTTCTAGATGATAATAATTTGCTTACAACAAATCAACACGGATTTCGGAAGAAAAGATCATGTGAAACACAGCTGGCCGTATTTACACACGACGTAATAAAAGTTATCGATACAGGTTCATAAGTAGATGCAATTTTTTTAGATTTCCAGAAAGCCTTTGACTCTGTGCCACACAACCGCCTTTTATCGAAGCTTCGAGCGTACAGTATATCGGACCAGCTTTGTGAATGGATAAAGGATTTTCTAACTGGTCGGTCGCAGTATGTTGTCGTTGAATGAGAAAGTTCTTCTTATCTAAATGTTACATCGGGTGTACCTCAAGGAAGTGTAATAGGACCACTTCTTTTCTTAATTTTTATAAACGATCTCGGAGACAAAGTGAAAAGCCTTTTTAGATTGTCTGCTAATGATGCGGTTATTTATAGGGAAGTAAGAAATTTGGCCAATTGCTTAGAAATTCAGCGTGATCTGGATGTTATTTTGGCACGGTGCGCTGAGTGGAAACTTACTCTAAATTGTAAAAAGTGTAATACAATGAGCATAACTAACAAAAAGAATCCAATTGTTCAGAAATACGAGTTAAACAATAGTTATAGATATGGTTGATTCTATGAAATATTTGGGAGTAACAGTACAAAGGAACATGAAATGGGACATACGCATTCATTCGTTAGTAGGTAGAGCAAATTCTAGGCTGCGATTCATAGGTCGAATCTTAATCTTGAAAAATTGTAATCTCTTGTGCGTCCACATTTGGATTATTGTTGTGCCATTTGGGACCCGTTTCGTAAGGGATTGATCGAAAGTATAGAGAAAGTACAGAGAAGAGCAGCTCGATTCGTGACCGCTTGCTACAGTCCTTATGAAAGCGTCACAGAACTGATTAGTAGATTAGGTTGGGAGTCTCTGGTAGATAGACGACACACGTTTCGTTTAAACTTATTGGTAAACATGCGTACTCCCACTTTCACTTTTGAGTGTAGTGAAATTCTTCCTCCACCAACCTATTTGAGTCGGAAGGACAGGAAAGATAAAATTAGAGAAATAAGGTGCCGGACTGATTCTTATATGAATTCTTTTTTCCCTCGTACAATTAGGGATTGGAATGCACAGCAAAGAGATTAGCTTTGGTGCTGAGCACCCTCTGCCACCCACAATTTTGTGAATTGCAGAGTATATATGTAGATATGTAGATGTAGATATTCTGTCAATTAATTTATTTGCAGTTGCTTACCCAAAAATAATTGTAATTTCTCATCGCTTGTGCTGTAGCAAAAAGTTTCAGTTGTCAGCTTGTTCCAGGATGCATTTCAGCCTAACCACATTCTCCGCCAATATTGCTGCTAGAAAATCTAAGCTTCAATCACACGCGGATTAATACATTCCCTGTATCGCGTATCAGTGTCATCATGAATCACAATATAAACTTGATCCAAAATCTTCACGGGTTCTTACATCTTTCTTTCTTATTATCTGTGATGAAGATTGATGTTTCAATGGCTGACACAGCTTACATGTGGCTGAAATAACGACCCCAGTGAAACGAAGGATGCTAAAAGTAAATCTTAACAACTTACGTTATGCTAGAAAATATTAGTTGTAATTGTGGTTCAGGTTGCATAGATCGCGATCAATTTGGAACTTTTTTCATCCAAACCAAGTAATGATTTCAGTAAAAAAACTGATAATTAATATGCCAGTTTAAACGAAACACATACTTATCTTTCAGCGTCCTGGGAATTCATTTCTGAGCAATTGTTTAACTAAATAGAATTGTTATACCTTGTGCTAGTGCCATACACTATAGGAAAACGTTTATGTTGCCATCTTGGTCCAGGTTGCATTTCAACCTAATCACATACTACGCTATACTTTCAGCCAGAGAAACAATACTTCAATTACACGCATATTAATACATGTTCCTTTTTCGCATTTAGTGGCAAAAATGCATCACGATAAACTTGATCAAAAATCTTCACCGGATCTTACATCTGCCATTTTTGTTATCCGTGATTCAAATCGATATTATAATGTTCGAATGGCTAATGCAGTTACATACGGCTGAAATATATCATCAATGAGAGCAAAAGAAATTTAAAAAAATCTTAAGAACTCACGTGATGCTAGGTAATATTAGATTTAATTGTAGTCTAGGCTCTATAGATTGCGATCAATGTGGAACTATTTTCGTTCAAACAAAGTAACGATTAAGTAACGGAAAACTCATGAAAAAAATTTAAATTATTTTTTAAAAATAATAATAATTTACTCATTCCGTCTGCTGTAACGTCAAGTGCCATTTATAATAAAAATCTAATCAAAAGTACCGTTAACATTGCTAATCGAAAATTATAGTTTTTATCTGACATGCATTGTCAAATATTTTAACGAATACTTCGAACGAATATTATATGAATATAAGCAACTAATAATTATTTACATGTTATTATACAATTTTTTTATATTAATCGCGCTCAATGAATCGTGAGTTAGTACTCGCAGAAGAAGTGTTTATTTCCTAGGATAGAAAGAAAATCAAGCATTGTTTCTTAAGTACTAGCTTCATCACCGGGTTGAGTCCGCGAGAGGCACCTGGGCACGACCAAGAGGACAACCGAACACTCAGAAGCAAAATCAGACTTTCCCGAGACCATGGAACCATGCCATTGTGGTCGGTATCCAAAAGGCTGGGAAAGATCCAATCTTTCTCCAGCATTACCGGCCCATCAGCCTACTTCCCGCGCTCAGCAAAGTGTTCGAGCGAATTCTGCTGAAGCGTATTGACACCTATATCCAGGCTGCAAGCGTCATACCCGATCATCAACTTGGGTTCCGTAGAGGGCACTCCTTAACGCAGCACCTGCTGCGTGTTGTGGAGACAGCGGCAAGGGCCTTCAACGAGAGAAGCTATTGTGGTTTGGTGTTTCTCGATGTCACCAGTGCATTCGATTCAGTGTGGCATATTGGTCTGCTCTGCAAGTTGTATGAAGGTGGCTTGCCTGGAAACTACGTGAAGCTGATCCGCAGCTACCTGTCGAGGCGCACCTTCTGCGTCAGGGTTGGGTATGTCATGTCAACACGACGGCGCATACGTGCAGGTGTACCACAGGGTTCAGTGCTGGGTCCTGTTCTTTATACCCTCTACACAGCAGACATTCTAGCACCTGCGAATGTGAAAACGGCCACATACACCGACGATACGGCATTCTTTACATCCAGCCGCAGCAGAGGCATCACCACGAGACGATTGCAGGAAGCTCTTCAGCAGACGATAGTCTGGGCCAGGAGGTGGCGGATAAGTATAAACTTCGTCAAAACGCAAGCAATTATGCTGACGTGACGCCTAGGACGCCGCGGACAACAATTACCACACCCGCAACTTCATCTCGGAGGTATAACCATCCCCTGGGCACCAACTGTTAGCTGGCTTGGTGTCACACTTGACTGTAAGCTGACATGGCGAGCTCACATTAAAGACATCAGGCAAAGGGTAAGTGCTCGGCTTCATGATCTTTACCCTATACTTAACCGGGAAAGCTCGTTGGCACCACACCTAGGAGTTGCCATTTATTGCTCCTTGATTAGGCCGGTAATTGAGAATGCTTGTCCCGTCTGGGGATACGCTGCTAATTGCCATCTGAGAAAGTTGCAGGTGCTGCAAAACAGAACACTGAAACGAGCACTACATCTGCCTGACCGTTTCCCCACTGTCGCAGTCCATGAGACGTCGGGAACAGCGAAGCTCATTGACAGATTCTGGCAGTATGACTATAAACGCTACAGTGCAGCACATCGCTCTGCCAATCCATTAGTCAGTTGTCTCGACGAATATGAAACTACCGTTGACAAACACAACAGACCAGAATAATACGCCAACAAGACGACCAATCGAAAGTCAAGATATACCAAATCAGAAGAAGACTGAGGGAGGAAATGTCTCAGGGCAAGAACCCCCAACCAACCAGCTTTAATGCAGAGACTGGCGAAGATGTGTGTTTCCTAAGTACAAACCATTGATTTCAAATTCAAAATTATACTGTAAATAAATTTAATTATTAACCTACTTTTGCCACCATGGTCAAATAAAATTTATGTTTTCATAGGTTAAATATAAAGTAAATCGTGTTACAATATAGAAATAAGGGTTGAGAATCGGTAGTATGTCCTGGGCTGTGGTAAAACTGGTTATGATACATAAACGCCTTTTCCTTTGTGCGCTTCTCTTTAATACATGTTTATTATCCGATCAGCATATTTAGCTTTACAGGATAATGTTGAATTTCACAAATCATAGCATTCTGATTGTCATAGTTGAGGTCAGCCCACCAGGGCCCCTCAGTTACTACATAAAGGTGATACAATTAATATTTTACGATAATAGTAAAATAGTGTTATCAGTCTTAAAACAGTAATAAAAACAGATATTAGAATTAAAACAGCAAAAATAACAATAAAATGACAGTTATCAGTGATAAAAAAGAAAAAAAAATAGTTGAAATGAAGTTGATTTGAGATAATTACACTTTTGTTCGTGGAATACATTTAGTTTTGAGCGCTGAGGATAATCTTGTTCCCAACATGTGATTTACTGGCTCATTTATTCTTCAGAGACATTGTTCGATAGATAAATGCCTTGAAGAAGGCGTTTTCTTAGTGTAGTTTGACCAGTTCTTTTTCTGAACTCATAAAATTGCGAAACAGTTACTGCATTCATTCGATTGATAAAATTTTTAGTTTATAGTTTTATGAATTCATTAATGTAAGAAACATCCACTAGCACATCCTCTTGTGCACTTCAAGAAAATGAAAGGATAATACGAAATTGATACAAATATATTTATATATTTGGTAGGTTTGTACGCGAATATTACAATCTAAATTGTGATGTTAATAAAATGAATACTAGCTACACGAGTTTCTGTAAGGGTAATAAAGTGTTTACTTAAGAGGAGTTATTGCAGTTGTGCAGCAGGTACTGTCCATATATGGGACAGAATCCCAAAGTCATTTAGAGTTAAACGTTCTGTACCAACAACACTGTCGCCATTACTGATTGCTGTAGAGGATGCAAGACTCAGTATTTCTTCACAGGCCATCCGGCGACTACGGGAAACATCTGGCCTCTCATTCGCGAGGACGCCGGTTTGAATCCGCGTCCGGGTATACAGCTGACCACAAATCACTCGAATACCAGGATACCACATTAACAAAGCATTGACCGAATGCTTTCCCATTCCCAGTCCACAATCCTTTCCCACCTCTGACATCGTCGACTTCGACCAGGCGTAAAACTATAAGGGGAAAACAAGTTATATTTTTTTAATATTTCTCATACACAGTCTGATTACAAAACAACAATTTTCTAAATTTATATTAACAATGTGTAAAATTGAGATGATTTAATTCTTCTGACTCATAGTAAGGTGTTTTATTCAGAATGAAAATGTTTTCTTCGGAATGGTATCGATCACTGGACCATTAGTTTTCTCGTTGAGTGTAGGATACTGATTTTTCACCCCCGTATTATACATGACTTGCACAGAAATGACTATAGGTGAATGACGCGATACTAGTGACAATACGTAAGTATTTCAGACATCTTGCTTGGATTTTGTATAGACGAACTTTTATTTTTTTCGGGCTAACTATATCCAGCCTCGCCGAGTATGGTGGGTGAGCGGTAAAGCTGTCCGGAATAAAAGGAAATATATATATATATTTAATTCAATCTGTTTTTTTTTTCTTTACTTATTGTGTTAAAAGAAAGAGTGATTGCTATGTCAGATAAAAGGTAATAATCTGTTGCAGACGTAACTGCACAAAACTGCAAAGATCAGCGATAAAAAAAATTAATGCGAGCCTACCGTACATAACAAACCTACAATGGTACGATCGTTTAAAATTACAAGTTGCTTCTTGTTTATTTTCAAACAGATTCAGAAATTCATGTATACAGAAGGGCATTCAATGTTTCCAGTGTGTTCTCTGCTTCAGTTACACGAACTAATTTACAATATAACCCAAGAATTTTTTTGACAGGAGTTAGGACACTACGAAATTTACTAAAAACTCAGAAAAAGCTTACTCGAAAGGTAGGTAAACGCGAAATATATCAATCAAATAAATAACAGTTACACGTTATTGAAATTATACTTTCCGTCATTTAAAGTAAATGCATTTAATTAAAAAAAAAAAAGAAAACCCTCGCCAAAATACGCCGAGAGTCTAACCAGACTAAGGTACTCATATAGCGAAAGATATCATTAAAAGTAATCGTTATTCGAGTTTCATTACTAGCTTTTCCAGAACAAACTTATACGATAAACTTAGGTAATACCTGTCACATATACATATGAGGGTAGTAAGGATTATGATCTTCGAACGGCAATATTAGTGGGGGCTGTGATCGAGTTGAGCAGAATAGCAAATGACACATTTTGTTACAGTAAGGTTCACTCTTAAATCTGTTTTCTAATAATTTGGACTGCTTTAATAAGCGCCATGCAAACGAAATATGTAAAACAAACAACAGCAACGAAATGAATACCAAGATTATTACGTTCAACCCATTTTATTTTCTATTACTGTGTTAAATTATGCATCCATTAACAATTCTCACCACTCCATTGATCCTTCCTTTCTAAATCATCACTGCAAAAATTTTCATTACAAACAACCGTATGAAATCATGTGGCTTCCGAATCTGGCTCATCGCATTTATGATCGTTCACTTTGAAACTGGTCACCCACATTTCTCAGCTAACCAGCATGCTGATTGCTGAAGGGTAGTTGCGGGACACAATCTAACATTTTGTGAGGTTCCACAATGTTATACAACATATTCAAGCTGTCACTACGAACTGGTTGCTTCTCGCAAAAGTATTTTATATTTGCTGCCTGTTTGAAATGTGTAAAAGTCGCCTTTAAAAGCCGCCCCCAACATGTTATTTTGATCCACCAGTAGGCATTTCCTGGTATCCATGTTAGTTCTCACCACCGAACATTCGGTGATGAGTAGCTCGTTGAACAGAATGCAGGTACTGTCTGTCAGACCCATCTATGCAAAACAACTAAGTTATAACAAACATCTCTCTCACAGAGTACCCCTACAAACAGTAATTCCTGAAACTGTGAAGCAATTAATTCAATTTGTTAACAATTTTTCTAGCTCAGTACTTGTACCAGAAACCCGAGGCCACGACAGATTCGATCCAATTCTGGAAATCATATTTCCTTGTATGCATTTTTATAGATTTATAGTGTAATTACATTATATTTTTGCGCTTCAGAATACAATACCATGAAATTTGACAGGTATTGGTCGATTGCTTGCTTTGTCTCCTTACGTTAGAATAGAGCCATCTCAAATGATGATGACATTAGATTGCCTTGCAGTGTCAGTTCCAGTATTGTAAACCAGGATGTTAGAGACAGATGAACTGATACCTGTACACAAACAATCTCAACATAAGTCACAGACCTTCTTATTAAGATATATAAATCCACATGTCATTCACAAAAGGTTTACTTGTTTTAACTAAAAGCCATTCATATGACACTGATCTTAAGCTGATTTAGAAATTTGACACTCACCAGCCCAGACCGATATTAAGAAATCTATGTACTATGTTTGTAGCATATAAAAACGTCAGTATTACGAAGGAAACCATACGTTCACACATTTTCTCTCTGCAAACCGAACAAACGATGAGTATTTCCACAAATTAGAGTTTATAAATATTTTTATGTACAATCCTAACTACTTCTTACAAACCTATTTAAACATATTATAAAGCATTTTTTCTTATGTATATAAGAAAAAAGTTATAACTTTGTGCTTCCATCGTATTTACAGGTGTAATAGTTTAAGTTAAAATGTTTTACTAGGGATGGAATCGATCCTGCGACCACGAGAACACTAGCTTGCAGGCTATTATAATGTACTTAATTCATCATCCGATGATAAAACGCCTTTGAGAAAAACTTAAACAGGTAGCAAAAAGGCCTGCGGTAGCTGAGGTTTCCCCACCTAACAGGGCAGAACCCCAAGTGTACCCCCCTACCACCAAACCCATGGGCACTCTGCGTCGTACGAGACCCCTCAGCCACCGTGGCCCAAGGCTGGAACGGCCTTTTTTAGCTACTTAAGGTGAGTACCATCTGTTGCCTAGCAACGCGACATAGATCAAGTGTTTTAATACCTCAAATATCAACAGGTATTTATGAGAGGATTTGCTTCGTTCCACTAGTAAAACAACTCAAAGCGTAATTTGCAAATGATAAATGATTTCTTAGGTTCCATAATATAGTTTTATTTAAGAAAGGCTGACACCAAGTTCCCAGTTACGTATGTCTGCGGCTGCCAGTTATAATTATATCATTTTTCATCGAAGGAATGTTTTGACGACGTGTCGAACCAAATTTACGGTATAGTAAGTTGCAGTTGTGGGCTTTTTTTCACAGCTTATTGCTAACACAATAAATAACAAAGTATCATTAGTAAAAGTTGAGTTGAATTATCTAAATACTGGTGCATTTAGTAGCATTTACTTCAGTTTAGGTATCCCACGTCAAATGTTGGATAAGTCACATTCTTCAAGATTTTTCGTTTCTTAAGTGTTAAATGCATACCTCACATTATCATACTTGGCAGTAGTCTCCGATGTCATTTGTCGCTTTCTATTTTGGCGATGTCTTCTTTTAGCTTCATAATATAGGAACACCTCGAAAGCGAAATTATTTCTTTATTTATATGGGACATATTGCATTATCTAAAGTAGATTTCACGAAAAAAGAGAAAATATAATCGGAACATGTATCAAGAGATGAGACAATCACCACGAACCTTACAATCCGATTTGATGCACCATTTAGCGAAAACGCGGAAATTAACAAACAATTAGTGGCGAAATATCTGAAAGAATGACTTCGGACAATCCAAATTTACACGGATGATACTAATGGAGGCGCGACAGCTGGCTGTGCCTATACCATCCTAAAGGAAAAGGTCTCGAAAGTGTGCAAGCTTCGAACAGAAGCCTACAATTATAAGGCGGAAATGCTGGCGATATTAAGAACTCTGGAATAAGGATTACGGTCGTCCAAAAGGATCATAGTGATATTATCTGATTCCAAATCATCTCCGCAAAAAATTTTGGTTTTCTGAAATGATAGTAAGTTGCAGTTGTGGGCTTTTTTTCACAGCTTATTGCTAACACAATAAATAACAAAGTATCATTAGTAAAAGTTGAGTTAAATTATCTATATACAAGTGCATTTAGTAGCATTTACTTCAGTTTAGGTCTCCCATGTAAAATATTAATATAACTCTTCAAGATTTGCGTTTCTTAAGTCTTAAATGCATACCTCACATTATAATACTTGGCAGTAGGCTCCGAAGTCATTTGTTGTTTTCTATTTTGGTGATGTCTTCTTTTAGCTTCATAATGTATCAACACCTCGAAAGCGAAATTATTTCTTTATTTATATGGGACATATCGCATTATATTTCTAAAGTAGGTTTCACGTAAAAAGAGGAAACACAATCGGAATATGTATCAATAGCGAACCACTTTTACCCGAGGCATAATCGAAACGTAGAACCGAGAGTTTCATGTTATCCACAAGACCGAATTTTAGAACAATTATTACTCCATATTGTAGCATCGCTTATGAATCACGATGGTAGTGGGAATGTTAAAATATCAAGAAAACTGTAGCAACACATATTTCTATAATTGCACAAAAAAATTAAAAAATCAACAATTATTAAATGAGTAAGTTTTATTATTCCCAAACTTCAGTTGTGTTTTCTAGGGCACTGTCAAGTTCCTGGGCCAGCCGAAAGGCATATTTGAGTGGTATATCTTAATAGATCATAACGTTATTGTGAGATTATGGTGCCTAAACCGTCGAAACAGGACTAGTGTCCAAATCCGAACTACTTTGATGTCAGATTTTAGTTTTTCTCAATAACATTATGGTTGTGTGCTGGTAGATGTCTCCTATTTTGACTGAGATGTATTTCTTGTAGTATCGCTGTAAATTCGCACATGCAGGGAGTTAGTGGTGTTAAGTACACGCATCCGTCAGTGTAGACTTCTGGCCCTTGAATCGCTGGAGGTGAGTCGGCAGCTTCTAGTAGCAGTGACATCATCCACACATGCAAGCTGGTATTTAATTTGGTATTATATAGTAGTTCATAGGTCATTACTCACGCATCTGACATTAACTGGATTTTGATGAAGGTGTTGGCAGAGGTGTTGGTAACAGTTGAAACGTTACTCTCTAGAATTGTAGCAGAGGCAGTAGTTTCTTGAAATTTTACGGGAGAACATTATAAATGTAAGAAGCATTTGTTCTGTAAATGGAGAATATGCATGACATAGTAGGTAGTGTTGTCGACAATTCTATTACGCCACTAATTTTCGCTCGCCCATTAGCTACTTTGCCTATTTTTGTTGTCGACCTTAAGAATTTACTGAAACTAGTTACCTAATAGTTACAGATGCCATTAGTAACTACGATTCTGTATGGTGAAGAAAAGAAATAATTTGATGTGGATATGCCTATTAATCCAATAATCCTTCGAAGTGAAAAGTGTCATGGGACAGGATGATGCATATATCCAGAGGCAGTGCAACCGCGGGAGAAACGTATAAATTAATTCCCGTCATTTATGACATGTCTACAGCGATTTGATGAGATCTTTTGGTGGCATACATATATGGAAAGGTGAGACACTGAGGGACATCCACGATCCTCCCCTGCTGAAAACCTCATTAGATTTGAAGATTTTTTTTTTTTTTTTTTTTTTGCCTTTACTGGTCTTCAAGGAATTAAAAAGAATACGTAATATTTCTTTCTGTCTCCCCTCCTCCTCTTCCTCGGTTAGATTTTCAAAGATATCACTGGACTGTACCCTTCCTCCCTATTTCATCTACGTAATTAACGGACGCCCCCATAATAACCGAGTTAGAGGTGGGCGCCGCGCCGGCGTGACGCCGCCGTGTCTCAGTGGCGCGCCGCCGCCGCCGCCGACACTTGCTTCGCGGCGTGTCCTTGAGCAACAATTCCCAAAAAGACACTACTTTTTTTTTAAAAAAAGTTTAATTGAGTGAATAAGTAGATACTAAGAAGACATAGTTCACTCAAACTAAAATTAAAATTAAAAAACCCTCTGTATCTGTGTTTTATGACTCAAACTACTTTTCGTTGGAAATATTTAGAAGTTTAGCGATGCTGAAACAAACGTGTGACGGGCACTTTCTCTAGCTAATATGGGACATGATCTGTGTCTTGGTCATTAGTTCCGTCATTTTTTGACAGTTGATGGCATAAATGGAGTTCCAGAAATTAAAATGCTCGTTAAAAAAAAAAAAAAAAAAAAAATTGAAAGAGTCAATGCAGCGAGATATTGCTTGCTGGAGCAAGAAGTTGATGCCAAAGGAATAGAACAAGAGTTTCTGGATTCCTTTGATAATGTCGTACAATCCCTAGGTGATTCTAACGATTCTATTTTAGAAAATGATTTGACGGAACCAGTTCAAACAGAAAGATTGGATGAAGTAATTGAAAAGAACTTACCATCTGTATAAGGAAATCTTATGTATATAAATAGACATAGTACGTGTCCCTATATTACTCTTTGCAGCCACTACTACCTTGCGTAGACCACTGGTGTTTGTCTGTGGTAGTAGCCTCTTTAGTCTTGTATCATTCACTATGGTGGTTTCTTGTCGGTAGTTGTGGGTGTACGGGAGATTTGGTGGTTGAAATTGGTCATATTTTAACCAAAATGTAATTTTTTTTTTTTTTTTTTTTGTAATCTTCTAGAATATACTTGAAAATGTTCTATAATATGACACATTTTTCAGCTATTAACAAGTATGAATAATTTATATAAAACTTATTTAGTGTATGAATCGATTTTGACAGGACTTTAGCTGGAGGGTTGCTGAATTGGCAGGGAGTAACATAGGCTACGTTTTTTCCTTCAAATATTTAAGATTCCGTACAAAAACATAAAAAGCTTCAAAATTTCTGACAAATTCGAAACAAGTCGTACGGACGAACTACTATTAAAAATATTCCTTCTATTAAAACTGCAACACCATGTCAGCGTTTTAAAGATGCTGGAAAGTTTGTAAATGTGACCTATCAAACAACATGTTGAAAAAGATTGGACAAGATGAGCTAAAGACTAATCAAAGTGATTAGAATCTCTTAGAGGAACTAGTAAAATTTTTGAAAAAGGTTTTGCTCAGCCCTTGAGGCAATGTCGTCTCAAAAGACATATTGTATTAATGTGGCTCTTCTGTTTCGTTCTGAAATAATTTATATAGTAAATTCTGTCTTAGATTACGAATCGTTGATTATGTTTCAGTTTAAGCGCAACATTAACAAACTATTCCCTGTTATAAGACCATTCGTAGAACATCACTTTTGTATACTGCTTTGTGGGCCTCAAAGACGTAGATACTTATTTAGAGTCAATACAAAAGACCAGAACTTCATTTCGTGCCTCATATATCAAGGAAGCAATCACTGACATTGTCAGAACAAACGATGGTGTTGACCCTATCGCTTCTTGAAGCTCCACCAAAGAAATTGATTAATGCACAAACTCTTGATGAATAGCATCGTGTTTATGCTAGGTCAGATGGTACTGATAGTGATGATCCGATCGATCAAGAATGTTGGAGAGATTTAGCTTCATCAGATCCATCAGAAAATAAAAATGAAAATCTTTTAAGTTATTGGAACAAGAAAAATGCCTTTCCACGTCCTTCTCTTCTTGCCAATCCTTTGCTTTTTGCTCCAGCCACAAGCACGCTGGACGAAAGGGTATTTTTTGTTTCTGGATTAGTTATTTCTGCGGAAAGATTTAGATTTTAGATTCTAGACTAACCTTAAAACGCGTAAATAAAATTGTCTTTATTCACAATAATTACAAAGAGTGCAAAAATATAAAAAAATTTGAATAAATAAATGAACATTTTTGTTTCTTATTAATATTACCGTACATAAAATTGTCACACCGCCACGCCGCCGGCGTAACGCCGCCGCCGACCGAAAATGCTCGGCGCGCCGCCGCCGAGACTTTTGCAGGCGGCGCCCACCTCTAAACCGAGTCCAGCTGCGTCTGCACCAGGGAGTCAGTCCTGACTGACGGGCACCACTGCGTAAACGAACTGCAAAGACCAACGTGGAACGTACGACAGACACGTCCCTACGAACAGTGTAGCGAAGTTCAGTGTTTATGGGATACAGCAGCAGAAGACCGACACCAGTGCACCTGGGATCAACACTCCACCAGCTGCCACGCTTCTCCTTGGCTCACAAATACTTTAGTTGGTACTCGAAAAATGTTGCGGGTCAAATGATTCACGATTCCAGTTGTTAAGAGCTGATGGGAGTGTTTGAATGTAGCGCAGACTCTACAAGTCCATTGACCCAGACGGTTAAGAAGACACTCTGCAAGCTAATGGTGGATCTGTATTGGTGCGGGCTGTGTTTAGATGGAATGGTTTTGGATCTCTGTTAAACTGAATTGATAATTGACTACAAATGGTAATTTTAAGCATTTTGGAGACCATTTTCCGCCATTCATGCCCTTCATGTTTGCAATAACAATCGTTTTTTAAGGACTACTATGTTCCTTTTAAGGGGGGGGGGAAATAGTTGACGATTGGTTTGATAAAAATTTGGAATAATTTCACCTAAATCACTAGACGTGAATTCAATTGTACAGTTCCAACTGGATAGTAAAAATTGCAACCACGTAAGAAAATAAATTTTAATTGAACTGTTAATTTTTTAATTACGTTTCTGATCTGCATCTAGTTATCTGTTGTGACCATCTTCAGCACCTGATACATTTCCGGCACCCATCATAATAAGGAAACTAGAAACTATAATCTGATAAGTTCCCACCCTAACTCCTCATCACAATGGTTTGTCTATGCCGCACTGAGTTCTGGCGTCCCGTCGGTTAGCGCACAATAGAATCCTCTCACACACTTTATTAAGCAACACTCCTTAGAGCATATAACAAAACCGTAAAACAGTTGTGTCTGCACTTTATTTCAAAAAGAGTAATTGTTATTTGCACTATTAATGTTAGAGAAGCCAAAATCATACAAATTTGGTAACTTTCTCTGTCGGCGGATTACGAAAAAACGAGTAGAGCGATTTTTAACAAAGCTCACATAAGGTACCTTTGGCTAGATTAGTAACGTAATTACTGATGGTACAGAGGCAAAAATCGTAGATTTTAATTTTTTTGTTGTTTGCTCC
Organism: Vandiemenella viatica; assembly: GCA_031002005.1. Lineage (NCBI taxonomy): Eukaryota > Metazoa > Arthropoda > Insecta > Orthoptera > Morabidae > Vandiemenella > Vandiemenella viatica. The sequence goes on from JARYHS010013630.1 coordinate 146,452,300, forward strand.
TCCACCACGCAAAACCTAACAGCAATAGTTTACGTCATCAGTTAACATATAAAACACTTTCTATCTATTATATTAACATAATTCATGATCACGCAGATGACAAAACCGTAAATTTAGGAATTTTTTACTGTCTGTGCTTAATGAACGAAATTCATCTAATCTAAACACAGTGATAGCATAACTACTGCAGGGGTTAACACATAGGAAACTTTTATCACCTTAAGTTACAAAGTTCTCTATATCACAGAGACCAGAACAGTAAATTCTTTTTTGTCCGTTTGTGTGCAGGTCGAGCAAAAACTAAGGAATTGACTTCGACGACGTGTAATGGGTTGGGATATAAATTATTTTATATCCCAATAAGTTTCATAGCTGCCTATGAAAATAAAAAATAGTAACGGAAACTACTGTAAACTAATATATATATTTCAATGGAATATAGTGTATTGAGAATTTATGTATACACTACTAATTTCCCACAGCATAAATCATCAAATGACTGCAAAAAAATAAAATTTAATGGTTGTTTTGATCTTTTCTCGTACTCTCAGGTATGCGGAAATAATTCAGTTACTTGCTCACAGATTGCATGAACTAGGCCCAGTCACTTCAAATACTCTTTACAGAGCATCTTTGTGAACAACAGTGAAGTTATTCTGTGGGTCACCCACAACCATAATATCTTCCGAATTAATGGCACTTTCGACGGATATAGAAACAAGTCATAGAATACACTATCTGTGCGCTTTGGTTTATCGCTACCTCATTCCATACGGTTTTTTGTAAGGACAATTTTACAGTGATGATTTAGAAAGGAAAGACCAATGAAACGGAGATAATTGTTAATGGGTGCATATTTTGACACAGTAATAGAATAGAAACAAGGCTGAACGTATGTCTCTCGCAATTCATTTCTTTTCTTTTAAATTTTTTTAATATAATTTTCAAATCATGATTTTGTAATGTTTTACATATTTCGTTTACATGGCGCTTATTAAAGCAGTATAAATTGTTTATAAAACTGATTTAAGAGTGAATCATTCTGTACAAAATGTGTCATTTGCGATTCTGGTCAACTCGATCACAGCCTTCACTAATATTGCCGTTCGAAAATCATATCCTATATGACCCTCAAATAAATATGTGCGGGTATTACCTATGGTGATTGTATGATTTTGTTCTTGAAAAGCTAGTAAGGAAACACGAATAACAATCATTTTTCGTTATATGAGTCCATTAGTCTGGAATGACTCTCAGAGTATTTGGCGAGGTGCATTTTTTTCTTTTTAATTAACAGCATTTACTTTAAATATCTGAAAGTATAATTTAAAAAATATGTAAATGTTATTTATTTGATTCACACATTTCGCGCTTACATACCTTTCGAGTAAGATTTGTCTGGGTTTTTAGTAGACTTCATAGTTTCTTATCTCCTGTCGAAAATTTCTTGGGTTATATTGTAAATTAGTTACAACCGCCGCAGAGAACACAGCGTAAACTTCGAATGCCCTGCTGCTTACATGAATTTCTAAATCTAAGAGCAAATAAACAAGAAACACCATGTAAATTTAAACGAACGTACCACGCATCAAATTTTTTTAACCGACTTCAAAAAAAGGAGGAGGTTCTCAATTGGTCCGTTTTTTTTTTTTTTTTTTTTTTGTATGTATCCTGTCAACATTTGGTTTGCCAAAGCTCAACCCCTTTCCCTCCTTCAACCCCATTATCTTTTGTCAATGTTCTTTATAAAAAGCTAGAGTCGCGATCGTTTGACTGATTACCATGAAAGTTGGCGCTTAAATGTATTTTTTCACGAAGAAGGTGTCTGACCAAAAGATCTAAAAACCACACCCCTCTCCCTATTAAACCGCTTAATTTTTATACACAACCACAGTTTTTATCCGGTTTAGAAAAAAATAATGCCAACTGTTGGTTTGCAAAAATTGAACCTCTCTCTCCGTTTCCACCCCATTGATTTTTGTCAATTTCTTTTTAGAAAGCTACAGTCGCCACCATTTGACCGATCTTTATGAAAGTTGGCGCATATATATGTAATTTTTTATGGATAAGATTTCTGACCAAAATATTAAAAAAACTACCCTAGCTCCTCTTCCCTTAATATTTATGCAAAAACCACATTTTAATCCGATTCGGTGGAATTTCGCATGCGTATACTTTAAAACAAATAGAAAAAGAAAAATACTGTCTACATAACTTTCACAAAAACGCAAACCCTATCCTCCTTTCTACCCCTTTAATTACTGTCAATGTTCTTTATACAAAGCTACCGTTTCTTTCTGATTTTGAGGGAAGTATGCACATGTATACTGCAAAACAAACAGAAAAATACTGTCTACATTTGGTTTCGAGAGTCCAAACTCCGCTCCTTCCTTTCCATCCTTTAATCCACAGTTTCTATCCGATTCTGAAGGAAATTTGCACACGTATACTTTAAAACATAGAGAATAATTTTGTTTAAATTAGGTTGCAGAAACCCAACCCCTCTCCCCTTATACCCCCACCCCTCCTAATATCCAATGTTCTTTATAGATACTGAAGCTATTTAAATGTTAATTGTCTGGATAATGTATATTTAAGTATCGAAGAAGAAGTTAAATGATTGAATTACTTTCAGTGTTATGAATATTACAAATTAAACTAGATCACGGCCTCTAGTCTGGTTAGCTTCATTAGCATGGATAACGACTTTCAAAGTTTTCAGTTGCACACAAGTAACTAGTTCACATTTGCATGTTTTTTATTTCATCGCCAAATTTATCATTCACAACAGAAGCCAACTGCCAGACACTTAAACTAAAGTTCGTCTCCCAAGATTGCAGGTACTTGTACTTTTTAAAGGTAGGAAAAAAGTGAATAATTACAATACACTTAACCGTAAAGTTCGTGCAGCACTAACATAAGCGGCATCCAACTAACTGTCCGAAACATATATACAGTACTTTCACCATACGGAAAATATCGATCACAGTTCTCATCAATGCTCACTTATATTGACAACATAAATATCCTAAACTATTCCATCTTAATACTGAAGAAATCACTCGTTGTCTGCCGATCAACACTTCAATACAATACACACGCCATTACCCGTCAGCGATACTTCGCGACAATGTGTCTACTTCAGAGAGCTTATACATAACCAACATATCATTATCTGTATGTTCTGTTACATTAAATAAAATTACATTAAATGCATTATGCCTGTTACATTACAATACCCACCGTTTTATCAGATTTCCATGGAATACTGCACTTGTATACTTTAAAAAAAAAGAGAAACATAGTGTCTACATTCTGTTTACAAAAAGCTACCACTCACTCCCTTACCCCATTTAATTTTTGAAAATGTTCTTTACACAAGCTACAGTTACTATCTGGTTTCTATGGAACATTGCACATGTAAACTTTAAAACAAAGAGAAAAATACTGCCCACAGTAACTTTGCAAAAACCAAACTACTCTTCGTCTCCCACCCCTTAATTGTTTTTTATACATACCTACAGTTTTATCTTATATCAATAGAAATTTACACATGTATACTCCAAATCAATCAGAAAAGTCAGTCTACATTTGGTATACAAAATCCCAATCCCTCTATACTACTAAAAATTTAAAAATAAAATAATTGTTATTAAAAAAAAAAAAATCCACTAAAAATTTTAAAATAACTTTATACCTTGCTTAGGAAAAAGTAAATCTAAATGGACCATATTTTACATTACTGTCATTGTAATTTTTATATTAATTAATTTAGTTATTTTTGGAGTAGGTGCCAACGAAAGCAAGAAAAACAAAAAGATAAAAACAATAAGGAATAACAATAATACATAAAAAATCATGTTACTGCTTACCTACAATTAATGCCAAAAACATATTTCAACAAAACTGAAACATACAGATGATACGCCGATATTATACTAACTGTAAATCGTTTACCGCACGATGCAGCTTACCAACTGACACTGTAGCGCCAGAAATATGCCTGGATGACCAATAAGGCCGACCCACAGATTTAAATAGTGTTAATTTGTTTCCCTAAGCTGTCTCCCGCAATAATACTACGCTCGTATCTGCCTCACGACATGCTGTACAATATTGGGAATTTTTGTTTGTACTCCCCGTTTTGCCTCTAACACCAAAAGAAGTTCAGTAATTCGCTCTTCGCGATGTCAGCTGACACCTACTCCAAAAATAACTAATTAATGTAAAAATTTCAATGAAAGTAATGTAAAATATTGTCCATTTAGACATTTAGATTTACTTTTTCCTAAGCAAGGTATAAAGTTATTTTAAAATTTTTAGTGCTTTTTTTTTTTGAAGGCGGGTTTTATGTTTTTTTAAACAATTATTTTTTTATCCCTGTACTTCGTATTTTTTGCAGTTACATCTACATAAAATAATTACCTTTTATCTGAGATCGCAATTTCACTTTCTTTTAACACAATAAGTAAAAAAAAATGAGATTGAATTATTTTTTAAAAATGTACACTTCCTTTTAGCCCGCGTCCTCTTAAGTGGGAGGTACAGCATTACCGCTCCTCCCCCCCTCCCCTCTCCCAATACTCGGTGAGGCTGCATATAGTTAGCCCGAAACAAATAAAAGGTAGTCTATACAAAATGCAAGCAAGATTTCTAAAATACTCGTGTATTGTCACTAGTATCCCGTCATTCATCTATAGGCATTTCTGTGTAAGACACGTGTAATACGATGAAGAAAATCAGTATCTTACACTCGCGTTGAAAATTAATGGTCCAGTGATCCATTCCGAAGAAAACATTTTCATTCTGACTAAAACACCTTGCGATGTTTCAGAAGAATAAAATCACCTCAATTTTATACACTGTAAGTAAAAATTTAGAAAACTGTTATTGTGTATTCCATTTTGTAATCAGACTGTGTATGAAAAACATATAAAAATACTTTTTCCCTCTTTTTGTTCATCGCCTTGTCGATGTCGGCGTTATTAAGGGTGGGAAAGAATTGTAGGCAGGGAATGGGTAGGCATTAGGGCCAATGTTGTCTGAAGGATACATTCTGGTATTCGAGTAATTTGGAATGAAATATTGAAGTAATTGAAATCCGACCACTCGATGCCCGAACGGGGATTCAAACCGGCGTCCTTCCAAATGCGACGGCAGATAGTTCCTGTAGTCGTCGGATGTTCCGGTTTTTTGTTTTTTCTTAAACTGCGTAACGTCTCTTAACAGCGAGGTATTTAGAAACGTGAAAGGATGGGGGGCTAGGAATGCGAAGGAAATCGGCCATGGCCTTTTGAAGGAAGCATCCCGGCATTTGCCTGGAGTGATTTTGGAAACCATGGAAAATCTGGATGCCTGAACCGGCGTCCTCCCGTATGCGAGAGCAGATCGTTCCTGTAGTCGTCGGATGTTCCGTGAAGAAATATTCAGCCTCGCATCCTCTACAGCCAACATTAATGGCGATAGTGTTGTTGGAACAAAATGTTTAACTCTAAATGACTTTGGGATTGTGTGCCAGATATGTAAAATTGAATTCACGTCTGGTGATCTACGTGGAATTTTTCCAAATTTTTCTCTAACTAATCTTTAATGATTTGGGGCTGCATCGACTTCAAAAATTATTGATCATTGTTAAAATTTCAATAATAGTAATGTAAAATATTGTCCATTTAGATTTATTTTTTTCTAGGGAAGGTATTAACTTGTTATTTATTTTATTCAGAAAAATTTTTATTGCTTTTTTGTGAATTTTTTAAATTTTATTCACGGTTTCAGTTTCTCAACCGACCGAGGATATTAGGCGGGCGTATGGGACGGCGGCGATGGTGGCGAAGACGCGGCGCGAGGCCTCAAAGGATTGTTTGATGTTAACAATAAATACGGTCAAATTGACACCTAATTCCAAGTCGCCTCAATATTAGTATGGAGCCACCAGAACATTGGCAGGTTTACTAATAATACAAAACTCTGGAACAAATCGCGTGGATTAAGAAATGTAGCCAAGTAACTGAAAGTGAAAATTTGTTCCACTACATGCGTTTGAAGCACTAACCTCTAACCGAGTCTCTATCACAATTATTACATCTTAGCGACCTCGACCCTAAAGACATTAATACCTTAAGAAGTCCGGCAGTCCTCTTGCAGATACGTATAGCAGCGTTTTTATGGTACAATGCAAATAAGAAGTCTTTTCCGCTCTCGTTTATCGGTACTGTGTTGAGAGGTGGACAGTTTTCTCGAGTGGCTGATACATTAGTGAGTACGACGTGGTGTAAACCTTTCACCGTCGTGTTGGATCCAAAGTTGTATTAGAAATACTTCGCTCATTCTTCATTCGCTTATTTCCGTTGATTCTCTCCATCTTCCTAAAGAGATCATCAAGAGGTGCTTCGATATAAACGACCGTTGGCGTTAGTGTGGAGAAGAAAGCGACCTCCTTCGAGAATGTCAACAGAAGATAACCTTATACGAAATACTTTCATCACATCGTTAACTATTTCCAAATTAGTGGAAGTGAGTGGAAAATTCAAAATTCGCTTCAAGGTTTTGGGTATCCTGAATGTTTCTGACGATTTGAAATTTTTTGTGTTTCAATTACTAGTTTTTGCATACTGTATTGTACTTCGTAAAACAATTTCATTAACCGCGATTGCTGTTTGTGAATAACGTATTTTTGAGACTGAAATATGAATGAAATGGCAACACTTTCAGTATGCTAGTGGAATATATCCCACAAAGTGTCATTTAGAAAACTCAGTTTTACGGTGTTTTCTCGAAATGCGCCATTTAATTTAGAGCAGGTTAGAATCAACTGTCGAAATTGCATAAAGACCAGTGTGTTGGAATACCTAACAAAGAAATATACTTCAACAAGTTGCTGGAAATGATGTTTATTTCCCAGCTATAAAACACATACAAGATGCTCATCTTTGAGAGCGCCATTTATAGTCACTTTCTTCAGTACGGATCAAATCATGGTGGTGAGCGGTTAACGCTCTGGCCTCGCATTCGGAAGGACACCGGTTCGCATCCCCGTCCGGGCATCCAGAGTTGGATTTTCCATCGTTTCCACTAATCACTCCAGGTGAATGCCGGGATGCTTCCTTCAAAATGCCATGGCATAATTCCTTTCCGTTCCTTGCTCCCAGTCCCATCCTGCCTCTAATGAACTTGACGTCGACTAGGCGCAAAGCGATAAGAAAAAAAAATCAGTTACAGCATGCTAAATTCGAACTGCCGGATTTGCAATTGTATACTGGCGATATGGAAAGAGATTATGAGCTGTGAGTTATAGTCACGTATAAGTGTTTATCGGCTTGCCGGATGCATGTGTACTTTCATCGGAAATTAGTTCCAAAAATTTTTTTTTTTTTTTTGCTGTCGTCAGTCTTTAGACTGGTTTGATGCAATCCTCCATCCCTTCCTATCCTGTGCTAACCTTTTCGTTTCTACATACCCCTTACAACCCACGTCCTCAATTATCTGCTTCATATATTCTAATCTCTGTCTACCTCTACAGTTCTTACCTTCGACTGTTCCCTCTACTAACAAATTAACCAATCCAGCATGTCTCAAAATATGACCTAAAAGCCTGTCTCTTCTTCCTGTAAGCTTCTTCCATAAACTTCTTTTCTCATCCATCATTTCCAAAACTCGTTCATTTCTTACTTTGTCTGTCCACCTAATTTTTAGCATTCTTCTGTAGCACCACATTTCAAATGCTTCAAGTTTCTTTCTTTCCGGTATTCCTAAAGTCCATGTTTCGCTACCGTAAAGTGCTGTGCTCCACACATAGAGTTTTAAAAAGTTCTTTCTAATTCCTAGATCAATATTTGAAACTAAAAGGTTTCTCTTTTTCATGAAGGCTCTTTTTGCTAGCGCTATTCTGCTTTTAACATCATTCCTGCTTCGGCCATCGGTTGTAATTTTGCTTCCCAAGTAACAGAACTCACTCACTTCTCCTATAGCATCCGATCCGATTTTTATATTTAATCTGCTACTATTGGTATCATTTCTGCTACATTTCATCACTTTTGTCTTACTTTGATTTATATTCAGTCCGAAATCTTCCTTCAGTATTTTGTTCATGCCATTCAATAACTTCTCAATATCCTCAGCCCTATCTGCTAACAAGACAATGTCATCAGCAAATCGTAGCATACTGATTTTTTCTCCCTGAAAACTTATGCCGCATGGAAATTTTTCTTTGACTTTCTTCATTGCTTCTTCTACATACAAGTTGAATATTAACGGGGATAGACTACAACCTTGTCTCACACCCTTTTTAACTGATGCATGTCTCTCGTGATTCTCTACTTTTATTACAGCCACTTGATTCTTATATAGTTTATAGAGTATTCTTCTATCTCGATACTTTAGACCTGACTTCTTTAAAATTTTGAACATCTTGTCCCACCTAACATTATCAAAAGCTTTTTCTAAATCAACAAATGCCATAAAGGTATCTTTGTTTTTCTTGATCCGCCCTTCAAGTATTAATCTTAAAGACAGAATTGCTTCCCTTGTACCGCGATTTTTCCTAAACCCAAACTGATCTTCACCTACTATCTCTTCTACTACCCTTTCCATCCTTCTGTATATTATTCTAGTCAGTAATTTTGAAGCATGTGATGTTAAACTAATGGTGCGATAATTCTCACATTTGTCGGCTTGTGCTTTCTTTGGAAGTGTGAAGATGATATTTTTATTAAAATCAGTTAGAATTTCTCCTGTTTCATAACTTTTTGATATCAGCTTGAATAATCTTTCGATTCCTTCCTCTCCTAGAGATTTAAGAAGTTCTGCAGGGATCTCATCAAATCCAACTGCCTTATTTGCTTTCAAGTCATTCAGAGCTTTATTAAATTCTGTTCTCAAAACAGGATCTCCTAAGTCATGAATGTCGACATCGCCTTCCTTTTCCAATACACTATTGTTCAAGTCTTCCCCATCATAGAGTTTCTCAATGTATTCCTTCCATCGGTTAGCTCTATCTTCTGAGCTTAAAAGAGGTTTCCCATCGGCAGCTTTAATGTTCATACCTCTTTTCTTCATTTCTCCAAAATTCTGTTTGATCCTTCTATATGCAACATCTACTTTTCCTACGACCATTTCCTTTTCTACTTCTTCACACTTTTCTTGTAGCCATTTTTCTTTTGCTATTTTGCATTTCCTATTTATCTGATTTCTAAATTGCCTGTACTGCTCTCTTCCTGCTTCATCCTGAGCATTTTTGTACCTTCTCCTCTGATCCATCAGCTCCAATATTTCTTCTGTGATCCAAGGTTTTCGAGCAGCTTGTTCCCGAAAGCCTAATATTTCTTTGCCAGCTTTCATTATTTCGGTCTTTAATGCATTCCATTCGTCCTCGGTTGAGCTCCTTTCACAGTTACTTCTTAGACCTAAGTCTGCCATTTCTGCAAATTTTTCTCTTGTGCTAGATTGTTTCAGCTTATTCACCGCCAATCTGTTCTGCTTATGCTGCTTCCTTATTCGCTTGAATTTCAGCCTGCACTTCATTACTATCAAATTATGGTCCGAGTCTATGTCTGCTCCTGGGTACGCTTTACAGTCTAGAACTTGATTCCTGAATCTCTGTTTGACCATGATATAATCTAGCTGATATCTGCCTGTATCCCCAGGACGTTTCCAGGTGTATATTCTTCTTGCATGGTTCTTAAACAGTGTGTTCGCCACTACTAGCTTATATCTTTCACAAAATTCTAGCAACCTGCTTCCTCGCTCATTTCTTTCTCCTAGACCAAAACTTCCTACAGTATTCCCCTCTTTTCCTTCTCCCACTATTGCATTCCAATCACCCATGATTATTAGATTTTCCTCCCCTTTCACATATTGGATTAATTCTTCAATTTCAGCGTATATTTTTTCTATTTCTTCGTCATCTTCCTGTGACGTTGGCATATATACTTGTACTAATGTGGTTGGGACAGGCGTAGTTTCTAACCTCATCAAAATAATCCTGTCACTAAACTGTTCATAATAACTCACCCGTTTCCCTACTTTCTTGTTCATTACAAATCCTACACCAGTGACTCCATTGACAGCTTGTGTGCTAATTATCCTGTGTTCCCCAGACCAGAAATCCTGTGCGTCCTTCCATTTAATCTCACTAATCCCAACAACATCTAACTTAAGTTGTTCCATCTCTCTTTTTAAGTTTTCTAACCTACCTGCCCTATTCAGACTTCTAACATTCCACGCTCCGACTCGTAGAATGTTTCTATCCATTCTGATGACTCCTCCCTGAGCAGTCCCCACCCGGAGATCCGATTGGGGGACTATTTTACCTCCGGAATATTTTACCCAGGAAGAAGCCATCATGATATATGTAATTTGAGAGGATTACATGTCCTCGGGATACCCTTTGGGTCTTTAATGCAGTGGTTTCCCGTTGCCTTCTGCATCCCCATGCCGTTGATCATTTCTGATTCATTCGCCTTTAGGGGCCGTTTCCAACCCCAAGGGCAAGAGGGTGCCCTGAACCACTCCCCGCTCTTCCGCCCTCCTTTCGGAGGCCGTTGGCAAGCAGTGGGCGACTCCTTATACCGGGAATCTTTCAGTCGCCAGAGCCTCGTCCGTGCAAACAGGGTGCACCACGTGAAGGAGAGGTTGACATTTGGTTGGAAAAGACTAGTATTGTCTCTCCCAAACCCTTACACCCCACATTCATCTATCATAATATTACTACAGTAAATCAATGATTTTCCAACCACTTTACAAGGATAAGGACACTCGCTACCATGAACTCTTTACATGCTACGAAGCTACTAGACACTATACACAATTTTCCAAAAACTTCACAGCAATAAGAACGTCAATCTATATAAATTCTTATATGGACTCTATGATCACAAGACCCTATAAATGACCATCCACAAAGTTCATGAACATACAGCAATTCAGTTTTATATACCCTTATTAACATGAAACATAAACGGGACACTCGTGAGAGCTTGATAACACCAGAGCAACTGGGCTCGGCAGTGACGGAGGTGGACGCCCGCGATGGCTGCCCGCCAACCATCTGTTGACGGCAGGTGCCTCTCACGCGTAAACAACGTCCCGTCATAACTGTATAGCGCTAACCTCTCTCAGCACATTAACGTGCTAACGACCGCGCTCGCCAACAACTCTAAAGTCTTCATAGCATTAAGGAGCGCGTATAAACGTACATTGCGCATTTTTCGATAACTTCTATAACATAAGCCAGCAGGATTAGAAACGATATATAATTTTTCACATTACATGGTAGAAAACTACTAGACTTGTCATAAAATTTAAGGAACTGTTTTTAACGGTTTGCAATACATATTTGAATATTATATATAAAAACAATTACTTTTCTTTAGCAGATTCGTCTAACGCATAGTCCCCATCCTTTATTAGCCACCGACCCCTTTTCGGAAAAAAAATACTCGTCATCTCCTTTTTGAAAAAAATTTCTCACTTGCCCCATTTTTTAGAAAGAATGACACGCACCCATTCTTATAACAAATAATTTAATCCATCCTGTTCCAACGTCTTTTGATTGTAACTGAGTTTTAGAAACAATGATTCGTGTACAATGTCATATACAGAAAAACAGTAACAGATTTCTGAAATTACTTTATTAAAAGATAATAACAATATTGGTGTACTGTTCTTACTTTGATTAAATATATATATAATGAAAAAATATTTACTGGAATACTCTGCTCGGCCTAAATACATAATTTTTTGATATATGGTGCCTTCTATGTCATCTGAAATATTAAATCTCCTCGTTCAACTATTGACAATCTGTTTCTTAGCTAATAAATTGCGTTAAATAATCTGTTGGCTACATATGATCATGGGAAAACAATTAGAAACTTCTTTAATGAAACCCTTAAAGCCGAATATAATACTAGGAAGCTGGAGGGGGCGGTTGGCCTTGAACGCCCCATGTACCAGAAACGCCCTCTATGATTTCTAGGTGGGCGGTGCCGTCCTGTTGGGAAACACTGGTCCGCAAGATAGTTCACAACCAAGAAACGACTCCCTGATCAGGAAACTACGGCGATAGGCGTCGCTTGAGGGACAAGTCTGCTGTTCGCACAGTTGTAACAGAACAGAGGGCAGAAGCTGCCCTACACTCGACCACACGCTTTTCCAACGAGACAGTCCATAATGCGTCCGGTACTATACGGACCGTCGGACGCTAGCGACTGCTGACCTGAATGTTCAACACTGCTGCATATCGCTCCGTCAATCCATACAGTATGTAAATAACCAACATTCCTCTTCTTTAGCTCCTTTACCCATTATTTTGTGGTTGGTTGCCTTCAATGAGTTTTGCTCACCGCTGGAATGTTCATATTTGGATCTATGGTTTTACTGCGCATGCCTTTGCTGACTCGAAGCATTTAATACCTGCTGGCAGGTGGTATTGAGTACTGATTGGGGAAGTGTTGCCAACTGTCCGTGAAACCGCGGCCAGTACGCGAGGACATGGTCTCGTGCCCGGTCCGTTGTACCTCCACGATGCAGTGTGCGCACTGAGCCACACTGGCTCAGTGTTTCTCAACCTGTCGTCCCCGGAGCACTAGTGATACGTGAAGATGGTTTATATTCCATATTCGTACTGTGTAAGACTATAGGCAACTATAAAGTATAAGCCACACCTCGAATATTTCTGGCATTTCCAGTTTGAGGGTAGGACAGCATTGTTCCTGAAAAGTCTTGATTTTCAGTTGGCATCCAAACGAGTTCTGTTCGCTTAAGGATTAATGGACGTTTTATGAGGGTCTTGTAGTAGGTGCGAGGAATTGCGGTGAGTGGTAGGGTTGATAACATGAGAGTGGTGAAGTAAACAACAATTACAGGTATAAGGTCCAGTGCCTTTTATTTTATTTTCTGTATTTAGATCTGTGTTTTAGTGTAGCATCTAACCTGTAGTAACATTATTATTTGTTTGGTTTCTTAATAGTAATAATCTGGTCAATTTCGATGGCAATTCAAAACATGCTATTGGATTTATTATGTTATAATAACACAATAGGATATGTCCCAGATTTTAATAATATACACATAGATAAATATTAGGACAGATGAGTTAGCGCTTCACAGCATTATTTTTGACAATTTATTGGTCCCTGGGATAAAAAAGATTGAGAAACGCTGCATTGGGGCGTTATAAAAGATATGCTGCTTTTCGTAACCATCATTACGTTACCAAATACTTCGTGAGAAATATTCGTATACGCTGTGATAATGATGCGCTCACTTTTCTTCCAGGTCTTCGGACTCCTCCTCAGGTTAAGTCACCTTTTTCTTAGTGTAGAGACTTGTGAATCCTAACAGATTGTACACCGCAAATTTGAGAACAGCAAGCAGCTAGATTCTACAAGAAGCCCTAAGACAAACGTCCAAACGTTGGGAAGAAATGTATGTGAGCGGTAACGTTCCGGCCTCACTTTCAGGAGGGCGTGGTTTGGAAGTCCCTTTTGATCTTCCAGATTTGGATTTTTCATGGTTTCCCGAAATCACTGCAGGCGAATACCGAGATGGTTCCTTGAAAAGGTCATGGCCGAATTCCTTCCCGATCCTTGCCCGCAGTCCTCTCCCACCTCTAATGACCTCAACGTCGACGAGGAGTAAAGCCATAAGAAAAAAAAATGCGAGTATATCACGGACTCATAGTATTTACTAATATTATGAAGTATTAGTAATTCGTCGTATATTAAGCAGTTGGAATGTAGTTTGTGCGCTTAGCACGATGACCATAACTTCGAACCACTTCGTTAATACCACGAGGACATGAAATGAAGTGAAGCCACTACTTGCGCGGGCGCAGATATTGCCTGAGGTTCATTAGCAACTTGCTGTCGCCGGCTGCGGGCAACTCATAAAGCCGCTTGTCTGCTGCCGGAGGCTTACTAACAGGCCCGCTTCACCGACTTCTCCGGTATCGGCAGACGCGGAAATATACGGCACAGAGACTAATAAATTCAATACCTGTTACGTGCACACTGTCACAGGAACATCACGTGTGATATTAGAACAAAAGGCCAAACAAGTGTTATCTCAGTTATAACAAAAGCTTCCAACCATTCAAAAACTTTTGATATGAAACAACTCAAATCGAACACGTTTCAAAAGGAACCAAAAAATAGTTCGATCCTGCCGGATACTTTTTATGACAGGGAAGGCACAAGGAGACCAGGCTTGTTGAGTCCTACACGCTACGTAACGGTCATCCTGAATGCGTCAGCAAGCACCTAGCTGAATGATGGGACGGTCCGCAATATCAGCCTCATAAACAAAATATAAACTATACATTTACGGTACAGAACATGTTTCATGTATCGTGGACTAAAAGGAACACAAACATTCCAGCCTCTGGATAAATGATCCAGTCTAACAAGTCAGGCTGTAACTACGGTTGGGCCTCCTCCGCCCACCCTCCTATTCTTCACTCACACTACCCCCCTGTGCGTAGCATACAGGAAAAACTAAGTAAACAAAAAGGTTGACTGCGAAATATGACTAAAAAGTTAAAAGCAAACTTTTCAACGTCATTTTAATTAATGAAAGTTTTCGTGATAAATGAATATTCCCTTCGTTATATTACAACATGAATATCTATATCTCTTAGATAGTGTGGTCATTATTTTAACTGCTTAAGGAATGTTTCGGGAGGGCACTTGCTGTAACTATGTAAATAATATCCATATGACATTATGTAATTCACAGACATAAAGAATAATTTCCAGTTAATATAGCAGTAAAATGGTAGCGGTCTGTTTAATGCATCCGGCTGAAGATCAAAAGCTCCCAGGTTCGAGTCCCTTTCTCGGCGGGGATTTTCATGGGCACTTAACCTGGCCTTCGCCTCTGGCACAGCTTACTGTGTAATACGAAGTCCACCAGAACGCTTCCGTGGTTCGGATTCCTCGTTAAACTGTAGGTCCCCTCGAGGGCTAATAGGCCCAGCTGTAACACGGATGTGTACACAGACAAAAGCAAATTCAAGCCAAACGAAGACTTAACATGGTTCTAGCCGGCCTCGGTAGCGTAGGGGCTAGAGTGCTAGCTCCACGTGCCGATGGTCACCGGTTCGAGTCCGGCCGAGGGCATGGGTGTTTAAGTGTTGTGTCTGTGAATGTCGTGTTCGTGTTGTAATGTCCTTGTGATTACACTTGAAAATATGTACACTGGAGAAACTAATACATTGACAGAATCAGAATCACATTGAGCTGGCTGTGTGGCCTCAGTAGCCAAATGCCATTAAAAAAAAAAAAATGGTTCTAGTTGGCCCAATCGAACATGCACATACACCTGTAAAATGGTAAAAACGTCTTCCCACCTACATCATTTATTAACTGATTGAAATAATAACGACACAATATTGCTGTTGCGTAACGGAGGGAAAATTTATTTCTCACAATAACTTCCAGAGATAAAATCATTGATATTAAAGAGTTTGCATTTAACTTTTCAATAATTTTTCGCAATCAGATTTTTTGTTTACAATCATTTATTAATTATATCCACATAATGTACTGAAAATATTTTTTTTCTGCGTCAATAGTATTATTTTCCTTAACTGCAATTGCTTTGCTTGTTAAAAGCGATAAACTACTTAATACACTCAAACACAATTTTTTGATATGTACGTATTCCCCATCGTTTGTGTGGATATTAGCTGCTAAATGTACGTACGTATTCCTATCCTCATCTTTTTTTGCTACCATTATTTTAGATTTGTTAACTCCCCGACGAATTTTACTTAACTTTTCAAAACAGCATTCCTAATTCAAATTCTGTATCAGAGAGGGATTTAATTTTCACCCGCTGAATAAGTCGGATGAGCTTATAAGCCAATTCCATCTTCTTCACTCTGTCTTTGCTGGTTGCACTACCCACCAGTCTCTGTAAAACCAGCATTTTGCACGGTTTTATAAATTAATTTATCATAGCAGCAATAAACACCGCGTGAATTAATGCTCAGCAGAAATTGTACGTAGCTCATTAAACTTTTCGTCTGATTCTGCTCGCAGTGATAATTAAAACTCGCAGTTCGGTCGTCCAGTGGTAGTGCAAGATGGCGGGCGTCCTTGCTTTGTCCAGCTCTATGATCAAAGGACGTGTGTTCTGCCTCACACCCACTCTGCAGCTCCGTGTATAATGAGGAAATCCAATCCCCGTGCTCCCCTGCCTCGTGCTTTGTTTAGTGACTCTCATATCACGGCTTGAATGCTGCGACACTTGGCTGGTGGCTGTGTGTAACTGCTCCACAAGTATGTCGTCTTCCACTAGAAGGGTTACTCTAATAATTGTTTATAAATATGTCTAATAAATGTTTATAAATGATCAAAATCTATGTAAATAAAAACTTTATAATTTGTCTGAGTTAAGTACGATAATAGTAATAAAATTTTTCCATCTGATGCCTAATAGTTATTAACCACAATTTTTATTAGAAATATATATTCCACAGAATTTCAACCTGCCTTTTCAGTTAGTTGCATGGTCTATGAGTGAAGGGCTGTAGCAGTATGTTCACAGGATGCAAGTCAAGTAGTACTTTTTGATTGCAGCAACCATCGCCGCTGGTAATCTGACTAAAACACCTGCGTTAATTTTCTGCCGACTTATTTTGCTAGCTTAAACTCACACCCAACTTTCTTTTCATCAAGTATGTGCATCAAGAATTGAGTTGTACCTTGCATGCGTTGCGAAGTAAAAGTTAGCGTGACAAAGTAAAGTGTGCATTTATAAGCCATGTTAGTCAAAAAGTTTTATTTTGTGGTTCTACTTGTGAATGGACGATGCATATTGCAGCAACCTTCACCGATATTGCTGTAGGATCATCCATTATATACGAAGAAAGCTTTATTCTATATATTATGGTAGTTTGTATTGTATTAAGCGTGACGCAACTATATATGATTTATTTGAAACGCTCTAAGAAATACGGCATACCTTCAGATTTTGATCTAAACGTTTTCACTCTGTTAACTGCTACGTAGTTCATTAGCGCTGAAGGCAAATAATTAAAAAAAAAAAAAATTTAAAGAAAGAATTCATCACCACATTTTATCGTTCTCTCTCTTAACTGTTAGTAGTATTCTTATTTTAAAACACATTAAAAATTAAAATCAACTTATTGTTTAAATCTGATGTAAAATTTGGATTTTTAGTGATATTTCTATTTTTTTTGTTTCATTCCAGAAGTGTTAAATAAGTCTACTTTACCAACAACAGAACATTATCAGATATTTAAACTTGTCTACTATGCATAAACTAAGTACAAAGTTTCATTCGGCGTTGAGAATTTATGAAATGCTTTCGGGTAACTAGCAGAGTTAAGGAAGTGTTTTCACACGATATTTCGGCGTTCCCGTTCTCTCTCGCCATATTCTGGAGAAGTCACTTCACCAGAATATGGCAACAGTGAATTTGATATCCAAAATATAGTGTGATAACACTTTCTTAACTCTGCTAGTTACTCGAGAGCATTTCACAAAAAAAAGCGCTAATGTTGTTTTTCGTAGCGGGGACTATTCTATTTAACCATCTTGTCGCTGGTCTATACACATTAGGAGGTGGGGAGTATGCAGTACTGCGTAACTTTTATTCCGTGTCCGTGTGTAATTTGTTTGCATCTGTGTATTTTTCGAAGCGGAAGCAGAAGAGTTCGTCTAGGAGATTAAGGCAAACCACCTGACAGCCGTTGTCAGGATGTTCGGAACAGCATGCCTGAAGTTTGTACGACCGCTTCAACGCGCGGCTGGACCGTTTAAAGAATTTAAATTGCTAGTAATCGAGTTTAGATCTTTTGTCGCATCAATAACTCAATTAATAATTGACCGACATTAATACACGACGTAATTAAATGCAGTTACCGTTTCATACCAACATATGCAAAGTTACCGCAGTTGCTTGATAGACAATTTTCTGTTCCAGTGGAATTATTATAGTTCCGTCAAAATGCTTTGAAGTTTTAAAATTAGTTGCAAATTTAATAAATTCTTAAAAGTTTTTCAGTTGTAGAGCTGCCTGTGTCAGGCATGAGCCTTCAGCGGTAACATGACGCCCGACTTACTTAAAACCACGCATTATGCAAAGCAGCGGTAGTTAATTAAATTTTAGCGGTTTTAATTAGGGCTCTAAAGTTTACCCCACACTCTGAAGCAGCGGACAGGTTGGTTCGTGGTAGATATATAGTATAATCTGCTTACGTAACGCCAGTAAATTTCCCATTGCTGTATCAACTGGGCTAAATTATTTATTGCTCACGTATGTGGACAGAATTCAATACCGGTGAAGCTATACATCACAGCACCATTAACACAGACTCTGATGGATTGTAAACACTGCTGTGGTAGAGACTCTGGTATTAGGACAGTCTGTTCCCACACAGCAACAGTGATACCTCTGATCTAATTATTTGTCAAAACATCATAATTTTCCGCTGATGGTCGTTTTATGTATGACTGTTTCTGACTGTGTCAACGTCTACAGTACTTCTAAGTTAATATCGTGACAGTACATCCAGGCGATGGGCGTTAGGGGACTGATATCCAGATGATATAGAGTTCTCCTTCAAACTAATAACTCAGATATTCTTCTCAACCACTGTGGATGAAGGTGAAGCGACTGTGTGCGCTCATTCGAATTCTGATCCTGGGGCACCGGGCGTTCTGATTTCCACAATCACAAAGTTTTCCGCTACAAGAATTACACTCAACACCGACACAACAAAAAAGTTACAAGAAAGCTTATTATTCTTCTTTTCTTTGATTTAGCTATCTGAGGATCATGCTATCCTGTACATTCATCACGATGCTTCTTTTCTTAGCTTGTTAGAGTTCTCGATACATTCACTTTGCTGTTTCCTCTTTTCCTGGGTTCATATGTTATTACCTTTTCTCATTTCCTTCTTCTGGAAGCCCTGGAGGTTTTGTATTAATCTTCAGAAACTTGCTGTATCTTGTATTACGTCTTCTGTTACCCCAGTCTCTATCATATATTTCTTCACCCTTTGATACACTGATTGCCATTTTTACTCTTGTAAACGTGGTTGAAAATTCTTTTTTTGTGTCTGCTGTTATCAATTCCGATTATGTGATCAAAAAAAAATGATCTCCTCTTCTGATAGTGTTGACAACCTTTCATTTTTTCTTCCTTGATAAATCTTTATTCTTCCGGTGCCAAAAACCATCTTTTTTAGTTTTCAATGATACCCAGATTTTCCTTTTCTTATTCTCTATCTTTTCTTTTTCTCCAATTTTTATAAAGAACATCCATTATGCTTTGATTACAGTGTCATTCAGCTAGTAGAAATATGGCTACACTGAGTGCCCTCTATTAGATAAGATCGCCCTTGATGACCTTGAAAAAATCCAGGAAGATACACAAAGGAAAGGTAATATTTCTTCTGATAACTGTAGACTTCGTGATCCTGACATTGTATGCAAACCCGGAGTCATAATTTCTTTTTAATAAATAAATAACTTTAGG
This sequence comes from Vandiemenella viatica, assembly GCA_031002005.1. Lineage (NCBI taxonomy): Eukaryota > Metazoa > Arthropoda > Insecta > Orthoptera > Morabidae > Vandiemenella > Vandiemenella viatica. The sequence continues at coordinate 146,471,806 of JARYHS010013630.1, forward strand.
AACATTTATATACACAAAAATTATTTATATATTATGTGCAATAACATTAAAACATGTTTAATGTTGCAGAAATTGCAGGTCAGATTCCTGATCTATTCGAGGTACTGTATCATATGACAGGACATACGACTGGGCACGGAAATAAGCGTCTGTACAAAGAGATCTGCCGCGTTTAATTAAGCTGCGGGTAGAGCGTGCACATGAAAGATAATATCGACAGTTGCTCAACTGTCCATTGAAAATCATAAACGTAGAAAATTAAACTTCAAACGCAACGCATTACAGGCAAAACGCTGTAATTATCCTGGCAGACGTTTGTTTCTTCGATTTTCCAATGCAGCTAGAATACCGTCATGAAAATGCAACCAGTTTGTACGATCTAATCTTTTCTATTTCTGATTAACACAGATATTCGAGGTGTAGAAGCATAGAAAGGGAGAGAGAGAACCAAGAAGTCGCAGTGTTTCCTTGTTGTTATTCAACTTGGCGTGGCTAATGCATAAACAAATTAATTAGTTGAAGTTAAAATCAGATTAGTATTCAGGAATGTTTACCCTCAACTAAATTTTATTCTACCAGAATTTTAGCCACATGCAAGATTGCATTAATTATGCAGCTTCGCTTCACTTCCTGCGTGTTATTCGAAAATTATTTTGTTGATAGATAATTTTGTGACGGAATAATATCTCAATTCAAACAAAACATCCACTAGGGCGTACGCCAAGTGGTTACCAAGAATTTGATCGCTTTTCAATTTAGCCGTTCGTTTACAGTCTACAGGAATGTACTGTACGTCATTTAAAAGCAAACACATCGCGATTATGTAAACTGTGTCACTCAGCATACCATACAATTCTGTATGTTACCGATTTAAGAGTATCTGGAACACACTATGAACTGAACCGCTCTATCCATGTTACTTGAGTTGTTTCATGTAATTTTTGAGTACTTGTATTAGACACGACAACTATTGTTCGATGTTGTATTATCTATATGGAGTAACAAAGTTCCGTAACAGTTGTTTATCTGCGACAGCAATTAGAAGAGATTGGTTTCGGACTCCAAGTTCAGACCTTTCCTTCTTTTTTGGCGCCTATTAAAATGAAGGCAGAGCTTTTGAGTTTTTCAATTTCAACGAGTACGTCAAGTACTGTGTAAGTAGGATTTGAGTAGCAAAGACAGTTAAAAGTTACGGTCGAATAAACTTGGCACTGAGAAACCGATATTTGTAATGAAATTTCTGTAGTACCGAAATAATGTTTATGTAGGAAGGAGACCTCAATAACCTATGCGACAACAGTACGGTATGGTTCGTTTCCTGGAGTTAATTTTATTCCAATTCTTTCTTGATTAAAGTTTACAGGTAGAATATAATTATTAGTTTCTTCTAACTATCGCTTGATTCTGTTGTCTATTGTAATGTACATGCTCGCTTTTAAAGTCAAGTATAGCTACGAACGTGTCTGCTTGTTTCTATGGTAGATTATAAAGTTGTGAGAGTAAGCGTGGCATAGTTTTGACTTCTTACCTCAGTATCGTTGGAATTTACTGTATCAAACAATTGAATTTTAACGACACTAAGTCTATTACAGAGTATGTGTTCTGACAGGCAATAAATTCTCCTTCGTTCCGTGTGAATATCTGTATAACTGGCCACAAGTCACATTTCGCCGAAAAGGAAGACTTTCTATGTACTTGTTAGGAGTGAGAACTAGGTGGTGGGGAGAGGCGATCCTCCAGATAACTACAGAATTTATCACTAACAAGTATCAATGTCTGCTCAGTTACTGGTTTGGAGCCGAGGAGAGGGATGAGTCATGGCGGTCTGGTGAAAGAGGAAAAATTCCCTGCAACAGTTCTGCTTTGCTTTCGGGGCTGCTGGTTCAACCGGACGCTGAACACCCCGAGTTGGAGTTGTTTTTGGAGACTTCACATCTGTGAAACATGAAGACGACCACTCTGCTTCAGTCCCCTGCGAGAAGCAGGGCGGCAACACGCCTCACAGCACCTGCCCAGGCGGCCAATGCGGTCCACTAAACTTAAAGGTATTGGGGTGGACCACTAACAGTGCTGCGAGGGGCGAACAAGCCCCTTCTGCGCCTGCAGTTAAGAATCCCAATGCCCTTCAAATGAACAATGTTACAGATTTAATGCTTCACATCCATTATATTTTATTAATTTCGACCAAGCTTTATTGTAATGAAAGAAAATCAATCGTTCCTGTTGTTACCGAATTAAATTTTGTTTGGTTGACAAATTTTTGTTATTAAGCTATGTCGTATTCTTTCTTTGTTTCGAAATTAATTGAGTTCCACAAATTACTCACAATAATTCCGTAAAATGGTTAAAAATAAAAAATATTTTTTATTTTAAACTACCATAACGGGGTGTGACACTTCATTGTATAAACCTAAAGTCACTGAAAGAAGCGAAGGAACATTTCCATCGGTATGGCAATTTCAAATTCGAAGTTTTTCTGAAAACTAATCGAAATCATTCAGATGGCGACGCTTTCCGCAAAACGAGATTTTTCGATAATTTTTTAATACTGACTCCCCGACCCAAACTCAAATTCCTGGTGACATTTCGAATATTTAATTTACATTTTAGTATAGAAAATAGTGTACCAAGTAATCTCTGCTTGTCTCCAAGAACAATTCAGAGTGACGCGGTTAGAAAAACTAATTGTTTTATTTAAAATTTTAGTAGTTGGACTAGCTACTTTAGTTTAAAATGTCGGTTTTTATAACACTGAAACAGTAACCGTACAATAATTGCTCAAATATTTTTTATTAAAAAAAAATCTGCTCCTTATGTGTTCTAACATCAGTTTTTTTAATGAATTTCCATAATACTTACAGTACCAAGAATGGTGAATAAAGACATTTGTTTCCAATATAAATCATACCATAATAGACAACTTTACCGCAAATCATTTTCCAAAATTGTTCAGCTAACCCGATACTATAACGTTATTAACTCATAACAATTCCTGTTACCGTAAAGAAACACAACGCTTTGACTATAACCATCTGTTCTACTTTTTCATTAGGAATGCAGTTTGTCGGTTAACGATAAATAACTCGTTACTCTGGTTTTTAGCTAATGGAATAGCATCGACGCAACTGTGTTCTGCTGGTCGCTCCTATTAGATTTTACCTCATGCTAAAATAATATCTGATAATTCCAACAGCACTGTTTGAAATACCCTTCCCTAACATTTTCTACTGATAATTTATTTCTCAATCACTTCTATAGATAACACCACGCCTGTTTTTATTGAGACCCATTATTACCAGCTTCACAAAAAAGCTAGATTTCCTCTTAGAGTCAAAAGCCCTATTGTTGTCGCTGTGCTGTCTGTCCGCCTGTCACAGTTTCAGATTCTGATTTTCACATGAGGAGTGCCACGTTGATCCAAAATGGAATATCATATTGAAAATTTTGTAAAATTATATTCTGGTGGAGTTCTACACAAGTAAAGGGATAAAGAAAAATAGTTTTTGCTACCCCAGTGATATGAGATGCATGCTTAAAATCAATGAAGAAGACAAAAAATTACTATTTTATGTTATTTTTTTCCTTTTTACCAGTAAGCAAAAAACGAGAGTGGCTGTGAAAGTTGTTAATTTTAGTTATTTTTGTTGATAGGTCCATCGCTATTTTAGTTAGCACTTAAAATTTGTTCTTAGTATTGACCATATACGGTATTTGAATGATAAATACTTAGTGTAATGTACTTTGTAAGTTATGAGCAAAAAAGAAAAAGAAAAACGTAAATTAATATTATTTTGTTGAAAACAGTCTTAGTTGAGAGTGCATTAAATCCTAATGTAGCTATAATAAGTGTGACAAAGACTGTAACAACACCAACATTATTAGTTTTACTGAGAGTGTTGAGTGAGTGGTTAACGCTCTGGCCTCGCATTCGGGAGGACGCCGGTTCGAATCCCCGTCTGGGCATCCAGATTTCGGTTTTCCATGGTTTCCCAAAATCACTCCAGGCGAATGCCTGGATGCTTCCTCCAAAAGGCCATGCTCGAATTCCTTCCGTTCCTTGCCCCCAGTCCTTTCCTGCTTCTAATTACCTCGACGTCGAAGAGGCATAAAGCAATAAGGAAAACAATAGTGCGCTGCCTTGGTGAGCCGTGTAGTGGTATCCATTACTGAAAATATGTCAGTCATTTATATCTGTGCCAAGCCACTCCTGTCTACATTCTAGGAACCAGTTTGAGACAGTGCAGCGGGCCTCGTGTAGAGTGCTGCAGAGTGCGTGGCGGTTTGCTGCCGCCACTGTGCACGTATTTCGAGGCACGCAGTGTTTTGAGTGCCGCCACTACTCCCACAGAAGACATCGATACACTTCCGTGCGCGGAGACCTTTACCTGAGAGAAAAACTCGGCGATGGAATAAAATATTTGAACACATCAATATAAATTCTTACTGAGTTTTATTCTGTTTCCACTCAAATATTTATTCGATAGCATGCTGCAATATCTGTAGGAGGCAGTTTTCCATTCGGCTTTTCAGACATGAAGCGACTACAGCGCGGAAAGAGGGAAAGCAGGAAGCGCCACGGCGCCCCCGGCCGCTTCTGACGGAAAAGAACATCAAACGCACAGATGTGATTCAATAACGCGCTAGTCTTGTGCCAGTCAGCGCACGGCAGGTAGGAGGCCGTATCCCTCAGATGCGTCGCTCTTATGGAGTATTCGCACCACTGATTTAACGAGGCGTGGCTCAACGACCAAGTACAGTTGCCGCCTACACACTCCACTGGGGTCCCTTCTTCCCATGGTCTCTGGTAAAATATCTATTCTTCACCTAATCACTGACAATTTACTTTCTCAGATTGTCTCTCAACTTAAATCAAAATTATGCAGGTTTTATCTTAGTAGTCGTCTTTAACTTGTCCCAACAGGAGTAAGTACGTTGTATGTCACTTTTTTATAGTTGACATGACTTGCATTGCTTGCCCTATGGTTTTTGACAATATCATAACCCACCAATCATTCCTGCATTATTATTTTTTTCTATGATTAATTTTATATGTTTATGAACAATTGTACTGATATATGTAAATTGATCTTTTTATTGTACGATTTCCACATGCAGTTTGGGATTAGCAAGTGTTTAGTAGCCTTAGCTTTGGTACCACTGGAAAATAGGAGATCCAGTTGTAGCTAAGTTAAGCGCGCGTGAGAGGCAGAAGGTCTATAATGTGAAGAGTTTGAAAGGTTAATTTTTGTGATTATATTCATTGTAACAAGTGCTGAAAAGAATATTTAAACGTTAATATTTCCAACAGATTCAGTGTAAAATAAATCTAATAGTTCCTTCCTTCAGAACAGTGATTTTCATTTTGTGATAGCAATAGTTCACGTCATTTGGCGGAGCTAAACTAATTAATAGTATTTTAACTTAAAAATCGAGCAGCAGCTTGAATGTATCCATAACACGCTGTAGTTCCTACAGTGTGGAAACGTTCTGAAACCATGTATTCTACACTCAATACTAAACAGTAGTATGTGCAGTGAATTACACATTTATTACATGACTTCTAGTACACGTTACAATGAACTCAACTTTTACAAGAACATATTTTTGCTTGGCCAAAGCCGCTACTATTTTTACATACATCAACTTCCTCACATATGAAGTTAAACTGTTTACATAATACGTTATCAGCTCTTTCATAACCACTACCTATATAATCAGTCTTCATCATACTTATTAATATATTATTATCACCTTTCTTACTGCGTCCTTCGTAAAATCACCATTCTCGTCAGAAATAGTCCATTTTCAACAAACTTGTTTGGTTTCTCCTTGGTGCCGAATTTTCTCTTTCTACCAAATATATTACAAGAAGCAATTAGTTTCTAATATTGGTAATGTTAATAACAATAACAACAGCAATAAAGACAATATCCTTATTTTACATATAACTGCAAGCTGAAGTGACACATGTCCTTTCCAAAATGCCACCCTGTGCTGATGACTCCCTTTAGGCATTTTCCTGTAGTCACCTGGGATAATGCTGGGACGATCCCTAATCTCCGTTACACAAACCAAAATATAAATTTTTTGTGACATTTTTTGTCCCTGGTTCTGCGGCTCATCAAAGTGACGCCAACAGAGCTAAGAGGGATGGAGGTCCAAGGAATGTGGAGGAATTCAGTCATGGCCTTTTGAAGGAACCACCCCGGCATCCACCTGTAGTAATTTATGGAAATCATGGTAAACTGAAATCAGGATGGCCGGATTTGTTTTTAAACTGCGTCCTCCCAGACACCATGTTCGAGCGCTACCGCGTGGTAAAAATATACCATACTTACCACACACAACATTTACAACAGTCACACTCCGTTTCCTCTTGTAGGGTAGAGACATAGGCGGAACACGCGGATAACAAACAACTAGGCCGCCGAACAACCTCCCGTCCAGCTCAGCAGTCCCGAGGCACAAAGTTTGTGGATGAGAGGACTTTAAGTTTGAACACGGTTTCTCATTAAATTAATTAACAAAATACTGCCTACGAAACACTGGACGCGTTTCCGATACGGTCGCTGAGGATCCCTTCATAACTAGTAGTGCATTAATCATTACATTATCTGTACGCAGATACTTGTGTGGGCGGCACAGAGTGTTCTGTGAGTCCTGGGTTGGAGACACTGCCGCCCCTTTTAGCTCACCTGAAGCGGCGCGAGCTGTACCTGCTCGACTTGGAAGCCTCTTTAATCTCGCCACTTAATTCGCTCGACAGGAGCCACTCCTACCAACTCCAGACGAGTTCGCTTCGTTAATGAGACAAACTTCAATCTCGCAAACGAAGGCGACGGGAAATCTTATTCTCTGCATAAGACTTCCATGACTTTCTAAACATTACAGACAGAGTTCTGCCACTTTCAGAGGGCATCGTAAATAAAACTAGAACTCCTTGCTTTTAAAATGGTTCTTTCATGGAAATGAATTGTTAAGTGAGCATTTAGGAATATGAAGTAAGACCACTGCAGACCAATCCCAGGAGTGACTACCATAGAATAAGAAGAAGAAGTAAGTGTGGCCGACAATCCTTCAGTAATTTCTCTACTTTAAGTGCGTTAGAAGTGTTCAACGTTTTTCTCTATACCAGAACATTAAGAAGTAATATATCGAGCGAGATGGGTAAGCGATCACGCTCTAACCTCACATTCGGGAGGACGGGAGTTAGAATCACCATCCGGTCATCCAGATTTCGGTTTTCCGAAGTCAGACCAGGTTTTGGTGGCATAGCCGACTTCATTCCCGTTCCATTTTCTCCAGTACTTTCTCGCCTCTAACGATAAAGACGGAATGTATACAATTTTAACTTTCATTTAACGCGTTTCTGTGACTTATTTCTACATATTCAATCAAGTTTAATGAAGGTCTACTTATGTTCAATTATTGTTTTTTATTCAGAGCAAACATTAATATCCCATAAAATTGATGACATCGAGCAAAATAGCTTAAGACCAATTTGTTTGGATTAATCTACTTCTTTATCATTCTTAGGGCTTATTTAATGTGAAATTTTCTTCAGTAATGGATCAATTAACTTGTTAAATTTTGCTTGGGGATGCCCATGCCAATTGAAATAACTCTTCAGGTTTTAATATGTCCTTCATGCAACAAGACTGAACTGTAGCTGTGTATGCTCTACCCATGTTTGTGTGTGGCCGGTGTTTTCCTCATAAAAGTGCACGTGGCGCGTTTAAAGAGTAACAGCTAGTCATCGGATTAGACTCCACCTAATATTCAACGTGCTAATTGTCGCTGGAGTCGGGATTGCGTACTTTGTCGGTTGCGTTTAATGACTACCTAAACACAGAGTTGGTTTGTTTTTATTACTGATTTCATTACAACAGCCACGTGTAAATAAATCCAATGTGTCAAATTTAGGTTGGGGTACAATGAATGTATTCATACGCGGATGACATGAGTTATGATTTTCGAACGGCTGACTGGGTAGCAATACAGCCAGGCAACTGACAGAAAGTGTTACAGCATAAATCACGATGAATTTAGTTTTATAAATAACTAGCACCAAAGCCCGTCAAAAATGACGGGTTTAACGGAGTGTTATGGTAATTAATTTATCTGCAGTTGCTTAACCAAATAGAATTGTTATAAAATAAAGCTCATTGCGATTTATAGTCTCTTGTGCTGTAGCAAAAAGATTCAGTTGTCAAGTTGGTCCAGGTTGCATTTCAGCCTAACCACAATCTCCACTAACATTGCTACTAGAAAAGCAAAGTTTCAATTATTCTCGAATTAATACATTCCCTGTATCGCATGTCAATGTCATCGTGCATCGCGATATAATTTTGATCCCAAATCTTCACAGGTTCTTACACTTTTCTTTCATAATACCTGTGATGAAGATCGATGTTTTAACGGCTGAGACAGCTTTCATCGTCTGAAATAATCACCGCAGTTAAAAACGAATGATGCTAAAAATAAATCTTAACAACTGAGGCTATGCCACATAATGTTTAATTGTGGTTTAGGCCACATATATCGCGATAAATTTGGAACTTCTTTCATTCAAACCATGTAATGTTTTCAATTTAAACGAATTATATACTTTTCTTTCAGTATTCTGACAATTCATGTCTTAGCAATTGCTTAACTAAATAGAATTGTTATAAAATAAAATTGAATGTAACTCCTCGTGCCTTGTGCTGTAACAAAAAGTTTCCGTTTCCATCCCGTTCCAGGTTGCATTTCAACCTAAACATAAACTTGCCTAGCGATAAACTTGTCTCCAGAAGAACAATACTTCATTCTCACGCATATTAATACATGAACTGTATCGCGTTTTAGTGGCAATAATGCATAGCGATATAAATTTGATCAAAAATCTTCAAGGGTGTTTACACATTTCTTCTTTGTTATCCGTGATTCATCCCGATATTTAAACGTTTGTATGGCTGGCACAGTTGCTGAAATAATAGTATCAGTAATATTACAAAGTGAAAGCAAAGGAAATTAAAATAAATCTTATAAGCTTACGTTAAGCCACGTAATATTTGTTTTAAGTGTAGTGTAAGATGTACAGAACACAATCAGCGTGCAACTATTTCCGTTAAATGAATTAATAATTCCAATAATAGGACACAGTTTAAATTATTTTGAAAACAAAAAATTAAATTATTCATGCCCTCTGTCGTAACGTCAAATGCCAATTTTAATTCTGAACCATGCTAAGTTACAATCTAAACAAAACTTTAGCTACATTGATGTTCGATTTTTTTTTTTTTTTTTTTTTTTTTTTTGTAACTGCTTTACGTCTCTTTTTAACATCGAGGTCTTTAGAGACGGGAAAGGATAGGGGGCAAGGATGGGGGCAAGGAACGGGAAGGAATTCGGCCATGGCCTTTTGAAGGAAGCATCCCGGCATTTGCCTGGAGTGATTTGGGGAAACCATGGAAAACCCAAATCTGGATGCCCGGACGGGGATTCGACACGCCGTCCTCCCGAATGCGAGGCGAGAACGCTAACCGTTACACCGTCCCGCTCGGTTTGATGTTCGATATACAAAGCTTTTATCTTACATATCTATGGACAAAGAATTTAAGGAATACAAGATTATTCTGTAAATATAAGCATCTAATGATTGATATGTCCATTTTAACGAAATACATAGTTTCATTTCAGTGTTCTGTCAATTAATTTATTCGCCGATGCTTGAAAATGTTATTAAATAAGGCGCATTACCAAGAATAATCGCGTAAAGCGTGACGTCATTGCGCGGGGTCATAAAGTTATGTCAAGCCGTGACATACGACGTCATTGCTGACACAGTTGCTGATTATAATATTAGATTTAAGCTGTTTCATATGCGCCATAGTATTGAACTTCAAGCGGATGAAAGTAGTTCCATATTTATCGAGCTCAATTGGGCAGGACTGGGAATAAAACTTTTATTAAGTGGTATAACATTATTAACTTCATTGGTTCCATACTTCTGTCGTCATTACTGCAGTAGCAATTCCAGCTGTATTGCTATATAAACTACAACCGAAATATGTGCAACATCACAAAATTGAGGCAATGATAATTATATAATAACAATTCTGTTTATTTAAGCAATTTCAAAGAAATGAACTGCCAGAACGTTATTTTGGACGGGTTTAAAACCTAATAAGTCAATAAACTCAGTAGTTTAATTCATACAACTGAATACTCTGATTAAAACTGGAACGATTCATCTCATAATTATTATAAAATTCAGAAAATATTTTTAACAAATCTCCTTCCGTAAGTTAATACTAGGTGAGCGTATATCAAGTATAGCTGATCGTTACCATTACCAGTGTTTCTCTGACATTGCAACGCCTGCTTAGTCGAGTAGATAAATGTGTCGTACGTCATGCACTGCGTTCTCGATGATAACAGCTGACTCGAATCTTTCCAACATTTCTGCTCAACCCACAACTTAAGCTAGTACACTCCATGAAACTTCTTCACACAGTCACCCAGTGAAGCTGCCTATATTCTACATTTGCACCTACACTCTGCAATTCACGAATTTGTGGGTGACAGAGGTTGCCTCGTACAAAACTAATATTCTCTCTACATTCCAGTCCCTGAGGGCACGAGGGAATAATGAATACATACAACCAAGATGGCGTTTTATCCCAAAAAGTTCGGTGACATGAGATATCAATAGCAGCATCCATCGAAAATTTTTAAAAAAAGAAATCGAATAATGTGTCAGTCAATGTCGACAGTAAAAATTAGAATTTAGGAATGTACCAAAGACGAAGTTGCTTTTTTCTATGGTATTAGGTCAAATTACTACCGCCAAATTAAATCATTCCTTTTATTTCTTTCTTTTTTTTTCCTGCGAGGAAATATTTTAATCCACTGAATTCAGTAAACTGTTTTGAGTATTTTGTAAAGATGTGTATATAGGTTGCTTAATGTGAAATTCCACGTTTATACTATGGAACGAATTTAATTGTAATTCTTTACACTGGTTTGTCCTAACTCTTGTATTCTGTTATTAGTTGATAATGTCAAATCGAAATTGTGATTATTTTCAGATATATGACGTCGTAGAGTTCAACCATTTATCCAGTTACGCTGCTTGCTTAGGATACACCAGTAGACACCGTAACTTGGTAAGAAAACTTTCTATACTTGACAAACATGAAGCGCTCGTAAAAAACACGCATATATTAAGAATTATCAAAATAAAATAATTTATTAATTATATCACAAATTATAAATGTACTATAATAATCATATTTTATGAGTATCTCTGAAGGCAAGGAGTAGTCAGAAATGTAATTATTATGAATTAAAGAATGGATAAGATAAAAGATAGCCTAGGAGGTCGCAAAAATACAGAGGCAAGTTTTGGAAGTTGTAACAAGAGAGTTGACATCAGAGGTCAGATGACTCTATGTCTAAGAGGAGAAGCCAGATGTTCCCGTACTGGCTGAAAACGACCAAAAAATACATACAGTACTAAAGTTAAATTAAATTAATAATAATCAGTTTAATACGCGGGTAACGAAATAAAACGCTTGACAGTTGCGTTTAAAAGGTTTCTTTTATCGTGGCTTTACGCCTTGTCGACGTCGGTATCTTTAGAGGCAGCAATGGACTTGTGTCAAGGAATGGGAAGGAATTCGGCCATGGCTATTCGGAGGAACTATCTCAGCATTCGCATGGAGTGATTCCGGCAAACCATAGAAAATCCAAATTTGGATTTTGGACACGGATTCAAACCCGCTTCCTACCGAATGAGAGGTCGGAACGTAAAGAACGAAAAATAAAGACAGAGGAGTCATTTTTTTGGGGGGAAAGCTTTGCTGGGCTGTATATCTTGTTGAGGTCAGGATAGTAATTTAAAAAACTATAATAGCCTTCTAGGTAGCGTGCAAAAAAATTTGTGTAGTAATTGCACTGATTTAGATTTAAATTTAAAAAAAAAAACTACAGTATTGCAGTTGTGAAATGCGCTACCAATTTTTTAATGGGAATGAACGCTACTTGTGTTGAAACGATGAAGTTCCGCTGTGTTCTTGTTAACTGCAGCACTAAACCGAAGGAGCAGTCGTAAATGATACAGAGCCCATTGCTCCAGCCACAAAAGGGTAATACTTTTTATTGATAACCTACATAAAGAGAACCAGATATTAAATTAGGGATATTTCAACAGAAATAAGCCATTTCAAATGCTGATAATCGTTCACTTAAGAGCTGATTTAGTAATATTTCTTCATGGTTTGAATGTTGTTCCGCTTGTGTTTGTCAGTTTCACGTTTGCAGCCCAGCAGATTGAGAAGTAAGTGGTCCAATAGACAGAGGGTATTATATATAACGCCAACGAACAACAATCTCTTTTCTTGGATGCCGACACATAAAACGGAATGAATCACTTGAAAAAAGCAACTTCTTTATACTTGCAATATAATTTTGTAACTAGCAAATAACTGAGAAATGCTAAACTAAATGTAAAAATTAAAATATTTTCAGAAACGGTACCTGGGAGCTAAAATTTTATTCATCCAGTTGTTTTATTGGTCAAGGATAACAACATGTGAAATTCTGTCATTTCGTTAACATCTGGCTCCAACCTAACTTATTGTAACAAAGCTCTGGTTTTTGCTCTGCCATGAACTTGTTTTTGGTCTTAGAAAATAGAAACCCCATATTTCACAAAAGAAGGTGTAAGTAATTAATCCTTCTTCTCCTTATTGATTTTATTTCTTACGCAGTAACACACAGTTCAAACTGCTAAACTAAATTTTGTAATGAAATTTTAAAATATTTAATCGAACTCATGTTACACAACATCAAAATAATAACTTGACGTTGTTTAACTGTATGGTTTTCACGACACTGTACGTAAGTAAAACGCTTTCACGGTTTCAGCTGCTTCGAAAAGTCACAGTCATTCGAAATTTCCTTTCTAACACTATACCAAGCGACTCAAAATGAGGACAGAAACAGTTTATCTCAAACAAATTGCAAGAGATTTATTTTTTTTGTTGAGGAAAGTCAGAAAGTATTTTTAATTAATTTTACCATCCATTACCCCTCCAAAATATTTATATCTGTTTATACTCCTAGAGGGCAAGGGTTGGTTGACTGTACAGTGGCGAACAGTGCCGTCCCGCCATGAAGGTCGGTCACATTCCAACGCTCACATTGTTTAATGGGATTTGCAATCACTCGAAGAGGAATTTTCTAACAATACTCAGTAACCATATAACCATCTCACTCGTTGTTCATGGCAGGTTTATGGGGGAAAAATGAATGAATATACTAAATGGAAGGAAGAAAAACTTTAATATTAGTGGAGTGTCCTCGTTTTTGTTTCTTAAATGCCCATTTTTGTGGTGATTTTGAAGATTCTGGTGACATGTGAGTTGGTGGCAGAGATGCTTTTAAAAGGCAGCTGTGCTCGTTAATGTAATTGGCACCAAACAACACAACCAGCTTCCTTCCGTCTCTGTCCCATTCTTTACGGCTCGATTTGAAATGCCAAATGAAGCGTGATTTCTCTCATTACGTTTCTTCTCCTGTTTCTTTCGTCCACTTGTTGCTTCGGTTCCCGACAACCCGATTTGCCTCATCAGTTCGTAATGCCGAAATAATGACAATCTCTGGTACTTTAATTAAAGGCAAACCTTGTTCCTCTTCGCAAGAACAGTTTGTAACAGTATCTTGTCTCAGACGTTACTTAAAACGTTGCTACAACATCTTTCCTTTCAGTCTTACTTTCTTATGAAACATTAAGTTACAAGTTATTTTACGAAAGAGAAATGTTTAGTTCTGAACTTAAAGAGGAAGGTAAACAAGCAAAGTACACCCAATTCAAACTTCGCTCACATACGACACGCAGGGAGTCCTCATATTAGTAACGCCAAACATTCTACCTCAATTCCAGAAATGTGAACTGTTTATAACATTACCGCGCGCGTTTAATGTTTTGTACTGCTATTAAAGGCAAGAACAAACCGTGAATAGTAAGAGGAAATTTCTAATTTAGAAAATTGGTATGGTTTTATATTCCCAGATACCATTATGTATAAGGATTTCATGATCAACATAAATGAAAAATTTGAAACATTACTTAATTTACATTTAAAGTTCAAAACAAAGGTCATCGGAGTCAGTTAAAATAAACAGAAAAAAACTATTGGATTGGAACAAACATGGCAATGTTTTTAAGAATGTTATATTAATTGTGTAGCAAAATTACATCCAGTAAATGGAACAGTGATAAAAGAAATGAATTAGTTACAGCAAGAAAGGGGCTTTTAAAAAAAGACTCCTCAATTTCAAACATTGTCTTTATGATCAGGAATAACTTTCTAGCAGGGGTATTTTATTTATTTGTCCTACAGCTAATATCTAATTACTAAATTAGGCTCTGTTACATTCGTTTATTTATTATTTATTCAAGGTTGTCTGCTTACACGGCCTAACAGGAATTTGTGTAAAGCATAATAGTTCAGGGAATTCAGAACTAAGGTAAATTCAAGCATACGAAACGTGTTGCTCTAGGCATATGTTGAAAATTGTTTGCACCAATAACGAACGAAATGATCGCGCTCTGGAAATGATGGTTGTGGAAGGAATTTACTATGGAATGTTCTTGACAAATGAAATGTGTATTGCATTTTGAGACATATTGTATCTGATAATTGGTTAGTGAAAGATAAAGCTGAAGCGAAGGTTTGAAAGTTAATAAAAAATTATATCATAACACAGATAATTTCACTTTTCTGATTTTTTTATTTTTCATCGATGTACTTTAGGTGTAAAAATGTTCGTGCCTCAAATCCAATAATACTTCATAGTACCTGAATGATCGGTGTTGATATTTATACAGTGAGATATTAAAAAAAACCAACACTGATTGCAGTGAAGGAAGATAGAATGAACATGCTCCGTTAAGCTCTGTAAGGATATCTACTATAGAAAAAGTCTTACGGGTGTATGTGAATTTGTCTCTTACCCTGGTAGTACCTTTTCTTTCAAAGAAAGTGAGACAGGTTTAAAAACACTAAAAAAAAAATTGACATTTCCCCGGTTACGAAAAACGTTTTGGACGGACTCCAGTGCTTTAAATGTGGTTGTAACGCCTCTGGGAACTAAGCTAATTGAATTACAATAGAGAAAATCATGCTAGAAGGATACATTTCTCAAATAATTTAAGCTCTTGGCTTAGCTGCAAGTTTATTGTTTCCTCCTATCACGGTTTAATGATATACCGCTCACCGTTGCTTTTGCGATGCAGTTTATTCTCCTCACCAAAATCTTAAAAAAATCACTAGTTCTCTGTTTACGAACGTAATATCCACGTGATTTAAACAATAGCAGCGTCACTCCCTGTTTTTCGTAAACCTGTAGTAATCGAGTGAGAACTGAATCCGCGATTGAGTTAACTCTACTGACACGTGGAATATAAATTAACGACAGCAGAAAAATGTCAATCAAGAGCAGTTAATTAATTAACGTTCATTATGAACTAGTCCCTCTGTGACGGTCGATGGTGCTCGAGTGCAGAGGCTGACAGCTGTCGTCGCTGCAACGCACACCTAGCGACACATACACAACACATCCTCAACAACACACTCACAATACTCAAGAAACCAACGTCATCAGTACTTATAGGCCTTCGTGTGTTCCCTGCCTGGACTTAATTAATCAGAAGATATGTACAACGGTATTTTTTAATAATAACACATCAGTGTATTCACCTTATTTGATATTTTTACTGGTCGAAACAGTACCTCTTAAATATTGAAATTTTTGTAATGATTTTTGTACCAAAGAACAAACTCATTTGACCATCCCGTACTGATTTTCCATACAATTTTAATTTTTGAGTGCTTTTTGCATATAACTTTAATCTAGATTTTAGTCCGAGAACCGATGTTGGTTTTATGCAGGGGAAACTGTACGAAATTGCAATCGTAAGAGATGTTTTGACAGATGTTTAACGAAATTCAATATTTTAGCGCTGTTGTTTTGAGATAAATTATCTCATTTGTAATATTAAAGCTAAAGGACTTTTATCCGTGCTGTATCCAACATTATATGTTTCATACATTCCTACAGTAACTAATATAAACACGACAAATTTTTCTAGGAGGGTGACTCAAAGTCTTTATTTGAAATGTTATCATGCCTGTCGCCTTATACTTCCAAATCAGCGATAAGTTGAAGGTACAACTGTATTACAATAAATCACGCTCTCTTTTCCACACCGCAACACCGATACGAACCCAAAGATTTTTAATATTCGAAAAGAAAAGAGGAAGAGCCGGCAACTGACTCGGTGCGCTGGTCATCGATCTTTCTGCTAGGATTAGCCTACGAGAGTAGTGTCATACATTTTAATAAAATTCTCACCCTCACAGACGTGCAGCAAAGTGACGGTCATATTTACAACTTAGCAAATGAAATGGCAGTTTACGTTTGTAGAAGCCTGTGACCCAGTGAAACGTGTTTATTAAATGTGTGAAATGGAACATGTAAGGTATTACTGTATATTGACATTGCGTGGTCTGCACTATTCAATCACAAATAGTTTATGTCAACTTATACCACCCATTCCTTTAAAGAAATACAACCAACAGATTAGCCGGGAAAAGAATCTCTCTTCATCCTTGTAACTGTCATTGTTATAATCCATTTCTCTTGTAAATTGTGGTTTCCCGTCTGCCATGAATTACTTGCACTGGTGTAAGTGTGTGACTGGCTGTCTCCTATCTATCGCGACCACACTATCATTTCAATTGCTTAACAACGACTCAAAATGCAGCTCACTGGAACTGCATCCATTCTCGTACTCGACTGGACTCTGAATTTCGACTCTGCTTTAATTTCGCTTCAGGTAGCTTTCTGCGGTGCAGTGCGCTGCTATACGACAAACTGTCCAGTAGCGTCTAAGTGCAGTATCTCCTTCCACTCAAAGTTTTGACTATCAAATCCTTCCACCCAAGGACTCTGCCGCACTGTATTCCAGCCCCATTTGTTATGAAACATGCAGACAGCTAGCCTGGCCTCTCTCTCCTAGAACACTCCTTGTTTTTGAGGGACGTCTACCAACTGCCTCTGCCGGACGAACGTTTGTGATCTGTAATCATATGCTGACCCAAACAATAACATTTGAACAATACAATAACCTCTCTTATGGAACAAAGTTATTTTACTTATGTTAAACGTGAAAAAGTAAAAGAAAGAAAAATAATTAAAAAAACACTTGTAATTGAAACTTACATAAAGCCAATGTTCCCTTGAAAACCGCAATTGACGAATTGTTTGCTGACTCCAGGACTCCGATTTGACGAGGGTGAGAAGATGATGATCCCGTCGGACACTGAACCAGATTTCCCGGGTGCCTACCTCTAAAGCGTGACCTCGCCCGTTGGGTCACTTGGTTGATGCACCGTGATCGCGGGGTCGATGGAAGAAATACTCATCATGAGTACTTGGTCGGCAGGGTAGGAGCGCTGATGGCACACAATTCCTAATCACCAGATTGTGGACCAAACCTCTCCGCAGTGCGTATGGAGCGATGGCATACGACAATATTGATGGTGATTCGTCGCTCGGATGGGGAAGTTAAGCATGGCAGCCCCTAGGTATCTTCGTGTCCGAAGATTAGCCCAGAATTGGCCTCCACCAAGTTTCAACCTCTCCCTTCGTTCATCTCCCAACCACAACTGAAGCAATTCTCTACACAGAACGTATACACCATATGCATTTTCAGTAACATTTATGAAGACTGCCACACTGCAGAAGGCGATGGGAAATATTCCGGTTCATCTTAGCTGGATGTTACCATGGAGGGGTAAGTATCCACATACACTCGGACACGGGGTATGTCGCTCATAGAAGAAAACGTGACACCACGCAGCTGCCTGCAACAACAGCTACCGTAACCAGACTGCCATTGGAAACACTAGCACGCCACGAAGGCTGCACAGCTACATCCATTTTCAAAGAAGCTGCACTTTCTTCTCTGTAACTCCATTTAAACAACGTCAAAAGTCTCAATATTCTCATAATTACAAATCAATTTATACCGTTGTTGTTACGATTGAAGAAAAAAAATCACGTCTTAAAGATGTGTAATAAATAGGAATGGCGTGTTATGACCATTTCTGTGTTTTATCTTGACATTCCAGTTCACGTATAATGGTATCCCTATAAATATCTGGTTATCGCTGTTCCGTATTGTAATAAAATCAGTCAGCCAGTTAAAAACAGTTAATCAGTAAGGTAGATATTAGAACCCTCCAAGAGTATAGTTACTGCACAGTAACGAAAAATACAGAAAACAGAACAACTTTGTCATAACGTTGTCACATACGTAATCCAAACATTGCTCGCGATAATTGCTATAATTATATTTATTTTTGTGCTGTGAAAGATTACTTTTAGCTTATATGAAATAAAAATTAACATCAAATCTGAAATATGCTGGACTTTTTTGTGGGGGGAGGGGGGGGGGAGAATACAGGAGAAACCAAGCAGCAGCCTCTCTATAGATGACGGTTTTGCTGTTCCCACACCACTGGTGTATTCTTTTGATAACTGTTTGACTCACAGCTACATAAGGTTGATGAGGCGTCATATATTTACACAAAGAAACTTCGGTTATTCGGATTTCGTATTCACTTTTGCCGTTCCTCATCGACAATTTCTAATCAGACAAAATTCCAGCAAAGCGGAAAGTAATGGGTGATGCAGCATAAAAGATTAACCATAAAATGTGGAAAGTAACGGAAATATTTTCTTTTCCTCCCTTCCCTTTTCTTTTTTACTTAAATTTCTACAAGATTTCAGATGTGTGCTAGTGCGTTGCGATATGAGAAAATTTGATCGAATGATGTTTAATGGTCATTTTGTAGTAATGTGAACATGAGAAACATTTCAGTTTGTTGGACAGGAGTGATAGAGATATGTTGGATGATGGTAGCCCGGCCGCTGTCCTCAGCAGACCCATTAAGCCGGCCTCAAATGCTTCTGCGGTCCGGGGGCGGCGAGCCGATAGTACGTGGGAGTGCGGTAATTGGTTTTCGCCTAACTCTGTACCACGGAACAAACAGAATTGGTAGTCAGGATTGAAGTAGGAAAACGAGATCGAAACTCACTCTTTTTTATCATCCCTGTTTATGCGTTTCTAATTAGCCCTGTAATTGGAGTCTATATGAGGGTTTCCTATCCTTTTTCAACGGCGGACCCCTTTGAGACTAGACAAGGACTCCTTAATAATAGTAGTAATAATAATAATTGAAAATTGGCTATTCTTAACTGTCATTTGAAATATCGACTCGCCTCTCAGACATTACGGTCACAGTTCACGTATTCTCACGCCTATATTTATGTATTAGTAATGATGAATTTTGTTTTGTTCATGGATCCCTAAAGACTGGTCCATGGACGATAGGTCTGGAAACCCAGCCCTATATGAAGACGCGAGTTGCTATGACAAACTGTCTTCTTAAATCTTGGGTGTTACACCGATATTACTGAATTGATTCCCTACTACGCAGCGAACTTGATTCTAGAGATTGCACCATGATAAATAATTATTTTCTATTCTCGTTTAAAAGCGTTTGGCAGTAATACTAATTTGAGGACTTCCTTAACATACAGATGGAATGGTAATCTTGTTATTTGTAACTATGTTGCAGCAAGCGTAACAATCTGCAGTCTGCCATCTCCTGACGATGCAAAAATAAATAAGCAAACTAGACAAAAAAAAAAAGAGCCACATTATGTAAAAGACGCAGCTTCGAATTAATTTCAGTCTTATGACTTAAGTGGGACTACATAGGTGTAGGAGAGAAATAACATCGATTAATTGTAAATTTGCATTTTTTCGTGTGAATGAGAATTGTTTTGATTGAAGGGGATTGTTTAGATGGAGTTTAATGTGATTAAAAGCAGTATAATGTTTGAAATGTTAATTGAAAGACTGTAATAAG